>JARHVA010000171.1:5567500-5602500 GCA_037957365.1 Torreya grandis | reverse complement strand
GTATGTTTTCATTTGTAATGGTAAAAAAAATTGACCATACACTTTAGACAAAATCCAATCAACTTTCATGTGACTCTAAACATTGTCTCCCACTCCACATGTAAGGAAAATCATCAATAATAAAATCTTGTCTTTTTCTTTCATGTGTACACCATAATTCAAAAAGGTATTGAAATCACCTTTTGAACTTATCAACACATGTGAACCATTGGATCCCTTATAAATTAAACCCACACCTAACCATTTGTATTTTTCATCACATGACAAACCCATGTGCCTTGGTAGAGTGTTACACCCCACTCCCATCGCATCAACCTGATCACATGTGAGAGACCTTCCATGGGTCCTACCACATCATCAATCAACCACATCACTAACCATCCACATCACCATCATGCCACATCCACATGAATAATTATTATTGAATAATGACCATTAATAATGATTATTTAATAGTGACTATGAATAGTGACTTCATACCTAACATAATCCCACTTGAATTTAATATACATGGGATTTTACCACACCTAAGTATTCTATAACCAGTTGTCCATCTATGCCGACTACTTCCCTAACACAAACCTAGTATAAGTTTTGTTGCACTACTAAATCTTCTTTTCCTTGAATAGCTTTACCAACATCTACTCCTACATAAAAAACTACATCTCTTGAGGTGATTATCTCTTCTCCACAACATAGACCAATCCTCCTATCAGGATTATACCATGAATTGCTCTTAACTCCCACTACTTGGGAAAATTTGGTTTGATTAATCTAATACACAGGACACAACATGTTTTCTCCTCCTCTAGGTCACTCTTGGGAAGACAACTTACAAAGAAATAAGTGGGGTAATTATTATCTATCCCATCCTTGTACATTTTCATCTTTTGTTTGATCCTTCTATCACCTTCATCATGTCCTAGTCACTAATCCATCAAAACAATGATCATATTGGGGCATGATTCCAACATGTTAACAACACATATCATAAACCTCTATTAAACACTTTGGCCCTCAATGAAGGTCATAAATATCCTCTATTCTCTCAACACATATGTTGGAAACCCCTTCAGTGATTTATTCAATCTTAAAACTATCAACTTTTTCCCTCATCCTTGTATATATTTCTTCCTAAGAGAGATCACCATGTAGTAATCAGGATGATCCAACTCCTTGAACATCAATAGAAGAACATAACACTCTTGATAGTATTATGGAGAGAATATCTCATAGAATTCAAAACCAAACTTCTCAACATAGCCACTAAGCTATCAACATGGAACAAGTTCACTCAAGTAATCATAGTTCTTAAGAAGTTATCATGCTACTTTGTGTATCACTGTACTTACCACATTTTTGATCCCAC
This sequence comes from Torreya grandis, assembly GCA_037957365.1. Classification (NCBI taxonomy): domain Eukaryota; kingdom Viridiplantae; phylum Streptophyta; class Pinopsida; order Cupressales; family Taxaceae; genus Torreya; species Torreya grandis. The sequence continues at coordinate 5,601,131 of JARHVA010000171.1, read as the reverse complement.
ATACAAAATGCATCCTTCTCTACTGAATGTTACAAAAACACCAAATCATGTTACTCCATGCATCGATATACCTAGCCAACACCACAACTATATGCACAACACTCTAACATCCTAAGTTATATGGTCAACACCAACCTTCTCCTTCTGGGAACACCAAGTCTCATTTAATCTTCTACATGTAGCCTTCAGCTATTAATAATGAAAAACATGATAGAAGCGGACCAATCACAACTTTAGGGAAGTTGTTGCACTAATTAGTGTAGCAATGCACCTACTGAGATTTTGATCTTTAAAAATGAATCCAAAATACATCACTACTCTACCACATATCCAAACACATGGTAATATTCTTATGATAACATTAGGTCTCACTTATTCATATGCCTCTTAATCTTTTTTATCCTCAACTACTTCAAAATAGGTACAACTTCAAGTTTATTTTTACCAACTTCCTTTGCATGGATTTTTCTCTTTAGCATCTCGACTAATAACATGTGGTCAGTAGGATACCAAATCATACACCCCTTCCTCTTTCTTTCCAATAACAATAGCAAGTCATACCTTGTCCTCATCCTCCTCCAAAGGAGACTAACTTGAGCTGCAAGTTATACATTTGCTTTGTCTTCAACAGGAACATTTTGTATGCTATTAACGTATCTAGAAAAGCTTTTGCAGCTTCTCATAGCTCTCTTATGGGCTTATCCTTAGTAACATGAAGATAACATGATATTCACCAAGATATCTTCGACATTACTCCCCAAAATGGTAATTTCCAAAACAAAACATTTTTTCCTTCTTTTGAACTTGATCTCTCCTCCTATCATAATAGCTTCCACTTATACAAATAAGCCAACAATAGAAAATACTCACAAACATGGTGTCTTTTACCATATCTATGATATCAATTGTTAGGAATAAAAGCTCTGATAATACATGTTAGGATCAATAAGTTATATCCTATAGTGAAATTTAAAAATGTGAAATAAAAAATGATACAAAAGGAAACATATTACACAAGATGTATGTATAAACCCTATCATGTGCAAGGGAAAATCCATAGGGAAGATGGAAGATTCCATACTTAATATTAACATCAGTAACTCTTTTATAATATCTCCTCTAGCAACTCCTTTCAGTTTTAAAAAATAAGAACTCAAGTGAGCAAACCATATAATGCCTCCAGGCTCTAACCTTTAAACTCAAGGATCTTCATGCTTACAAAAATGCATGCATGATGATTATAACACAAGAATCTAAGTACACCAATAAATATGGCATATATAATACAAAGGAAAGCTTATGCTTTAATAGAATTTACAACAATAGAGAGAGTGAGAGAGTAACATCATATGTGTCCCAACAAATTCACCACATTCCATATGGACACTAGTGATCAATAGTAAAATGTCTATTTTCATGTGCAAGGGTCAACAAAGTGGACCTTCCACTTTATAAAAAATCCAAGCCACTTCCATGTGACTCCAAACATTGTATCCCACTCCGCATGTGAGGACAATTAATAATAATAAGCTCTTGTCTTTTTCCTCCATGTGCACACTAAGGTCAAAAAGGTATTGCAATCACCTTTGTACTTTCTCCACACATGTGAACCATTGGTTCCCTTATAAATTTGAATCATACCTAACCCTTTGTATTTTTCACCACATGAAAAACCTATGTGACTACCAAGAATATAACCCATGTGCCTTGGTGGAGTGTTATGCCCCATTCCCATCACATCATCCTAATCACATGTGAGAGACCCTACATAGGTCCTGCCACATTACTAATCAACCACATCACTAACCATCCACATCTCCAGCATACCACATCACCATGAATAGTGGCCATGAATAGTTGTTGTGAATAGTGACTCTAAATAGTGACTTCCCACCTAATAATGTTATCTATAATCATATGCATTATTCAAATAAATATTGTCCTAGACATTTACGTTTGTCCTAGCCATGTATCAATATACAAATTGTTATAGCTATGTTTGGAGTGTTTTGGGATATTTATTTTCTGATTTTTAGCATGTTTTGATGTACTAATTATTTTCAAGATGTTCACTTATATGATATTATGAAATAATAGATGAGAACATGGCATAGGTGAATGTTATGTTTGTTACCTATATAAGGTTTACTCCCTTGAATAATTAAACTGGGTCTTGTATATCTACATAGGAATGATGAAATTTTAGAATTGCATGATGTATCCTCATCTTAAAGGAACATTAAAATATGGGTGCAATGATTTTGTCACACATTAAGGATAGTAAAATTTTGTTCCTCGTATCAATGTAGGAATGATGAAATTTGAGAATTTCATGAAGTATCTTAATCTAAAATGAACATTAAAATATGGATGTGATGAATTTTTCACACATTAAGGCTAGTAAAATTTTGTTCCATATATCTATGCATAAATGATGAATTATCAAAATTGCATGATGTATATTTAGCTCAATGGAACATTAAAATATAGATGTGGTGATTTTGTCACACATTAAGGATAGTAAAGTTTTTTTTCTCAATAATTTTATCATGCATGCAAGATAATATCAATCCTAATGTTAATACCATTTCCTTGTCTAAAAGTATCATATTTTCATGTTGCTCTCAGGTTTATGCTTATGTATCACTTCCTTGAAATTTAGAATGGTGTTTTGATTAAGAATTTTCTTCTTATTCAATTTGTTTTTACTTATGGATATTAATATAATGATTTGTAAATGCAATTACATAACTAATCAGGTGGGTGCTCCTAAAAGTGGAATTTAAAAAGGCAATCAAAAGTGTAGTGATTAGCATTGTCTTGAGTAGATCTTCAACCACACAATACTCATTTTTTAATATTTTCCAAGATCACTAAATTAATCTGAGTTCATTTTAGGTACAAGGTTGGTAGGATGAGTAAATTTGAAACTACAAAGCATTAAGTAAACATTACTAAGTTTAATAAGCTATTCCTCATTACCATGCCAATTTATTTTCATTATGGTTTCATAATAGTATATTATGCTTTAATTAACTTTATATGTGTTAAGGTGTTGTAAGAATTTACTTATTTGTAGTAAACATATTCTTATGCTAAGATTATTTTATATGAAATGCTTATGCAGTCAGTAAGAATAGAATCCTAGTGGAATATACCACAACCAAAAACCTTTAATAATGAACCATGTTTCAAATAACAATCTGGTTTACTATTTTGATTGCAAAGACAAATTAACACATGTTTTACAACCAATATTTCATCTTTAGTCATTGACAGGATAAGTTATCCATATAGCTAAACAAATCTCCTTAAATATAATTACTAAATATTCTTCACCATTCATATTTTTAATAAAATAATAATTACAATGTCATTTAGAGTAAAAGTGTTCAAACAACAGGGTACTATGCTTACCACATTTATGCAATTATCTTTCTTGGGAGATATCTCCCAAAGTTATAGAATCTAACTAAATATGTATAATTATTTATTGTAGGTAGCGTTATAAGTTGTGGACTAGAATAAATTAATTCAAATTCATAGTTAATAGTGCCATTTTAAAAACTTTTATGTATTTCATTTGTTATAATCCTTAAGTTTTTCAATTGTATTACTTTAAAAAAATGTTATGTATTTCATTTGTTGATCATATGAAAATTTAAAGGTTGTACCCTTCTGAGATGTTAAACCAATATTATGATAAACAAGGTTTGAGATTCAACAATATAGATAATGCCATTCATTATATGTAACCAACCTGTATAGTAAATTATTCATTTAGTATGCTCCTATGAATGTGTTATGTGCTTATGGAACCAGGGAATGGTACACAAGATTCTAAAAAGGTTTAAAATGAAGAGGGTAATGGCAAACAATAAATGAAATAGGGGAAAGGTGTGTAAATAATAGGTGTAACTTTTAACTTTTTTAGTCAACACGTAACTTGTGTTCAAATGAGGTTAATATTTAAGTTTCCTTAATCCCTTGTGTTTTACTTCACCATTATCTTTTTCTTTAACCATTTTAATTTTCATTAATTTTATCATAAAATATTTTAATTAAACTATGAGCGAGAAAAGTTGACCACTTTTATGGGCCCCACAAACACATTAACTAGAAACATAAATGTACTAACTAGTTAAGGTTCTCTATATGACATAGCTACATTAAAAATGGCCTTGAAAATATCATCTGATATATAATTATGTTTCAAGAATATAAAAATAAGAAAAAATATAGTCATTTGTAACAAGCTATGAGCATACATATGAATATAATAGGTATTGATAAAATAAAAAATTAACATTTTAATCTTTTACTTAATGAATCTCATGATTATATGAGGCAAGTAGAGTCATGAGCCGAGTTGGGCATCACATTTTATAGCCTCGACTTTGCTAATTATTGAAATATATTGATTTTTTTTTCTAATTATTAATTATTTATAATGTTTTAAAATTTAATTCGAATAGGAGGTATAGAAGAATTAGTTTTTATATTTAAATTTTATGATTTGATATTTAAATTGTATTAATTTTAAGTTTTAAATTATTTAAATAATATTTTTTTATTAATTGTTTTTTTATGTGTGCGTGCGCGCGCATATGTGTTGATAGCGGTTTACTTATTGAAATGAGCTTTTTATTTAGTATTTTATTGATGATTTCAATTTTAAGTTGGAGGTTGAATATATTTACAATTACCGTTTATTAACACGTCATAGGCTTCCTAAACATAATCGTAAGGCTTGATTTTTGCTAATAATATTGTAATGGCCCGCCAATGACTAATGTCATATACAAAATAACGAGCGATCAATAAATATGGGGTATAACTCAACTACTTTTTATTACACCCATAAATCTATTCTATAGATATTTATATGCTACATTCGATAAAACAAAATTGATGAATTTTAGTACGTATTTAAAAATACAAATCTTTTTTAATGTGTTACTAAAACGAACTTCTGCTCAAAATTATAAAGTTGATAGAAAATAAATATGCACTTGTATTGTTTACTAGGAAACAACAAAAATGACTTTCCAGTTTCTTGGAACTTTATGAATACCAAACATGTCCAATAAATACATTTACTATGTGAATAGAGCATTTTTCAACATTTAATATGCGGAAAATATGACTTCTAAGTTCGTAGAAATGTAAATTTGAAAGACAATTGGAAACGAATGATGAAGAACACAGTTTGCCTTTGTAGTTTGTAAATGGAAATGTTACTAGAAGTTTCCTTGATGGTGCAAGGAATGGTAGAGGGGATGTAACTTTTTATTTTTATGAATTTATTATTTTGGTATTTTTTATTGTCTAATTTTTCATGTGTACTCTTATTTCTTAGTCATTGGTCTATTCTTTTTCTTTATGGTGTATTGGGATAACTTTTATTTTCTTTCTTGTTTAATTCACACTAACTAGACAATGACAGTAGTTTTTCATTAAATTGCTTGCTTTTATATTTTCTTGCACATCACATTTGTCTCTTGGTGTAAATATATAGGTAAAATTTATGAACAGAAGCAACAATATAGACTATAGGATGTCAATGTATTATTCCCACATTAACGATATTGTATCATAATTCAATGTACATGTTAGACTTGGAGTTTTATTATAATCAAAGTAATGCTCACGACATTCTTTTCCACCCTCAATAATATAAAATGATAAATCAAAGATGTCACCACCCTATAATCTATGGACACCTTTGTAATGGGGAATGTAAGGCATGTGCATGCAACCACTACTGTGAATCCAAATTTGGTGTACAATATGGGTCCACTGGCATGTGGTATTAGTCTGACTAGCAAGGGCCTCTATGAAAAAGGATTGCTCAGCATGTAACTAAGGCTCAAATCAAAAATGAAAATCCCTGAACATAGGGTTGAATAAAAATATCACCAAAGAGTAAAGGTTTTTGTTGTGGAAGTGATGGTGGAGTTGTTTGGTTGTAAAATCACTACTATGCCATAACTGAATCACACTGATGCATTTCTAGAGAAAGCAAGACACCAAATAAACACGATAGATATCTTTTCAATAGATGCACGTGATAAAGACAATGTGTCGTAGTGGATGTTCCAAGTGGTGGCATCGTACATATTTAATTAATTTCTTATCAATGAACATTTCTTTTACAAAACAAAAGGTATGGAATCTCTACTGATTTTTTAAAATCCTAACCAAAAAGAGCAAAGGTTTTAAGCTACATACTTTTACTCAGTAGGAATTAAATTCATCAATGACAAAGACACACAAGTAGTGGAAAACTAAGACCCAAACTATACATGTCAGGAACTACAATTTATTGAACTTATTCTTGGAGGAAGAGGAGGAAGAATCCTTAGCGATGAACTTAGCATTGTGTTGTTGTGACTCAAAAATCATCTCCATCTTCATCCTCAGTCATTCATTGTCCTAATGCATATCAATATTCATTTTATATATTCTCATTAAACCATCTCCCAGGGATCAAACCACTGATGTTAGTTTTGATATCAATTGTTGATTATTAAGATACAATTTATTTTTAAAAACTTTTCTTTATTTATTTAGATATAACATGAAGAAAACCATTAGTCTACATGTGGAAATACAAAATCATGGTGTTCATCAATTGTAGATGGCACAAGGACAACACATGCATCAAACCCTATCTCTTCACAATAATCTCGTAACTGCATGTAATTTACAAAGCAATTTTTAATGTCACATTATTGGGCACTATCAAGATCAAAAATTATTAAGCAACTTTGAAATAGACTAAAAACCAAACTTATTATCCCTATTGTATACTAAAAGAGGTATATTTGGTTATTTCTCCATGCATACACAAACAAGTGTATTAACGGTTCAAACTATAAGTTGTTTGTAGTTATGAAATGACCTACACAACTCAACTATAAATAGAGCAGTAAGAAAAAAATAATATAAATTACATAAAATTGAGGGTTTTCAATATAATCAATCATGACAAATTTCATATTATTTGTAATTACTATAGTAAATATTCATTGTCTGATATCTAGTTCAAATTGATTGCTTTGTACCATAAATTTTAACCAGCAATTCACCCCCCACTCAATTGATAAAAGGCTATAGTATATTTCCCTTTTAACTGTACAATGTGGGCACCCTATAATGTGTGAGAATTAAACTTACCATCCCTCCATGCCACCTAGGGCCAATCATCAACTGACCACTTTTTCTCTTAACTAGCAACACCTCCACCACGACATTCACACTATATCACCAACGATGATCCCTTATGCACCCACATGGCATGCACTTTAAAAATCTTTGTTAGTCACTTCAACCACAAAAAAATAAACAAGATAGATTCCATAACCTCAATGTATTTCCCCCAGATCAATGGAATTTCATTGTGGATTTGATATGCGCATTGGATGTGGGGTCCTTCCATAATCGAATAGAAAATAGTCAATAAAAGATGTTACCACCTTGCAAGCTACAAACCCTTTTGTAATGGGTGCATGTTATGTAAATCGAATATTTTCCTTGAATTTGAGGCATGTGTATGATGTGGACCCTCTAGTGTATAACATCTCCTGAAATACCCTATCATTACCCCTCGTCATCATCACCCAACTCACTTTGAAATCTTTCACCACTTGAAAGTCACTTATGGTCTTGCCCTTTAATACATGGGTATAAGTATGGTGTTTATGTATATTCTCAAACCTGATATATTTTTTATAGGTGTCAATTTATTGGTAGCATAGGCAAACACAAGTTACAGTATAGACTTAAGAACCTCAATGTCTTGTCTCCACATCAACAACATTGTATCTCCAATTTGAATTGCACATCAAATGTGGAGCCTCCTTACAATCAAATCAATGTCATTTCATCATCATCAACCCTTGACAATAGAAAAGATCTAATCAAATAACCTTCCACACTGCAAGTTGAATACCCCTTTGTAAAGGGTGAAATCCATGAAAATTCAACTTCTACCCTAAATTTAGGTCTAGTGTAGGATATCATTTCCCCTCACTATCGCCGCCAAAATCAGCTCCTTGCACATCACATTATCACACCATAAAAAGGAACATACAACCTCATTTTCTACCATCACCTCCACCAAAAATATAAAATTATTTTTTCTTAATGCTTCATGCACCAAAGGTGACATGGGATGGTGGTTATGGATTTTAAGTGAGGTACAACTACCAAAAAACACTCATTCACTTCATAAAACTTTTATATATTAATATTTATTATTATTATATTATAGATTAAAATATTATTAATCTTTATATATTACACTAGAGGGGTAATGATGATGAGAGGTAATGACAGGTTATTTGAGGGGATGTATTACACTAGAGGGTCCACATCATACACATGCCCTGACATTAAAGCAATTGTAGGATTTACATACCCTACACCCACTACAAAAGATTTTTTAGCTTACAAGGTGGTAGCATCTATAATATATATGATGATACCACCTTGTAAGCTAAAAACTCTTTTGTAGTGGGTGTAGGGTATGTAAATCCTACAATTGCTTTAATGTCAGGGCATGTGTATGATGTGGACCCTCTAGTGTAATACATCCCCTCAAATAACCTGTCATTACCTCTCATCGTCATCGCCCAACTCACTTTGAAATATTTCATCACTTTCATGTTATCTATGGTTGTGTTATTTATTTCATGGGTATGAATATGGTGTTTATGTAATGTTCTTAATCTTGATATAATTTCTATAGGTGTCAATATATTGGTAGCATAGGTGAACATAAGTTACAATATAGACTTTTGAATCTTAATGTCTTATCTCCACATCAGTGTCATTATAACACTGATTCGAGCTACACATCAAATGTGGAGCCTTCTCATAATCAAATCAACATCTTGTCATCCTCATCGACCCTTGACAATAAAATACATCCAATCAAAGAACTCACCACCCTACAAGCTATGTACTCTTTTCTAATGGGTACAAGCCATGTAAATCCAATAACTAACCTAAATATGGGTCTAGGGTAGGCTAACATTTCCCCTCACCATCGCCACTTGACTCACCTCCTCACACATCACATTAGCACATCATAAAAGGAACACAACCTCATTTTCTATCTCACATCTGTTTGAAATATAAAATTATTTTTTATTAAAATTTTATGAACAAAAGACAAAATAGAATCAATGATAATAGATTTTGAATGTGATACGAGTACCAACTTACACTCGTTCACTTCACAAAATCATATATTTATAATTATTATTAATACATAATTATATTATATATAATTATATAAAAAATAATATATTTATTATTAATATATCATTATATTATATATTAAAATATTATTAATCTTTTAATAAAAGATATATATTAATACGATTAATTAATTTGCCATGGCTTCATTCATTAGAAAGTAGATGAATTTACATGGATGTGACACATTGCTACTTAGGTTCCTTACACCTATCTCTCTTTGTTCCACGCGTCACAGTGATTATTCTAAGTTTACCTTGATAAATCACATGAGAACATGATGTTTTTGGAAAACAATAAAATCTTTTTTTCAGATTGTTGATTGCAGAACTGTCATGTTTCTTTTGTGTGTTTAATGGCAACCACATCTGCAAATATGGCTCTTTTGAATGTGTCCAAGGGAAGCCTGCAAGCAATAAATAATTGAGGCAAACAAGCAACGGTGCAATGAAAGAAATCACCGATAAGTTCAGCTCCACTACAGAGGAGGCTAAATAGAAGGTGCGTGAGGCCTGAGAGAGTGTTAAGTGCACAGTCCAGAAGACAGAGGATACTATCTCCACCAAAACATATGTAACGAATTCTGAACCTGTTTTGAGGAGTAATTTTAAAAATATTGTCAGACAGTCTATGCATCTAATTATTTTCCCTAATCACTTGTAGGTCGTTAAAAGTTACTTTCCATTATTTCGCTTTACATTTTTTTTTCTGGATTCCATCGCTATATTTTGGTCATTTTTAGTTTTGTGTAACCCTTTACAGTGATTTAAACATTTTGAAATTCAAGCTATAAATATGGTTTATTAATTTAGGTTACTTAACTGACAGGTCCTGTTTGGGACTTAGATAATAGGTTAGGCATTTGTCGCAAAGATATTATTCATCTCTCAACAAAAAGGTAGACTTCAAATTGCAATGAAACCAATTTATTTGAAATGGATAGAATATGGTTTATAAAATTCTGAAATAAGTTTAAGCCACAAGGGCATGCCTATGGTCGATTCGTTTATAGTGAAAAGAAAAACAAATATTTGCCAATCTTGTCATAGACCCGAATGGACCAGCCACTCTTCATTAATTATATGCATTGAACACCAAATAGACGGGAACGGCCAAGAAAGCATAAGTATGGAGATAATTGAGGCAATTATTTTGGGGATTAGTTATTCAATTGAAATATGAGTGAAAAGACAAGTTGTGTATGAGCTGTAGTTCAAGAGGCCACTTCTGTAGGAGGATAAGTTCTAGATATGCACATTGTTTTTTTCTGGTATTTTGGAACCAGGTGTAGTATGAAGATCAAATATTTGTTCTCTTTATGGACCTCGAATTCTTGGCCGTGTGCAAATATTTATAAAATTTGTAGACGTGACCGTCATCAATAAATGTCTCATGCATACAAAGAAAAAAAATAACAAAATATGTTTCTTCAATCAATTCTGAAGACATTCATGAAATCTTTAGCACTCGTAAAATAGTAGTCTGATGAGAGTAAATAAGAACACTTGTTATAACATGGTACAGGCCATTAAAGCTTTAGCAGGGAGCACTAAATACAAAATAGGTCGAATGGAACAGTTGTAAAACATCAGTGTGATCCTTCCAACGTATATGTGATGTCAATGATACCATCTGTTTTGATATGTTTGGAACAACATCCAAAAGATCCGTGGACGAGGCTTAGGTTTGTTTCTTCTAATAAAAATGCCTCCGTCGTAAAAAAAAAATGGAATTTTAAAGTATACATAAATATATATTACAACTAAATTAAATGAAATTTAATGGGTGCTAAGGGTACAATGGAAATTTGGATCCTAACTCCCTAGTAGCTTTGTTAAGTTGTGGAGCTAAAAGCTTCACTGTTATGCCAATGGTGGAGGTTGTTGAGTGTTAAAGTAACCCATGTCGGTCAAGACAACCGACATCAGTCATGTCCAGTTACACAACAATCGGCATCGGTTAGGCGTCGGCTGGCATCGGTCAGACAGGAACCGACGTCAGTCATCTCCAAACAGACAGAGACTGACGTCGGTCGTCTATGCGTTCCAATCTAATTTTAGACGAACAGTCAGTTTGCATGTAAAGACTAATTTTAGTCTTGAGTCTGGGTTTTTAATTATTGTAATTGGGAAGTCTAATTATTGTTTGTATGGGATCTATTTAAGAGACCCATGGGGTTGTATTGTAATCAAGGACAAGGTCAAGGACTTGTAAAGAACAAAGACAAGATCCTTATGAGTGTAAGATCAGTTAGATTTGCAGGTGTGCAAGATCATGGAGATCTACATGGTAAGTAAGGTCAGTTGATCTGCAGGGGTGCAAGATCAGGGAGATCTACTTGGAGTACTAGGAGTACTTGTGTGTGTGTGAAACAACCATTGGGTTGATTATCACTGGAGGGAACAACTCTGTGTTTGAGTTGGTTGTAATTGATTGTATGAGAGAGAGAGAGAGAACTCTTGAGGGAGAATTACTGTATGCCCAAGTGGTGTGGGAAGAGTGTGATTTCTTCATTTTATTTCCTTTTGGATGAGTTGAATACATATTTTATTGTTTCTCGTATCATCTATTCTTTGCTGATTATGAATTCTAATTACTTATTACTTCTGGTTTAATTCCGTGTTTAGTTGCTTATACAAAGGTAATCAAGTGTGCTCTTAGGAGTGGATCCTAACAAGCTTATGTTAGTTCGACATTATTTCATTAGGATTCCTCTTTATAATATGTAAATATAAGAGCACATATTAAATATAGATTTTAATTTGGGGAAAATGATATTTTAATTTGGGGAAGATGGGTGGGTGCATTTGGAAATTTTAATAAAGTTGATTTAGTATCATATATGAATTACTTTTAATGAAGTATTTAATATTGAAATTAATTAGTATAAAAAATATATAATTTTTTTTATACAGTTAATTTTTTGGGTTAGTAGGTCCATATCTAATTTGGAACATAATTGAAGGTTGTAGTCAATATATTTTTATTATGCCAATCTACCAATTTAATGTCTCATGTTGTGGGTATTCTGATCAAAAGTGTGATTTAAACACGAGTTACTTAGATTATTCACAACAATAGAATAATATATTGTAGAATTGAGAACAAATTAAGTAGATCTACAATAACAATTGGTGAAAGAGCAGAATATTTGAATATTATGACTGAGTCACTTCAAAGGGAAAACCTTCAAAACAATGTAATAATAACAAAGTTGTTAATGTTATCATAAAATACTAACCATTACATCATATATATATACTCTATTTAGACATGGTTATTTTATATGCTGACCATAGTAAGAACATCGAGAAATGTAATACGATAATATAAAAGTGTAAACCACAAGTTAACCACACATATCTAGAGGTGCATTATAAGTGAATGGCATAGCATGTCATTCCAATTTAGAACAATGTTGAATTAGACCAAGATGCTTTTGCATGAATACTTCATCCTCCCATGTTGCATCTTTAAAATATAGGTTTTTTCATTTTATCAAGTACTCCTTAACTGCTATACTCTATAGTTGTTTAGTGTATGTGTGAAGGATCTCTTCAAGATCTAGAATGACTTAGACTTACACATCTAATTCAGGTAACTTAGTCAAAATGGAAACTTTGTGTCCAATTAGCTCCTCTAGGCAAGATACATGGAATACCGGATGTAAGTGAGTGGATGGTGGTAATTCCATCTTGTAAGCCACATTACCATTTTTTTTCAAGATCTAATAATGGATATAAAAATTAGGTGATAACTTGTTATATTTTTTTTTGGGTAAGAGACATTTTCTTATATGACTACAAATTTATAAAGACCTAATCATCTATGTCAAAATTCCACTCACTACAGTGTTGATCTACTTGGTGCTTTATTATATTATTTTCCATTGTTAAGTTCTCTTACAAAATAATTAGTACCTCATGTTGATGGTGAATGTCTTACTTAACAAATTGAACCTTAGGATGAACCATCAAGGCTGAATTGATGGATGGGGGGTGATACTCATATAATGCCATAAAGAGAGACATTTTAGAATAAGTGTGAAAAGAAGTGTTATACCACCAATCTACAAGTGGTAGCCAATGAATCCATTTGTCCTAATTTTTAAAAACAAATCAAAAAGATACATTTATAGACATTTATCGACTATCTTTGTTTATTCATCAAATTGAAGATGATAGGATAAGCTCTGGACCAACTTGGTGCCCATACATGCAAATAATTTAGTCTAAATTTTACAAGTAAATATGAGATCTTGATCACTTACAATTATCTTTGGAGTACAACAAAAAATTTGAACTATATTGAGAAAATAAGACACTACTATACTAGCAATAAATGGCTATGATAAGAAACAAAAATAAGCATACTTGGTGAGTCGATCCACAATGACCATGATAACACTTTTAACCTCAGACTATAGTAACCTAGTAATGAAGTCCATGGAAGCCTACTTCTAATGTTAGTTAGGGATGGATAAAGGTTGAAAAATACCTGAAATCTTGATGGTTTCACCTTTATTATGTTTACATATGATGCATTCAGTGACATATTTTTTGACATCTCACTTAAGTCTTTCAAAAATAAAAGATTGATTAATTCTATAATATGCTTTCAAAAGTTTGAGTGACCTCCTAATGGAGATACATGAAGTTCCTAAATGATTTTTTGTTTGAGGAGAGAATGATTACAGAGGTATAATCTATGTTTATACCATAATGTGTTCCCCTTCCATGTAAAATTTTTAACTCCCCTAAAAACTTGATGAAGATTTTAATTCAAATCATGGGTAACACTATTATCATCATGTTCTCATCTTTCTTCCTCTAGCCAATTTGCCTGTCAAATAGTCATTGCACATAACAACGCCTCAACTGATTCATCCCTCCGAGATAGTGCATTTATCACCACATTTACTTTTCCTTTCTTATAGACTATTTCAAAATCATATCCTAACATTTTAGTAACCCATTTTTATTGTTATTCAAATGATAATCATTGTCCCAATAAATATTTGAAGCTATCATAATCAGTCTTTACTTGAAAGTGATGACTTATCAAATAAGGTCTCTATTATTGACTACATATATAATAGCCATCATCTCTTTGTCATAGATTATTTTGAGCCTATTTTTTAGCTTTAGTTGTAGACTTTCAAATTCTAGTGGTCTTCCTTCTTTCATGAGTACAACCCCCATGCCATATCATGTTAGTGGAAAGGTATGCACATGGGGTACCATCACAACATAAGGACATGTCAATAGTCTACTAGGTCAGCATACATAGGAGGATTAGTCATCAACATATTCTCTTTTAAACATATTACAAGGATTTAGGTTTCTTTAATTTAGGAAGCCTATAATCAAGTTATATTTATTGAAGATTCCAAATGTATTCTGGTATAACCATTTGCCTAAGATACAAATAGTGAATTATGTATATATGTAAACTACAAAGAGTTGAGAGAGGTTAGGCATTGAATAACCAGATATTGGATCCACAAAATAGAGGCATCTTGTAAGAGTATAGTATAATGGGTTAATCCATGTTTGACAATGATAATTTTTTATGGTGTTGTAATTGAATGTGTAATGTAACATCACCATAGAATTTATGTATTGTATATGATAATGTTTTCAATATATCTAAGGTTTCATAAGCAATTAGGTATTCTCGGTTGTGTAATGAATGTTGAATCTATATTTCCTTCTTGATGAACTTAAGATGAGAATCACACTAGCCTGATCATCTAGGTCTTTTTTTATTTTTGTGATATGTCTTTAGAAATTTGTATTTATGCAAGTTAGGGATCCATTACCTTTCCCACAATTGTTGTCTTAATTAACAAGTTTTGAGAAACTAGGAACCTCTACTAACAATGGTGTGGTGAGCGTGGAAACATTGTAGATTACTAAAGAAAGGATATGCTCTAATGGTTACCAAGTCAGAGGGATTTTTAAGAATGGTGGGTTCAAAAAATATTTGAATTCATATAGAAAGAGGTGAGAAGGTTAAGGAATACTGAAAAGGAACTCATAGAGAATCATCTGTATGGTGATGTACATGAAATATTCTAGTGATTTTTTTTATCTTGATCATTACATGGTTTATGAGATTTGAGCATTTTTATTTCCAGGATAGATCTACATGTAAAATTTAGTGGACTGATGATCTAATTTAACAGTTACAAAGCTTCAAGGTTATTTGGACCCATGTGATCAATCACTGGACAAAAACCAATATAGATGAATATATAATAGAATTAATAGTTTGTAGTTATGTTGATTTTAATGCTACATAATATCTAGTCGTACGAGGGACTAAAGGAAAGTTTTTGCAATGAATACCAATTATTATGTAGATGATGGTCATTAAAAAATCCATAGTGGCCTACCAGTTTGTGATGGAGTAGTCTTTTGGGGTGCTATGGGGATGTGTGTGATCGAGATGTGAAATGGTGTGGAGCTGATCTAGAGAGCTGGCTAGTAGAAACTGAATGAGGACATCGAATGAAAGGGACCAAAAGAAACTTGAAAATATAGAATGAGAACAACAAAAGAGATGGAATATATCAGGGACTTCATAAGTGACTATGAATAGAGGTAGAGGTAGAAGCAAGAGTAAATGTTGAATCGCTATAGGAGATTGAAAGGAGGAAGAATGAGTTCATGACAGGGTAAGAGAGGAAAGAGCTGTGAGAAAGAAGAAGGGCCCAGGATTAGTGAGATCAAAGATTAAATAAATAATCAAGTAGAATATGACAATGGAAAAACCATACAAGAAGGTAGTTTAATAGATGGTAGTAGATCGTAATCACTCAAGGAGATGTCTTTCACTTTCGTAGGAGAGTTACCTAATTTTGGAGGCATGGTCATTTGTAGGCATAGTACTGACTTGACTTTATGCACAAGGAGAATCAGATAAGGAGACCTTTAACCCCATCAACACACATCTCTCAAGCCCATATTTTATAGAATTAATCCTATTTATAGTCAACCATAAGTATTTGTAAGTCAGAGAGAGTAGGAGATTGAGGAATCAAGAAGAAGTATTAGAGAGTTAGTAGATTCCAATTTTGAAAGGACAATGTAAGTATTCATTAAATAAAAAAGAATTATTTAAGAGAAGTATCAACTAATTTGAATGACCCCTTGTTGATTGAATAAGTTGTTGATTGGGTGTCATAGATCAAACTTTTTACTGAGGAACAAAGAACATGAATAGACACCATTATAGAGACCAAATATGAGGCAGAAACATTTTCATTACCTGAGCAATCTATATCACCTCTACGATCACAAGAATATTTTATATTTTTTTAAATTTTACCATTGTTGACAAATACACTAGTAGTTGGAGTTAGTTGAATTGGATCTACAAGACCATTACCATAGACACCACAAGTGATCACTCCTCCTCAAGTGACCATACCACTTCCAACACCAAGAGGTTCTTTGGTATCAATTCCAAAATTTACAATATCTTACCACCATCTGGAGGAGCGTAGGTAATGCTTATTTTGCAAATGAACCTAGGTAATATGGCTTTACAACTGAGTGCCTTCATCACACTGGTACCCTATGATGGAAATGTGGATCCAAAGCAATAACTGCTTATGTGTGACATGAAATGGTAGGTGAAATGTATTGTACATGAAAATATTAATAAGTATGATCTCATTGGTTCTTTGTCAAGAAGGGCATTGGAGTTCATGTTTTGTAGGGAATCAAGAACAACAAGTTTTGATGATGTGAGGAAATGGTTGATTGCAGAGTTCAAAGTTAAGAAAAGCATAGGACAAATCATACAAGACCTAAAGGAAATCCACCAGGGTCTAAGGTAAATTTTTCATGATGATAACCACCAATTTTTTGATGTGGTTAACAATCAAATTTGCCTTAAAAGATAAAGATAAGGTCAATTGGTTCGTCAAAGAATTGTGACCTAAGATCTAGTTTGCGATATTGCAAACTAAATTTACTAATAAATTAGAAGATAGAAAAACTATAGTAATATTGGAGCAAATAGAGGATTATGGTATCTTAATAGAGAGAAAACATAGTTAGAAAGCACATTCCAAGCTATTTTTCAAAGTTTAGAGGCCCCATATAATACTGTTGAGAAACATATAATCGATCTCTAGTGTATTGAGTTTGGCAAAGAGGGCCACCATATAAATGAATACCTAAAAGTATGTATGAAGTTTTGTGATATTTTCTACATAGTGGGACACTCAAAATCTCATTATCACTTGTTATAATAGTATGTTATAAATCCACAAAGTATGTACCATAAATTTTACAAATCTACTAATCATGAGGATAAGGATTATAGAGCTTTACAAGAGTTAAAGGAAGACATTACTAATAATATATTTATGGTAGCTACACAACAAGTGCCAGTGATGTCACAATCCATTTTGAGAGTGGAAACCCCTCCCACTAGTGTAGCACAGACTGGGTTGACATGGGCTCAAAATGCAAAATCATTTCAACCATAAGGATTAGTTGGTGGATTTCAAGCTACATAACCACTACAATATGCTTACCAATCTACTTGGAATCCTATGCTTCCCTAGGCACAATAGGCCATCTAGGTGCCACATATAAATCAACCCCAATATGGTGGTTATAATACCCAACAATACCAATTGGATGGAAAATGTCGTAGACTATAAGAAACTTTGGGCCATAGTAGGTAGATGGATGGGGATACCAAGGGAATAGAGGTGGATACCATGGAGTTGCATAGCTAGGATGTGTCAATGGTTCTATAGACCCTATTAGATTTTATTTATGTGGGGAACCCAACCGTGTAAAGTAAAATTGGCTTACAAATCCACAATGGCAAGCTTACTATGATTACTGTCGAATATATAAACAACATGATACTCATGACTACCCTATTTTGGAAGCACAATGTAGAGACCAAGCAGTGTGGAATTTAAATCAAGTTGGTTTTGAGCCCAACCACAATGCATCCATGTAAGCAGTTACAAGAATGCAGTATGCACAACAAGGACTACATCCTTTAGAGATGTTAACAGATTTTGGCATATGCAAAGCTAAAGTAGAAACCTATCTAGAATCACTAAAGGAGAAGAAAATCATAAAAGAAGTTGTGCAAATTATATAAATTATTCAACAACAAGGTTCAGATATAGTAGATGAAGTTGCACTTGATGCATATATATAAGGACAAATTGTGAAAATTGTGAAATAAGAGGGGGTTATAATAGCATTGGTAGACTTGATGAAATTACTTAGTACTCTGTAAAATGAAGATATATAATAGAATATTACCAATCTCTTGGTTAGTCTAATTGAATGTGTGTAGAAGGGAAATGAATGGCCTAAGAAGATGGTTTGGTTTGTCAAGACAAAGAAGCCATATGATGTCAATGTTAGGGTAGATTTAGAGTTAGTAGGGTATGAGATACCAAACTTTGTGTTTGATTTTGGGAGCAAAGTGAATATGATCCCACAATATACCTGGGAGGTGATCGATAGATCTCCTTTGAGTTATAGTCCTATAACACTCAGTCTGGTGGACTATGGTAGGGTAGAGCCCGTACGACATCTAGAAGATGTGGAGATTATAATCATAGAGTTAACTCTACATGTTGATTTCAAAGTAATAGATATGAAGATAGATGAAACTCACTACCTAGCTTTGCTAGGGAAAATTTGGCTCTATGATGATAAGCTAACCATCAACACCATAATGAATGAAATAGAATCACACTAAGATGATCATATAATCATCATCCCTCTTAACAGGGATTTTAAGTCATACATAATTACTAGGGAACCTAATTATCCTCATATAGTGAGAGGGAATAGATGGATGCAAATTATGATGTAAAGTGTACCTGATATACAACACAACATGCCAATGAATCAGTAAAACTCTCCTTCAGTAGATCCAGAAACTATTGAATTGTGGGTAAGTGTTATTTCAAACTTTTGAGTATTTTTGTAGATGAAGAAGATGAAGTATGATTTCTTTATGTACACTCACATAGTTTGATATAGAGTTATTATATCAAGATAGTTCTACAGATCATGACTACACTAATCTTACTCCTGAAGGTATGATTCCATGGGACTGACCTTCTTCTATTAGTGGTGATTCTAATACTTACATGCTAAATTTGACTTGAAATGATCATGAGCTTAAACCCTTATGCATGGTTTATATGACTGATCAGTAAATCCCTCAGTAAATTGCCACTGAAGACATTGGTAACTTTATAGTGCATTTCCAAATGCATATACCAAAAGATAGTCAAAGGTTAAGTGTTTCATTTACACATTAAAAGGATTTTCAACTAACTGGTGGGTAGTACATTGCAACAATAGTAAGACATCGCCATAAGTATGTGAATTGCTCATTGTACAATTTTAATTGCCTATGAAAGTGAAAAAAGAATGGCCTATATTTTAGGAAGTTGAATGTACCTAGAATCATATTTAGAATTGTGTTGAAGTATGGATCACTAAAGAAATCAATTTGAAGTATTGGTCGCATTGTTTTATTTACACATTAGTGGTTTTCCCTACTACTGGGTACATTCACCAAGAACGTTGTATAAAGACACAACACTAAATTCAGTTGTAGAATGATTTTACTCAAAAGTTCATATTTGAAAGTGAGAGTCTACTATGTCACTGTGTGTTACAAAATATGAAAACATTATTATGCCATGGATGAGTGGAAGATTTGCACAATGACCATAATTCAAAGCTAGAGGATGGAGGATCATGAACTTATTGATTTTGTCACTATGGAAGTCAAGCACAATCAACAAGATGCCTAGGACCTTATTGACATTATGACTATGGAGACCCAACATAGAGGTAAACTGAAGATAAAAATTCAGCTTTGCCATGGTATTCAATAAGAGTCTATTTATGACTCTGATTCAGTTAGTGAATATTTTTTAGAACTTGCTGAGTTTTTAGAGCCTAAACCAAATTACAAAATATTACCATAACCCATGGATGATAAAGCTAAAGAAGACCAACTATGGTAGATAAAATTTCCATAGCAAGAGGGTGAGCGGGCCATTCAATAGTCCATTCCATAAGATGAGTGCAAAGTGTATCAAACACCTCTAAAGGAACAAATTATGAACATCAGGTCAGAAGACACACCAAAATTATATCATTTTGGTGACTATTGGGAATAATCGGACATTTTATAAGTATTTTAGCTTCTCTAGGATTACACAGATGTGTTTCCTAAAAATTATGTAGAAGTCAAAGGGGTGGACCCTTTTTTAGGGGAAATGCATATAGTACTTAAGGAAGGCGCATACCCCATCAAGAAGAGGCCTTACCGTCTCAATCCTAATATGAAGATGAAAGTCAAAGCTTAATTGAATCATATGCAAGATGCAAGAATAATATTTCCTATGGAAAAAGTAGACTAGGTGAGTCTTATAGTCATACAACTGAAGAAAATAGGTGAGATTAATATTTGTAGAGACTACCTCATTCTAAATGATCCCTGTGTTAATGACCCCTTTCCAATACCATTTATTGATGAAGTGTTGGAATTTTTACCTGGACATGAGGTGTATTCCTTCACTAATAGATTTAGTGGGTATCATCAAAACCCATCACATATGAGGATAGAACTAAGATGATATTTATAATATAATTGGGGTCATTTTCATATAAGGTAATGTCATGGTCTAAAGAACACACCTATTATTTTCTCTAGGGAAGTAGTAACTACATTTAAAGAATTCATCCTTGATTTTATGGAGGTATATTAAGATAATTGGATAGTGTTCTCATTGTTTTGAGAACACTTATCAAAATAAAGACTAATGTTGGAAAGATTTAGAGCACTTAGGATTGCACTTAACTTTAAAAATGTTTATTTTTCACACTGTTTGATGTTCTATTAGGCCATGTAGTGTGCATCAAGGGAATTTTGGTGGATCAACCAAAAATTGTAGTGATAGTGAGTATGCCATCACTGAATTCCTCCATATAAGTGCAATCCTTTTTAGGACACACGTGATTTTTTAGCCCCACTAGATAAATTAATGTGCAAAGGTGTTCCCTTTGTATGGACAAAATAGTGCCAAACAACTTTTGTGGATCTAAAATATAGGTTGATTACTACATTGATCCTTATTTTTTTTAACTAGGGTAAACCATTCAATGTGCATGTTGATGCATCAAGTGTCATAGTTGGCACAATGCTTGTGTATCCTAATGGAGGATTGGACCATCTAACCCATTTTGTAAGCCAAAAAAATATCTGTGACCAAAATTAATTATACCACAATCGAGAGGGAATATCTAGTGATTGTATTCTCTATACAAAAATTTATCAATTATTTTCTAGATACACCATTTGAATTATTTACAGATCATCAAGTTTTATGATATCTAGTAAACAAGACAATTTTGGGAGGACAAATATCTCGTTGGTTAGTGCTTTTCTAGGAATTCCACTTTTTTTATTAATGTTAAGCCAGGGTGGGAGAACATTGGCCCTGACCATCTCAGCAAATTGCATAATGTTGAGGACCCAAAGGATATGCCTAATGATTCCCTTTATGCCCATTTATTTAGAGTTTCTACATTTCCTGAACGACTAGCAAAAATTGCATAGTTCTTGGAGCAACAGACATTACCCACACACTACATCAAAAGAGAAAATAAGCATCTATTGACCAAGGTACTTCCATTTAGCATTATAAATGGATTTATCTATCATATGGGCAAATATGAGGTTCTGTAATGAGTAACACTAGAGCATGAATGATTTCAAGTCATGGAAGAGGCACATTAGGTATTGCAAGTGGACATTTTGTAGGGGAATCTATCGCAAGTAAAATAATACAAGGTGGTATTTAGTGGCCACACCTTTTTGAGGATGTGCAAAGGGATGCCCAATAGTGTGATGTTTTCCAACGTATGGGTAAACCCACTCAGAGGGATGAGATGCCTCTTCTTCCCAGTTAGCACAACAACCATTTGAGCAGTGGGGAATTTATTTTGTTGGCCCTATTAATCTAGGAAGTAAATTTAGTAATGCCAGATACATAATCACTTTTATAGATTATATTACCAAATGGCTAGAGGTTGTTGATACACCAAGCTGTGGAGCTGAGGACACTGCTAAGTTTTTGTATGAGAACATCATTACTTAGTTTGAGTGCTCAATGAGATTGGTAAGTGATCAGGGTACACATTTTTTGAACAAAACCATCAAGATCCTAATAGAAGAATTTGTAATTTTCCATCATAAAATCATGGTGTATCATCCACAAGCAAATGGCCAAGGAAAGGTTACGAACAAAGTGATTAGTAAGATACTGACAAAGGTTTGTGATGTTAAGAAAGATGATTGGGAGGATGGAATTAGTATGGTACTCTGGGCTTATGATACTCATTTTAAATGTGTGTCAGGGTTTACTCCATTCTAATTGGTCTATGGGATGGAAGTTGTTATGCTAATGGAATATGTCATGCCTAGCTTGTGAGTTGCTAATGCAATGCATCTTAGTGATGCGTAATCACTTAAAAATTGATTTTTTGACCTCAATCATATGGACAAAGATAGGCATAGAGCTTTATGGGCATAAGAAGTTTAAAAAATAAGCTAGAAGACATGGCATGGCAAGAATCTTTGCATGAAAGAATTTCATTATGAGCAATTACTTTCACTATATGATAGAACGTTTCATGCATTTCCAAGTAAATTGATCATTCAATGGAAAGGTCCATATGTTGTTCATGAGATTTTGTAGATTTGGACTATAGTCTTATGGGACCTGGAAGGTAATGTTTTGCCAAGAAAGGTTAATGAATGTAGACTCAAAGTCTACTGCCATTAGGATCAAACTTTTAAAAAGAAAGTGTGGTTTTTGCACACCCCTCTTAGTTTAGGAAATTTACATTCATGCAATTTTATTTTGAATTTTGGTTTGCATTTTATATGTGTTGTGTGTTCTAGTAAGTTGTTTTTAGTAGAACATATGATCAACCACTATAGGTAAAGATACAAGATAGGCATGGTACAATTGGAATAACACATTCTAGCTATCTAGTCAATATAGGTGGAAAATATTCCAAGTGACATTCTCAAAGAAGGATAGGTGTGGGTCACATATTAAGTTCAGGAATTGTACCTAAATAGATCTTGGGTCATATTTAAGAATAATGGTTATTAAAAGGAGTTAGAGCTAAAGCATGTAAGGAAGCAGTTATAACGTCATTATCAAAATTTTACGTCATAATCAAGATCAACTATTTAACATGTAAGAACAATGAAGAGATGGTGGCATGTCCCATTAGACACTCTCCAATAGCCAAAATGGTGCCACATCAATTGCATTGATTGCCACATCTGCTGATCTAAATTTTTCATCATGCACAAAATAATGGGGGTGAAGACCAATTCAAATTTGAAGATAGCTCACACAAGTGAGGGATTTTAGGATCCCAGTATTAAATGCAAAATATAGAAGGTCCAAGTGAATGAAAGTGTATAAATAATTCACTTCATGGCATTATAGACCACTAGCCTTTCCTAAAATTGAGTTCTATAATTGTTATTTTGTGTTTATTTTCTCAACTTTGTGAGATTCAATTTTTTTTCTCAGTAAGTAGTCATGGCCACTCCTCCTAGTGCCACATATTTTGAGCACAATTTCAAAAATAGATTCACCACTTTGAAGGAGGATTTGGGAATAGGGGTCTCACTCTAGAAGATAATGTTTTTTGATCCTCATGGTAGTGTCATAGTGTAGCATGCACAAAATAGACTATTTATGTAGAATGGCTTGGTACCTTATTTGGCTGGATCAGACTCTAAATGACTAATGTGGTTACCCACTTTTGGGGATTGGCCCATCATAATCTAGTTATTGTTGGCATTATATAACCAACACTGTATTTACTTGTTGAATAATATAATGGTGTATCATTATACTGAAGCAATGGTTGATTTAGTTAGAATGCCTACCTGAGGCAAATCCCTGATGGATTACAAGACTAAAGCACCACCAATCTCTACCAAAATCAAAGCTATTATTATAAGAGGGAACAATGGTATTCTACTAGCATATTTTCTTGATGAACTGGTGTATTTTTTAGCAAAATGTATTTCTCAAATGTTCTAGCAGACTACCAAGGCCATGTTCAAGGCTACCAAGGGTGTGGTGGATATCTCACATTGAATTATCTCTAGTTGGGAAGAATTAAATTGGCTTGAATTGCTTCTAACAGAATTAGAGAAAAACATTGCCAAGGTCTTGGGTACATTAAAACACATCCTCTAATACCAATTTTTGGTATTTCTTATGTGTTCACTCATTAAAAATCATCGGAGGCACAAGTCCACCTAGATATTGACTATTAGATTGATAATCAATTTTCCAATTTTTTTTCTTCCATAAATCAATAGCAAAATTAAGTTTCATTATTTGACAATTGAGAGAAAGATATTAGTCATATAGTAGCTATGAAACCTCAAATCCCACCTAATGTCATGAAATTTTTGGGTGAACATGCTATGGTACAATGATTTCTAAAGGGTACATCTATTTGGATCCATGAGCTCCATCCAATGATAACCACTCCATTAGGGTTCTTATTGGACATGTCTACTATGTAGTGGGAGGTGGTGTTGCAGAAAGCTCAAGACACACAACAAGATACTCCTTTTTAGGTTGTTCATCCTGAAACAACAACTCCAAGTTCATCTACTACATCAATGGATATCAAACAATGTAAAAAAGGTAAATGACCAACTAAACATAGCCCACCATCAAAGCCATGATGTATAAAAAGGAGATAAATTGATTGCAATGATGATCCTCATGGCTCAAAGATCACGTCTAAATGCAACTAGCTTGAGTTGTAGACTAATGCAATAGAGGTATACTGCCTAATGTTGGAAGACATCGAGGGTTATTTGTATGAGAATGAGAATGAAAATGAAAATGAAAATTTATTTTGGAAGGTTTTGCATACTATGTAGATCTAAAATAGGTTTCCATCAGAGTTATGGATTTCCCTTCCACCTTGTCTACCTTCCATTGTAGTGGACCCCTTGGGTGAAGCAATAAATATTAAGTAGGCTCAAATGGATCCTTCACATTGTATTTTCCTTGGAGGTGCACCTTTTCCATAGCCTCTAGATGTACTACTTGAAAGTTTACCAGATTCTACCCTTTGATGCAATTGGTCCACATGTAGGTTTCATATAGAGAAGGAGGATTTAAATGACTCATACATCGTTAAAATAGATGCCCCCACATCTACCATAGCTACTTCCTAGCTTTGAATCTGACTAGTGCATGGATAAAGACAACATTTCCACAAGTGGTTGGACAAGATGTTCTAATGGGTCATTTGAGGAAGGGATCAATTTCTTGATCATAAATTTAGATGGCTATATGATCATACTCAATTTCACAATCTGATGAACCAATTCTAGATACTGAGGAAGTTGCACTTGAGTCTCTGACTGAGGAAGAAAAATAAGGCACATGTGAATAAGTTGATATAAATATTGCATGTCAATGTTTTTAAGAGGAAAAGAAAAGGGCCAAAGATACAGCTTCATAAAAGATGTAGGAAGTGTAGGCACAAGCTCAAGCTCCATCCACTCATAATGCTCAGAAGGTAAAAACCATGATACACACTACCATCACTACTAGCCAATAAGCTATGGTTGAGGAATAACATCAACAAGATACCACTAGGACAACATGGCAGTGCAATGCTGAGATATAGAATGAAGCTCAGTGCTAGTATGTGGAATATATCATAGCTATGTGGAAGGTTGTTTAAGCCACTAGTGTTGTTGTCACTAATCAATCAACACCTCAGGATTCTCAACCTTTGGACTTATCTATAGAGCAACCATCATTGACAACTATTGGGACTTAGCCTTTCACCACAGGAGATGTTGTTCCACCTCAAACATCCTTGGATCCTTCAACACAAATTGAAACATAAATGGTTACACGACCACCACCTACTTCGATAAGCTTGTCTTTGACATCCATGTTGGATGTGCCTTTACCCCAAGCTCATTAGATGATGTTTTTATTGCCACTTTCTCCTCTTAAATGTGAACTAACCACTATTTTGACCACTTTTCTATGTAGTGCACCAGTCCTAACAGATATTTCCTTAGATGTTACTTATCTTTCACTAAGTAAACAAATTGAAGGTGTGGTTACATTTCAAGAATCTTTGTTTTAGAATGCTCAATCCTTGGACCAGAAGGTTTCATAGTTGGAAGCATATAACATTGGGTTATGACAAGCCCTAAAAAAATTATGTTATGCTATACAAATTGCTTGTTCAGACCTTGTTTAGCAAGTCACTATTGATCCTAGCTAGTCCTATGTGTATTGACTTCCCTTGATTCTCAATCATCTTGTTTAGAATTGACAACATAGTAAATTGCATACCTAGTACACTCAGTAAGGCTTGGTGATCAAAGTTGAGACTCTAGAATTGTGTGAGTTACTTATCATATATTAGACATAACTTGGTGTTATGACATAGTAATCTAGGTAAATTACTCACAATCTATTAGATGGGCACCAAAAAATCCAAGGCATTTTGACTTTTCTTTAGACCTATTTTACTACTATGCATACATCCTCCACTAAATTTTTGAACCCACAATCTACTCCATAATATGTGGATGATGCATTAAATGCCTCAACCAGTGCATAGGATATAATTATAGATTAGCTTATAAGGTAGAGGACTCAGGTTAAGTGTAATGCCTTTGTAGGAGTTTGAGTGTATAGATATGTAGACTGCCTTATAATATTTTTCAATGATATTAATGCAAATTTTGTGTCTACAAAATCTAATATTTCTACCTTTCATAATGATGAATTACAAAACTTGTTGTATGCTTAAGCTCCCCTGCATGCATTGGTTTGTGAAACCCAAAAAGCTTTATTGCAATGGAAAACATACAATGATTTAGCTATGTTGGATGCCTCAATTTCTCCTATAGTTGATGATACTACTTTTGTTCCTTCGAGTTTACTCTTGGTGATTCTTCAATAGAGGAAGAAGACTAAATCTTCAGTGATGCAATCTTCCACCATTTATCTACCCCCTCCTATCTAGTCTTAGGTACACCATAGGTTCAATCTTTTTGGCACATGTTGTTTCCTCTATTATTCTATTTTGTAGAGATCCATTTGGTTGAAAACCTGAAAGGGAAACCAATTATTCTCATTAGCCTACTAAAAATGGAAAAGTGTGGTAGGTTATCTTGTGATTTTTTGGTGAGGGTTGTGCGATTTTGAATGTTGTTACTTTCTAGTTGTTTTGATTATGCATTATCTCAAGATGATATAACTAATTCAGTCTAGGAAAGTGTTAGTAGGAAAGTATGGACATGGGGTGCCATCATAGCATAAGGACATGTCAATAGTCTACCAAGTCATCATACATGGGAGGATTAGTCACCAAATGTATTCTCATTTGAATAAATTATGTGGATTTAGGTTTTTCAAACATGGGAAGCCTATAATGGGGTTATAGTTGTTGAAGATTCCAAATGCAATCTATTGTAACCATGTGCCTAAGATAAAGATAATGAATTATGTATATGTGTAAGTTGTAAAGAATTAAGATAGGATAGACATTGAAGAACTAGATATTGGATTCATGAAATAGATGCATCTTGTAAAAGCGCAGTGTAATAGGTTGATCCCTCTTTAGCAATGATAAGATTCTATGGTGTTGTAATTGAATGTGTGTTGTAACATCACCACAGACTTTATGTATTGTATATGATAATTTTTTCAATATATTTAGGGTTTCTTAAGCAATTGGATATTCTATATTGTATAATGAATGTTGAATCTATATTTTTATCTTGATGAAATTTAGATGAGAATTATACTAGCCTAAACCATTAGGTATTTTTTTATTTCTATGATATGTCTTTAGGAACCAGTGTTTCTACAAGTTAGGGACCTATTACCTCTCCCACAATTGTCCTCATTATTTTGAATTTATAGGAAACTACGAACCTTTGCTAACATATCTTGATGCATCATGCTCCACAAATGTTATTTTTGAAAAATCAAAGCAGCTATAATTGGAGTTATGCACATAGCCATTTTCAATTGTTCAAATGCTTTGGTATATGAATCAGTCCAATGAAGGAGTGTTTATTCAAAAAATAAGTGAGTGAGGCTACAATGCTACCATAAAATTTGACAAACTTATGATAGTAACTATTTAGCCCCATAAATCCTCTAAAGTTATTGAGGGTCTTGAGAACCTTCCATTTCATCACTGCTTGGATTTTTTTAGGATCAAATTTCATTTCTTCATGTGAAATAATATGATCCAAGTAATCCACCTATTGGACACCAAAATCACATTTGGAAGGTTTGGAATAAATTTAATGTTGTTCCAAAACTAAAAGTACGTTTTTCAAATGATTTAAATGGTCTTCCCAATTTTTGCACATAGATGAGGATATCATCAAAAAACACCAATAAAAAAATTCTTGAAAATGTAATAAAAACAATATTCATTAAACTTTAGAATGATGATAGTGCATTTATAAGGCTAAAAGGCATGACCTTAAATTCGTAATGGACTTTATGAGTTATGAAAGTCATTTTAGGTATGTCCTCATGATGAATTTGAATCTAAGGATACCCAGAGTGAAGGTCTAACTTGGTAAAATAAAAATAATCATGCAATTTATCTAGCAATTCATCAATTACTAGAATAGGAAACTTATCTTTGATAATGTTGTTGTTAAGTTTTCTGTAGTCTGGGTATGTCCTATAAGTGTCATCGTTGTGAGGAATTTTAGTTGTTTCTTTCCCTTTCCCACATTCATGAGTGTTAGGCCCAACCATGCACAAACCCTAGGAGAGTTGCAACCCTAAAAAAAATCAGATCAATAGATGATACCATTGTGATCACCTCACCAAGTTGAAACCAATGACATCTTATATGTTCAAGGGTGAAAAATTATGGAACGGGAAAGTGTACTAATAGAATATACGATTGTGATTGTCTTATAGAGATGAATCCAATAATTGATAATTTGCACAAGGTAAAAAAAAATTCAGACTTCATTTTTTTCTTTTTTGTGAAAAACCATGAACAAAATTCTAGTGATGAAAAAATTAAATTCTTATAGGATCAAAAGTTATGTTTTTTTGTCTTTCTAGTACTGAAGCTGTTAGATCCAAAAAAACTACATTGCATAAACTTGACCAAAATGAAGCTTTGATAGAACTTATAATGAAATTATTTAGATTATTCATAATAACAAAATAATATATCACAAAATTAAAAACATAATAAGTAGATCCACAACAAAAATTAGAGAAAGAGAAGAATACATGAATATTATGACTAATCTACTTTGAGGGTGTAACCTCCACAATAATGCAATAAGAACAAATTTCACAATATGATCCTAAAGCCTAACCACTCCCTCCTATATATACTCTATTTAGCCATGGTTATTCCATAGTCACCATACTAAGAACATATATAAATGCAATAAGATAATATGAAGGTAAGTAATCCATAAGTCAACCACACATATCCCTTGATGCACTATATATTAAAGGAGCAATAGCTTGAAATAAATCCATCCACTCTAATCTTTGCACCACAACCCAAGGGAAAAAATAAATATATAGAGTTAGGAAGGCATATCTTAAATATCATGTTGATTGGAAACTAATTTTAAGACCACCTACAATATTCCTATCAAGTTTTGATAAATAAAAATATGGCTTTTGAGTTTTGTGATCCTTCTTATGTTCCTTCCATTTCTTGCTCCTATTTCATGTATTGTGACATGGGAGGGAATGTTTTTGGGACATATTTTTGGGTTTGTATCTTGTGTAGGATTAGTTAGCTATATGTTTTTCATGGTCCATAATGATCATTTAGAAATATCAATAATGGAAATTACATAACATACATAGCTTTAAGAAAATCTCCAATAGTACTCTATAATAGAATGTGAGATTAAAAAAATTATATATCTAGAGATATATTTATCCCTAAATGAATTATAACACTTATCTATGTATAAGTGACATTTGAATTGAAACTTAACAATATTAACACTTATTCCAACTTCCAATGACTATGACCTAAAAATGCAAAATAAGGGGGCACAACTGCAATTGACTTAAAATGAACCTAAAGAAAAAGATAAGATATGGAAAAAATATGGGGAGTATAGTAAGTTATAATTTAAAAAATATGACCTATATCTCCTAATTTGGATAAAATTATCCATACATAATAAATTATACTAAATCAACATAAATTACTAATAAATAAATATCATCTAATCATTTTTTCATGTTTAAATTTTTAATCTGAGCTATGCAATTAGTCATAAAATAGGAAGCATAAGATTTCACTTCAAATTATAACAAACAAATGATATTATTATGTGGATCTTTGGCACTGGAAATGATGAATCTTAAAATCTAACAAGACATTTTTTCTCATATGAGTCATAAAATAATACTATTAAAAGTGAATTACTAAAATAAAATACCTCCTTTGTCCTTTTCATAATAGGTTCATCATACCATAGAACTAGATAGGGATATGGAATGGAGTTACAACCCTATGATTTGTAATCAATGGGCATTTACATTTGAACAAAAGTTATAACACCTGGGATTGAAGTTAGAACACTATATATCATGCAAAAGGCCTCCAATTCTACATAAATTTTGGAATGTTAAATCACTGGTTAAGGTGTAAATTTTATTTATAACCCCACATGTTAGATAAAAGGCCTCAAATTCAACCACATTGAATCTATTGAGTCATATGCTCATTTGGATATTGATATAGAAAAAGACCTCATGGGTCATATATATCATAGATATATATGATAAACGGTCCCATTTTGATATGTGGGGTGGATATTCAAAATTTATATCTCAAAAATAGAGATATTAGAAATAATATTTGGATGTGGAAAGTATATAGTTTTAATGTACAAAGGATTAAAATTTATGATCATATATTAAATATACATTTATCCATGTTTCCCCAATACATAGGTCAAACCATAATGTAACAAAATGGAAAATTGGCCCATGGTGTTTAAGAAAACTCTATTATCCATAGCCATTTCTAGTTTATGGAGGACAAAAAATTAGTAATGTCTAAGGATTATATGACTGTAATGGGATCATGTGAGTTTCACTTGTCCCATAACTCAAATGCAGGTTCTTACATAGTTTGTACAAGGCACATGACAAGTTATTATACATGCATGTAATTTGTTTAGAATTAGTGTGAGTCACAAGAGTGGGTGGATGAATGTATATATAGACCTCTAATTCAAATCGACACATATCAGGTTTCACTAGCATTAGAACCTATAGATATGACATCATCACATGACTTTAATCATGTAACTAATTTAGTACAACCAGGGATGAGATGATTTATTATATTTAATGTATGCATTTATCATTCATTATCTAATAAAATCTTATTATCTATCGACATTATTATTTATAAAATATTTATTTTGTGATGTAGGGAATGTTTACTCAATTTTTTTGGATGAGGATAACAAAGAGGGAACATAATATTACTTGTGTTGGCATGTAGATAAAAAATAAATTAACTTCCTAAATAATGAATGGGAGAAACCTTACCAAATGACCAAGTCTGTGGTAGTTACTAGAACTTAGATTTGATAATATCCTATAATTTTTTTTAGATGTATGCTTGCTTGAAGACTATGAAATACATAGGACGATACTCCACTATTAAAAAAATCTCTTAAAATAGATGTTTAATTGCTCAAATATTTGGGGAGACAATGAAAAATGAATATATGGGAGGTTCGTGAGTTTTAAAATGAAAAAAATATTTCTACTATCAAGAGTAGAGAAAATTCTAGTATTTCATTAGATTGATATTCCAAGTTATGTTGATTTCCCAATTGTAAACGTGTATAATTTTATCAAATTTTATTGATTTTGTAGATAATACTTATAAATTTCAATTTAGTTACTTACTAAAATATTTTGTAAAGGTGAGTGGTTCACTATAAGCTTACCCTTTCACATGAATGCCATTGTTAGTACATAATTCGATATTATTGAAGCTAAGATAAGTTTAGGAAAAGATTAAGATAAAATTGAAAACCTTCAATAGAGAACTCCATATTCTCTTGAGGTCAAAACAGGTACTCTGCCTCCTAAAAAAGTGCACTATGAAGAAAATAATGTTGACCTAAGTGTTATTCACAACCCTCAACATCATGAAAATGATATTTCTCATCCATGAATCCTTGGACATGGAAATATATAATTGTAACTTGAATGTAGAAAATGTTTGTTGTCAATGTTTCTACATGTGATAGTAGTTGACACAACACTTATCTGTGTGAACTCAAAGGTCACAACATTGGGATATTTTATATAGGTGAGTGGTTCCCTATAAACTTCCACTTTCACATGGTTGGAATTATTATTACATAATTTGATATTATTGAAGCTAAGATAAGTTTAGGAAAAGACTAAGAGAGAGAGATGGACCATTAGTAGAGAAATCCATATTCTCTTGAGGTCAAAATAGGTACTTTGCCTCCTAAAAAAGTGTACAATGAAGGAAATAATTTTGAATTAAGTGTTATTCACAACCCTCGACATGGTGGAAATGATATTTTTCATCCAAGAATCCTTGGACATGGAAATATACAACTACAATTTGATTGTTGACAATGTTGCTACATGTGATAGTAGTTGAAATAACACATATCTGGGTGGACTCAAAGGTCACAACATTGGGAACATATGTAATTTTCCTATCCAAATGTTTTGAAAGTAATGGATTTCAAAGTGGAGGTCCTAGAATATGAAATTTCTATTAGAGGCAACAAACTAATCTTTTTCCTACATAAAAATAACATTTTAGGATTGATCACTATATCAACTATGATTGATTCATATCTTATTTTTTAAATAATTATATAGAGTTAACGTAGAGGGATTAAACATGCACATGACATAACATTTTTTTTGGTAAATGAATTATGATTTTCATTTTAAGTGTGTCTTCAGTTATTCTAAAAAATAATAATAAAATTTACTATAGGGAAGGATGTTCTTGAGACAAAAAAGAGTACTCCATCTACTAACCAGACATGCTATGATTCAAAGAACATAATCATAGGCATTATTCACCACTTGTAACATGGTGGAAATTCTAATTTTCATCCATTAAGCATTGGATGTGGAGATATCCAATTAGGGCTTGAATGTTGACATAATTTGTTATCAATGTTTCTGAATACTAGAACAATCACAACAACATGTATCTAG
>JARHVA010000171.1:5432500-5562500 GCA_037957365.1 Torreya grandis | reverse complement strand
GCGGTTCAACTTGTTTGCCATTTTTATCAGCAACTAATTTTAATTCAAGATGACAAACATGTATTTTCCTATTCTGGAAAGCCAAAGGATTTTCTGAGCAGCAGTCTTGCAAAATCTTTGCAAGCACAGGTTCTATTTCTAACTGACAGAGATTTATCTTCTAAGATAACCACTGATTGTTTACTGGCTTCTTCACTCTTCCTTTCAGAGGAATCTTACATTCATACTTACTTTTCTTATATAGAGAATATTTCTATGCCAGGATAATTTCATGAGGCTAGATAGTAATAGCATAGAAATTTGATAAATTATCTGATCTTAACATCATGTCAAACATTTGCATCTCATGCTGAACTATTTTAAATTCATAAACTGTATCTCCTAAGACAACATGGACTTTAGCAAAAATTTCAGAGATAATTGTCTTAGTATTAAACATGAGTTTATGAGAATCTGATTGCCACATGTCTTCTGGAATTAATTGATATCTGGCAAGAGAAATATATGCACCTGTGTCTAACAACACATCTAAACTGTATGCCTTAAAACCATTCCATTTTATACTTATCTCACGTACAGGATTATTAGTAATATGTATTGAAACCTGGTGAATATTATTATCTGAACTATTATCCATATATACAAAAGTAGAGGCGTCTCTAGGATAACTATCAGCAAGATGAACTAACTCTTCTTCAAAGAGTTGTTCTTTCTCATCTTCTTGAGCTTCTTCTTTTAGTAATTGCTGGAGTTCATCCTGAGCCCTAGCCAGAAAAGACTGTAACAAAGCAATTCACTTTGTTCTCCACTGCTTTCTTTCACAAGTATCAGGTTGGTAAGCAGCTTGAATATTGGGAACTTTTGAGGAAGTAGGTTCTGAGATTTTAACAGAGAATTATTTTGACAACAATTCTTTCTGTTGTTGTTGCTAAGACAAATACTGAAAATATCTTCTTTCAGTATCAGTGATTTGTTGTTGTATAAACTTCTTCTCAGAGACCATATAGGCAGGAGTAGCTAAATATTTTTCTTTCAGATGTTGTAATTGTTGGGTAAGACTAAGAGAATCAGGAAAATGACTAGACATCATGTTAATCTAAAATCCTATTTTTGAATCATAATCTGATGACTCTGAATTTGAACTCATTTTTAGATCATTCATATTTACCTGATTTTCTATATCTAACACTTAATCTATTTCCCATGAAACATCTGACTCATACTGTATTTCTTCATCAGAGAGTAAAACATATTCCTCTTCATTCAAATTTCTACTCTGAAGATAATTCACCTTTTTTATATTTTCTTTTTTACCCTTCTGTGGACACTTACTAGCATAACAATTACCACTACATAGAAAACACTTTACAGAAGATTACTGAAATCCATGATTTCTTTTTCTGAATATCTTTTTCTTCATGTATGGACGACATTTAAAATTTCTTTGTTTAAACCAATTATATTTCTGATTTGGTCCTGACCTTGAAACTAGACATTTACACACATGTTTTCCTTCTTTTTTCTTTTTCCTCTAAAATTTTCTATACTGATTTACATCTGTACAACCAAACTGATCTAACAGACAATTAAAAAACTTAACCCCGATCTGCTTATGAAACAACATCGGTTCTTTATGTGCTTTTCTTTTTATACATAGTTTCTCATTTATAGCTCTAATATTCTGATTGATTCTCCCAAAAGACAATGTAGACAAATCACTACCCATAGCGGCTTTATATTTATCAGCAAAATATCTTGGAAAAGATTCTATATATCTGATCTTATAGGCAGGATCAAACATTTCTCTAGAAGCATATAATAGATTTTCCATATGACACATGTATTCATCAATTTTAGTCATATCACATAACTGAGCTCTGAGAAATTTAGACTTATTGTATTCCCTTTCATTGTCTATCATACCAACAAACTCTGAATATAAGGCTTGACATAATGCTGGGACTGGTTCTGGGTGATTTGTAATAGCAGTCTGAAATTGAATGTCACAAGCATCCCACCAATATTTTATATTGCCTATAAAGCCATTAACTATCTATTGCGTGACAGTAGTAGGGTCCTTTTTGAGTCCAAACATTTGTACACTAGCCCAAGACAACATAGCATGTATCATTTCTTTTCTTCTGGCAGGAGATTCACAGTTGAACTTCCAAAAGAATGGCTGGAGATTTAATGTTCTAATCTATCCTTCTAATGGAGGCCTAGAAGATTCTCCTTCTTCAAAGTAGTTATGCTTTTTGACCTCTTCTATTTTAGCCATGCCTATTTGAAATGCTTTATCTACTAGGCTTTCTGATTTTGGTTTCTGCTTAGCCTTGCTTTTTATAATTTATTCCTTCTGTATCTTGGCTACATTAGAAAAACTAAGAGGATCAGATACAGAGGTTGGAGCAACCGTATTTCCTAAAGGATTCTAGGAGGTATTATCAGATATATTTTGAAGAATATCTAGGAGCAAAGCAGTGTGATGCTGCTGATCTACCACTTCTCTAGTCAGACTATCAATACTAGCAGACATTACAGAGGAGACCTTTTCAACTTTGTCTTCTACAGAGGATATTTCAGTCTTTATCTCATCTTGGCTTTGAACAATATGACTAGTGTTGTGAACTAGCTCATCAAGCTTTCTATTAGCTTCCGTCTATTGCTGCTTCAAAGTATTAACTTCTTGATCAATCTTTTGAACTACTTGATTTTTGCAGACAATAGTGTTTGAATCTAAAGCTTTAAGGGCTTTAGCTGTATCTCCTTTCTGATATAATTCTATGTTATTAAACATAGTGGAGACTTGATCTAAACTTGACTGAATACTAGAGATTTTTGAATTCAAACACTTGTTAGCCACATTATTCCAATTCATAAGCCTAACTTCGGAAGGTTGTTTAAGGCTTTTATCTGTAGTTTTGACATAGTACATTTGTGCATGGGTCTTTCCATCTAGAGAGTATTGATTAAAGTTAGTTAGACTTGGAAAACCCTTTCTCAGTATAAGACTCATCTCCTAATGGAGTCTTCCATGTATGTCCTTCATCTGATTGAGATGTTCCTTCCATATGAACCCTTTTGGCTTGAGCTAGCAATTGCTTATTTCTTTCAAAGATTTTATGAAGCTCTTTGTCTCTTTGGGTCATACGAATGTCAGCATGACTGGGCTTAGCTAGAATGTTCTTACAATCTAAGAAATAGTATGAATCGATTTGAGGATCATGAATTTTGTGATTGTGAGGACATGGAGGAGGAGTTATCAAGGAGGATGAAGTAGGGTTATCAAATCTAATGACAGACTTATGCGATAGATCTTTGACAGAGGTAGCCATTGATAATGATCTATGAGGTTTCTGTATGAAATCAATATCTACTATCCATTTTTGAGGAAACTTTAACTCAGACCATGAGATGGCTTCAACAATAAGGATTTGACTATTGGGTGTTTCATGACTCACCACGCTTTTGCTAGGCATAGGTGTATGTTTGACAATAGGATGCAGAGTATTTGTCAAATGATACATAATCTTGTATTGGATGGCAAGGGGACAAGATCCTTCAAGCATGTACAAACCAGCGGTTTGGAGAAAGAGTTTGAATATCTTGTTAAAGTTTGCTTCCTGATGTATAACAACAGGATAGTTTGGATACACAGTCGTGTAGATGGGACCATCATGTAGACCGGTTTGTATGGCAGACTGTAAGCAAGCAAAAAATGACATATGACAATTATCTAAAAGGCAGGCAAGAAGACTAACATTCAGACCTTTACGAAACAACGGATGAATACCTATAGATATAGCACCGATGTGCATAAACTTATATTTTTGTTGAGTGAGAATAGTCTTATCATTAAGCATTTGCAAATAATACTTATCTTGCTCAGCAATTTTGACTTGCAATACATTTTCAAAAATTCTAATATTAGACTTATCAACTAAATAAAATGGAGATATTTTATCATAGACATCTGAAGGTTTTAGACAGGGCAGAGTCCATCCTAGATTAGGATTACTTTCCTCAATTTCTATTGTAGTGTAATTCACAGAATGCTAAGTAATTTCAGATAGAGTACAGACATCTGATGTACCTAGATTAACTTCTGACATATGATCTAGAGCTTCCATCATTCTGCTTATCTTCAGTACTTAAATCGGATCCTCAACATGCCTTCCCTCGGCTTCAATGGGACCTTGCCACTTCCTTATTTTCACCAAAAAAAATGTTCGCGATACCAGACCACTTAAAATAGAATTTAACCAGATAATAGAGATGATATATTCTAATTTAATACTTAGACAAACTGCAATGTGACACTTTAGCTTTCTGGCTCTGAAACCATAATACATAGGATCTTCATCACTTCATAAGAATCTTCATCACTTCATAAGAACAACAAGAACAAAAACATATGTCACAGCAAGCACATATATATTTATTGATATTGAAGGAAAGCGCATACAAAATATCAGAACACACTTACTATAGAACAAGACACCTTTAAAGGAGGACTTCTTAGACTCTTAAGCAACCTAGACTAGTATGCCGAATTCAAATGCTGATATCTCATGAAAGCTCTCATATTTATAGATGAGTTATGGAGAGATCAATGGCTATCACAAAGCGGTGGCATCAATGGCTTACAACAAAGATGAGATTACAATGTGGGTTATGGGCCCACTATGCACCGACTAAAACTAAGACTAGACCTAAAGCTTATCGACACGGCTGACAAGATACTACCTTTAGATAGTGGGTAGGTCCACTTTAGATAAAAGAGGGATAACATGCCCATGGTCACGATCACAGACAGACCCCATGATTAGTCATCATCAGGAAATTTGTAGGATCTAGCTGGTGAGTAAAGAGAGTTGGGACCCTCATCCTCATCAAATTGTGCTTCATTCGTATGGTCCATCCATAATGTAGAAGGAATCCTAAAAATCTATCCACACAGAGTTGGAGGAAAGAGTGCTTTATGAGTTATTGTCATCCTTCGCCATATTGATGCAACTGGAATAGCTAGTCACAATGATGCATGAAGATTTTGTTGATGATTTTCCACAACATGCAGTTCACATCTTGCATCAAAAGGAATGCGTAAAGCAATGAAAATATTCTTTAATTGTGTAGGATGAATCCTGACATCAGTGCTATGAGAAGTAATAGTCGGCATGATATAATCAAGGAATTCAAATAGATAATTAGGAATTTGTCCAGATTCCCAAAAAATTTTGACTGTCAGATTGAAAGAAGGCCAAAAAGTAGACCACTGAAAATGAAATAGAGTGCCAGGCCTATATGGCAAATGTTTTAGAAAATTATTTTTACCAAGCAGTTTAGGCTTATCTCCTTCTCGATAAAGAATAATGGTATGACAAACATTCCTTTCACCAATACCTGCAAAGTGTGTAGTCCATGCCAGGTTTTGACAATTGAGTTCATCTGAGGCTTCATAAGACTGAGTCTTTAGAAAATTAATCTCATTTTTTAGCTGAGTTACAACAGATGGCCTTGATCTCCATAGATGCTCATGAAACTCATCTCTAACTTCAGTAGTAATCACCATGACTATTTTTTGATTTGAATGATATTCTCTGGTCATGAAATCTGCAAGACAATTCTTTTTTTCTTGAATATGCTCAACAGAAAAATCAAAATCAGCTAAGTATGTAGCCCAACGAATCAGGGGACTTACTGATCCTTTTTTAAGATTATCTGCAAAATTTAGAATACTCATAAAATTCTTCAAATCTGATCTTACAATAAACTTTTCAGATCTAACAAAGAACATGAAGGCTTGGATGGCTTTGATTACTGCCAAAATCTCTTTATGAGTTGAGTGATAATTAATCTGAGCATTTTTAAAATTTCCTAAGGCAAACCTGCAAGGTTTTTCAGTACCATCTGATAACCTTTATTTTAACATAGCACCCCAAAATAATTCAGAAGCATCAGTCTCAATAATTTTTAATCCATTACTTGGAAGCTAAAGAGGAGGAAGACTTGCACACTTCTACTTAATTTTCTGAACTACTTCTGTCATATCTTGATTCCATGCAGAAAGATGTTTAGCCAATCTTTTATTTAATAGAATCCTATCCTGAGCAATATTATAATAATGGCCTGCAATATAATTAACACATCCAAGAAATCTTTGCAAAATTTTTTTATCTTTTATTTCATCAAGAAAATTTTGAATATTTTTCAAGACATGATCTTGAATAGCAACTTCTCCTGATTTAATAATGACACCAAGAAATTCAATCTAATCCTTGAATGTAACCATTTTCTTAGAAGATAATACTAAACCATTATCATATACAATCCTATAAAACTGTTCAAGATGTTCTATATGCTCTTTGGGATTCTTACTAAACACCAAGATATCATCTATATACACAATTATGAATTTACTGAACTTAGAAAAAATTTGATTCATCATATTCTGAAAAATACTGGGAGTAGTCTTTAAACTAAATGAAAGAGCATTCCATTCATATTGACCAAAAGGAGTTATGAAATTTATTTTATATCTATCGGCTTCTGCTCCCTGTATTTACCAAAAACCAGATTTTAAATCAAACTTCCTATATATCTTACTAACAGTAATTCTCTATAGAATTTCATCCTTAGAAGGAATAGGATGTTGGATAGAAACCACATACTTATTCAAAGGAATATAATTAATGACTAATGTATTTTTTCCCTTGACTTGTTCACTTCTCTTATTGACATAGAATGGTTCACAACCCCAAGGACTTTTTGAATCTCTAATTAATCTCTATTCCTTTAATTGCTAATTTTCTTGAAAGCATTCTTCTCTGAGAGATGGAGACATACCTGAATGGTGTGCCTTAAATTGTGGTTCAACTTGTTTGCCATTTTTATCAGTAACTAATTTTAATTCAATATGACAAACATGTATTTTCCTATTCTGGAAAGCCAAAGGATTTTCTGAGCAACAGTCTTGCAAAATCTTTGCAAGCACAGGTTCTATTTCTGACTGACATAGATTTATCTTCTGAGATAACCATTGATTGTTTACTGGCTTCTTCACTTTTCATTTCAGAGGAATTTTACATTCATACTTACTTTTCTTATATAGAGAATATTTCTGTGCCAGGATAATTTCATGAGGCTGGATAGTAATAGGATAGAAACTTGATAAATTATCTGATCCTAACATCATGTCAAACATTGGCATCTCATGCTGAACTATTTTAAATTCATAAACTGTATCTCCTAAGACAACAGGAACTTGAGCAAAAAGTTCAGAGATAATTGTCTTTGTATTAAATGTGAGTTTATGAAAATTTGATTGCCACATGTCTTATGGAATGGAGTGATATCTGGCAAGAGAAATATCTACTCCTTTGTCTAACAACACATCTAAACTGTATGCCTTAAAACCATTCCATTTTATAATTAGCTCACATACTGGATTATTAGTACTATGTACTGAGACTTGATGAATATTATTATCTGAACTATTATCCATATATACATAAGTAGAGGCATCTCTAGGATAACTATCAGCAAGATGAACTAACTCTTCTTCAAATATTTGTTCTTTGTCATCTTCTTTAGCTTCTTCTTTTAGTAATTGTTGGAGTTCATCCTGAGCCCTAGCCAGAAAAGACTGTAACAAAGCAATTCACTTTGTTCTCCACTACTTTCTTTCAAAAGTATCAAGTTGGTAAGCACCCTAAATATTGGGAGCTTTTGAAGCAGTAGGTTCTGAGATTTTATCTGAGAATTGTTTTGACAACAATTCTTTCTACTGTTGTTACTGAGACAAATAATGAAAATATATTCTTTTAGTATCAGTAATTTGTTGTTGTAGAAACTTCTTCTCAGAGACCATATAGGCAGGAGTAGCTAAATATTTTTCTTTCATATGTTGTAATTGTTAGGTAAGACTAAGAGAATCAGGAAAATGACTAGACATCATGTTAATCTGAGATCCTATTTCTGAATCATAATCTGATGACTCTGAATCTGAACTGATTTCTAGATCATTCATATTTACCTGATTTTCTATATCTTACACAAAATCTATTTCCCATGAAACATCTGACTCATACTGTATTTCTTCATCAAAGAGTAAAACATATTCATCTTCATTCAAATTTCTACTCTGAAGAAAATTCACCTTTTTGTATTTTCCTTTTTACCCTTCTGTGGACACTTACTAGCATAATGATTTCCACTACACAGAAAACACTTTACAAAAGATTGCTGAAACCATGATTTCTTTTTATGAATATCTTTTTCTTCTTGTATGGATGACCTTTAAATTTTCTTTGTTTAAACCAATTATATTTTTGTTTTAGTCCTGACCTTGAAACTGGACATTTACACACATGTTTTCCTTCTTTTTTCTTTTTTCTCTGAAATTTTCTATACTGATTTACATCTGTACAACCAAATTGATCAAACAGAGAATTGCAAAACATAACCCCGATTTGCTTATGAAACAACATCATTTCTTTATTTGTTTTTCTTTCTGTACACAGTTTCTCATTTATAGCTCTAATATTCTGATTGATTCTCCCAAAAGACATTGTAGACAAATCACTACCCATAATGACTTTATATTTATCATTAAAATATCTTTGAAAAGATTCTATATATCTGATCTTATAGGCCGTATTAAACATTTCTCCAGAAGCATATAATAGATTTTCCATATGACACATGTATTCATCAATTCTAGTCATATCACATAACTGAGCTATGAGAAATTTAGAATTATTGGATTCCCTTTCATTGTCTATCATACCAACAAACTCTGAATATAAGGCTTGACATAATGATAGGACTGGTTCTGGGTGATGTGTAATAGCAGTCTAAAACTGAATGTCACAAGCATCCCACCAATCTTTTATATTGCCTATAAAGCCATTAACTATCTATTGGGTGACAGTAGTAGGATCCTTTTTGAGTCCAAACATTTGTACACTAGCCCATGACAACATACCATTTATCATTTCTTTTCTTCTGGCAGGAGATTCACAGTTGAACTTCTAGAGGAATGGCTGGAGATTTAATGTTCTAATCTATCCTTCTAATGGAGGCCTAGAAGATTCTCCTTCTTCAAAGTAGTTATGCTTTTTGACATCTTCTATTTTATCCATGCCTAATTGAAATGCTTTATCTACTAGGCTTTATGATTCTAGTTTCTACTTAGCCTTGCTTTTTATAATTTCTTCCTTCTATATCTTGGCTACATTAGACCAACTAAGGGGCTCAGATACAGAGATTGGAGCAACCATATTTCCTAAAGGATTCTGGGAGGTATTATCAGATATCTTTTGAAGAATATCTGGGAGCAAAGCAGTGTGATGCTGCTGATATACCACTTCTCTAGTCAGACTATCAATACTAGTAGACATTGCAAAGGAGACCTTTTCAAATTTTTCTTCTACAGAGGATATTTCAGTCTTTATCTCATCTTGGCTTTGAAAAATATGACTAGTGTTGTGAACTAGCTCATCAAGCTTTCTATTAGCTTCAGTCTATTGCTGCTTTAATGTATTAACTTCTTGATATATCTTTTGAACTACTTGATTTTTGCAGACAACAGTGTTTAAATCTAAAGCTTTAAGCACTTTAGCTATATCTCCTTTCTGATATAATTCTATGCTCTTAAGCATAGTGGAAACTTGATCTAAACTTGACTGAATACTATAGATTTTTGAATTCAGACACTTACTCACCACATTATTCCAATTCATAAGCCTAACTTCAGAAGGTTGTTTAAGGCTTTTATTTACAGTTCTGACATAGTACATTTGTGCACAGGTCTTTCCATCTAGAGATTATTGATTAAAGTCAGCAGACTTGGGAAACCCTTTCTTAGTATAAGACTCATCTCCTAATGGATTCTTCCATGTATGTCCTTCATCTAATCGAGATGTTCCTTCCATATGAACCCTTTTGGCTTGAGCTAACAACTACTTATTTCTTTCAAAGAGTTTATGAAGATCTTTGTCTCTTTGGGTCATATGAATGACAACATGACTGGGCTTAGTCAGAATGTTCTTATCATCCAAGCAATAGTATGAATCAATTTGAGGATCATGAACTTTCTGATTGCGAGGACATGGAGGAGGTATCAAGGAGGATGAAGTAGGGTTATCAAATCTAATGATAGACTTATGAGAAAGATGTTTGACAGATGTAGCCATTGATAATGATCTGCGAGGTTGATGTATGAAATCATTATCTACTATCCATTTTTGAGGAAACTTTAACTCA
This sequence comes from Torreya grandis, assembly GCA_037957365.1. Classification (NCBI taxonomy): domain Eukaryota; kingdom Viridiplantae; phylum Streptophyta; class Pinopsida; order Cupressales; family Taxaceae; genus Torreya; species Torreya grandis. Next base: position 5,552,234 of record JARHVA010000171.1, on the reverse strand, counting down.
GACCATGAGATGGCTTCAGCAAGAAGGATTTGACTATTGGGTGTTGCATGACTCACCACTCTTTTGCCAGGTGTAGGTGTATGTTTGACAGCAGGATACAGAGTATTTGTCAAGTGATACATAATCTTGTACTAAATGGCAAGGGGACAAGATCCTTCAAGCATGTACAAACCAGCGATTTGCAAAAATAGTTTGAATATCTTGTTAAAATTTGCTTCCTGATGTATAACAATAGGATAGTTTGGATACACAATCGTGTAGACGGGACCATCATGTAAACCAGTTTGTATAGTAGACTATAAGCAAGCAGAAAATGACATATAATGATTATCTACAAGGTAGGCAAGAAGACTAACATTCAGAGCTTTACGAAACAAGGGATGAATACCTATAAATATAGCACCAATATGAAGAAACTTATACTTTTGCTAAGTGCGCAATTGGATAATAGTCTTATCATCAATGATTTGCAAATAATACTTATCTTGCTCAGTAGTTTTGACTTGCAATACATTTTTAGAAATTGTAATATTAGACTTAGTAACTAAATGAAATGGAGATAGTTTATCATAGACATCTGAAGGTTTTAGACTGGGCAGAGTCCATCCTGGACTAGGATTACTTTCCTCAATTTCTACTGTAGTGTCATTAACAAAATGCTAAGTAATTTTAGATAGAGTACAGACATCTGATGCACCTAGATTAACTTCTGACATATGATCCAGAGCTTCCATCATTATACTTATCTTTGGTACTTAAATTGGATCCTCAACACGCCTTCCCTCGGCTTCAATGAGACCTCGCCACTTCCCTATTTTCTGTAGAAAAACTGAATGCAATACCAGACCACTTAAAACAGAATTTAACCAAATAACAGAGATGATATATTCTAACTTAATACCTAGACAAACTGCAATATGACACTTTAGCTTTCTGGCTCTGATATTTTGTATGCGCTTTCCTTCAATATCAATAAAGATATATGTGCTTGTTGTGATATATGTTTTGGTTCTTGCTATTCTTATGAAGTGATGAAGATTCTTATGATGTGATGAAGATCCTATACATAGGATCTTCATCACTTCATAAGAATCTTCATCACTAGGATCTTCATCACTTCATAAGAATAGCAAGAACCAAAACATATATCACAGCAAGCACATATATCTTTATTTATATTGAAGGAAAGCGCATACAAAATATCAGAACACACTTACAGTAGAACAAGACACCTTTATAAGCTTAATATTCTATAATTCTAAACCAACTTCAAATGCTATGCCAAATTTGAATGCCGATATCTCATGAGAGCACTCATATTTATAGATGAGTTATGGAGAGATCAACGGATATCACAAAGTGGTGGCATCAATGGCTTAGAGCAAAGATGCAATTACAAAGTGGGTTATGGGTCCACTATGCACCGACTAAAACTAAGACTAGACCTAAACCTTATCGACACAGCTAACAAGATACCACCTTTAGAGTGGGTAGGTCCACTTTAGATAAAAGAGGGATAACGTGCCCATGGTCACGATCACAGACAGACCTCATGATTAGTCATCATCAGCAAATTCATAGGATCCAGCTAGTGAATAAGGAGAGTTGGGACCCTCATCCTCATTAAATTGCTCTTCATCCATATGGTCCATCCATAATGCAGAAGGAATCCTAAAAATTTGGCCACGCAGAGTTGGAGGAAAGAGTGCTTTATGAGTTATTGTCATCCTTCGCCATATTGATGTGACTGAAATAGCTAGTTGTAATGATGCGTGAAGATTTTGTTGATGATTTTGCACAACATGCAGTTCACATCTTACATCAAAAGGAATGTGTAAAGCAATGAAACTATTCTTTAACTATGTAGGATGAATCCTAACATCAGTACTGTGAGAAGGAATAGTAGGCATGATATAATCAAGGAATTCAAACAAATAATAAGGAAATTGTCCAGATTCCTAGAAATTTCCAACTGTCAGATTGAAAGAAGGCCAAAAAGTAGACCACTAGAAATGAAACAGGGTACCAGGTCTATATGGCAAACATTTTAGCAAATTATTTTTACCAAGTAGTTCAGGCTTATCTCCTTCTTGATAAAGAATAGTTATATGACAAACATTCCTTTCACCAATACCTCCAAAGTGTGTAGTCCATGCCAGGTTTTGACAATTGAGTTCATCTGAGGCTTCATAAGACTAAGTCTTTAGAAAATTAATTTCATTTTTGAGCTGAGTTGCAATAGATGGCCTTGATCTCCATAGATGCTCATGATACTCATCTCTAACTTCAGTAGTAATCACCATGACTATTTTTTGATTTGAATGATATTCTCCGGTCATAAAATCTGCAAGACAATTCTTTTTTCCTTGAATATGTTCAACAGAAAAATCAAAATCAGCTAAGTATGTAGCCCAACGAATCTGGTGATTGACTGATCCTTTTTTTGGATTATCTGTAGAGTTTAGAATACTCATAAAATTCTTTAAATCTGATCTTACAATAAACTTTTCAGATCTAACAAAGAACATGAAAGCTTGGATAGCTTTGATTACTGTCAAAATTTCTTTATGAGTTGAGTGATAATTAATCTGAGCATTTTTTAAATTTCCTGAGGCAAACCTGCAAGGTTTCTTAGTACCATCTTATAACCTTTCTTTTAGCACAGCACCCCAAAATAATTTAGAAGCATCAGTCTCAATAATTTTTAATCCATTACCTGGAAGCTGAAGAGGAGGAAGACTTGCACACTTCTGCTTAATTTTCTAAACTGCTTCTGTCATATCCTGATTCCATGCGAGGGTATGTTTAACCAATCTTTTATTTAACAGAATCCTATACTGAGCAATATTATAATAATGGCCTGCAATATAATTAACACATCCAAGAAATCTTTGCAACATTTTTTTATTTGTTATTTCATCGTGTATAAAGAATCTTCATCACTTCATAATAATAGCAAGAACAAAAACATATATCATGGCAAGCACATATATATTTATTGATATTGAAGGAAAGTGCATACAAAATATCAGAACACACTTACAGTAGAACAAGACACCTTTATAGGAGGACTTCTTAGACTCTTAAGCAACCTAGACTAGTATGTTGAATTCGAATGCTGATATCTCATGAGAGCTCTCATATTTATAGATGAGTTATGGAGAGATCAACGGATATCACAAAGTGGTGGCATCAACGGTTTACAACAAAGATGCAATTACAAAGTGGGTTATGGGCCCACTATGCACCGACTAAAACTAAGACTAGACTTAAAGCTTATCGACACAGCTGACAAGATATCGCCTTTAGATAGTGGGTAGGTCCACTTTAGATAAAAGAGGGATAACGTGCCCATGGTCACAATCACGGACAGACACCATGATTAGTCATCTTTAGTAAATTCGTAGGATCTAGCTGGTGAATAAGGAGAGTTGGGACCCTCATCCTCATCAAATTGCTCTTCATCCGTATGGTCCATCCATAATGCAGAAGGAATCCTAAAAATTTGGCCACGCAGAGTCGGAGGAAAGAGTGCTTTATGAGTTATTGTCATCCTTTGCCATATTGATGTGATTGAAACAATTAGTCGCAATGATGCGTGAAGATTTTGTTGATGATTTTGCACAACATGCAGTTCACATCTTACATCAAAAGGAATGTGTAAAGCAATGAAACTATTCTTTAACTATGTAGGATGAATCCTAACATCAGTACTGTGAGAAGGAATAGTAGGCATGATATAATCAAGGAATTCAAACAAATAATAAGGAAATTGTCCAGATTCCTAGAAATTTCCAACTGTCAGATTGAAAGAAGGCCAAAAAGTAGACCACTAGAAATGAAACAGGGTACCAGGTCTATATGGCAAACATTTTAGCAAATTATTTTTACCAAGTAGTTCAGGCTTATCTCCTTCTTGATAAAGAATAGTTATATGACAAACATTCCTTTCACCAATACTTGTAAAGTGTGTAGTCGATGTCAGGTTTGGACAATTGAGTTCATCTGAGGCTTCATAAGACTCAGTCTTTAGAAAATTAATTTCATTTTTGAGCTGAGTTGCAATAGATGGCCTTGATCTCCATAGATGCTCATGAAACTCATCTCTAACTTTAGTAGTAATCACCATGACTATTTTTTGATTTGAATGATATTCTCTGGTCATAAAATCTGCAAGACAATTCTTTTTTCCTTGAATATGTTCAACAGAAAAATCAAAATCAGCTAAGTATGTAGCCCAACGAATCAGGCGACTGAATAAACCTTTTTTTAGATTATCTGCAGAGTTTAAAATACTCATAAAATTATTTAAATCTGATTTTACAATAAACTTTTTAGATTTGACAAAGAACATGAAAGCTTGGATAGCTTTGATTACTACCAAAATCTCTTTATGAGTTGAGTGATAGTTAATATGAGTATTTTAAAAATTTCCTGAGGCAAATCTGTAAAGTTTCTCAGTACCATCTAATAACCTTTATTTTAACACAGCACCCCAAAATAATTCAGAAGCATCAGTCGCAATAATTTTTAATCCATTACCTAGACACTGAAGAGGAGGAAGACTTGCACACTTCTGCTTAATTTTCTGAACTGCTTCTGTCATATCCTAATTCCATGCAGGAGGATGTTTAGCCAATATTTTATTTAAAAAAATCCTATCTTGAGCAATATTATAATAATGGCCTGCAATATAATTAACACATCCAATAAATCTTTGTAACATTTTTTTATCTGTTATTTCATCAAGAAAATTTTGAATATTTTTCAAGACATGATCTTGAATAGCAACTTCTCCTGATTTAATAATCACACCAAAAAATTCAATCTAATCCTTGAATGTAACTATTTTCTTAGCAGATAATACTAAACCATTATCATATACAATCCTGTAGAACTGTTCAAGATGTTCTATATGCTCTTTGGGATTCTTACTAAAAACCAAGTTATCATCTATATACACAATTATGAATTTAATGAACTTAGAAAAAGTCTGATTCATTATATTTTGAAAAATACTAGGAGCAGTCTTTAAACCAAATGGAAGAACATTCCATTTGTATTGACCAAAAGGAGTTATGAAAGCTGTTTTATATCTGTCAGCTTCTTCTACCTATATTTGCCAAAAACCAGATTTTAAATCAAGCTTGCTATATATCTTACTACCAGTAATTCTCTATAGAATTTCATCCTTAGAAGGAATAGGATGTTGGATAGGAACCACATACTTATTCAGAGGAATATAATAAATGACTAATCTCTTTTTTCCCCTGACTTGTTCACTTCTCTTATTAACATAGAATGCTTCACAACCCCAAGGACTTGTTGAATCTCTAATTAATCCCTATTCTTTTGATTACTAAATTTCTTGAAAGCATTCTTCTCTGAGAGATGGAGACATACCTGAGTGGTGTGCCTTGAAGGATGGTTCAACCTGTTTTCCATTTTTATCAGTAACTAATTTTAATTCAACATGACAAACATGTATTTTCCTATTCTGCAAAGCCAAAGGATTTTTTGAGCAGCAGTCTTGCAAAATCTTTGCAAGCACAGGTTCTATTTCTGCCTGACAGAGATTTATCTTCTGAGATAACCACTGATTGTTTACTGGCTTCTTCACTTTTCCTTTCAGAGGAATTTTACATTCATACTTACTTTTCTTATATAGAGAATATTTCTATGCCAAGATAATTTCATGAGGCTGGATAGTAATAGGATAGAAACTTGATAAATTATCTGATCCTAGCATCATGTCAAACATTGGCATCTCATGCTAAACTATTTTAAATTCATAAACTGTATCTCCTAAGACCTTAGGGGCTTTAGCAAAAAGTTTAGAGATAGTTGTCTTACTATTAAATGTGAGTTTACGAAAATCTGAGTGCCACATGTCTTCTGGAATTGAGTGATATCTGGAAAGAGAAATATTTGCACCTATGTCTAACAACACATCTAAACTTTATGGCTTAAAACCATTCCATTTTATACTTAGCTCACATACTGGATTATTAGTACTATGTACTAAAACCTGGTGAATATTATTATCTGAACTATTATCCATATATACAGAAGTAGAGGGGTCTCTAGGATAACTATCAGCAAGATGAGCTAACTCTTCTTCAAAGAGTTGTTCTTTCTCACCTTCTTAAGCCTCTTCTTTTATTAATTGTTGGAGTTCATTTTGAGCCCTAGCCAGAAAAGACTGTAACAAAGTAATTCACTTTGTTCTCCACTACTTTCTTTCAAAAGTATCAGGTTGGTAAGCAGCTTAAATATTGGGAACTTTTGAGGAAGTAGTAACTAAGATTTTAACTGAGAATTGTTTTGACAACAATTATTTTTGCTATTGTTGCTGAGACAAATACTGAAAATATCTTCTTTCAGTATCAATAATTTGTTGTTGTAGAAACTTCTTCTCAGAGACCATATAGGCAGGAGTAGCTAAATATTTTTCTTTCAGATGTTGTAATTATTGGGTAAGACTAAGAAAATCAAGAAAATGACTAGACATCATGTTAATCTGAAATCCTATTTCTGAATCATAATCTGATGACTTTGAATCTAAACTGATTTCTAGATAATTCATATTTACCTGATTTTCTATATCTGACACTGAATCTATTTCCCATGAAACATCTGACTCATATTGTATTTCTTCATCAGAGAGTAAAACATATTCATCTTCATTCAAATTTCTACTCTGAAGAAAATTCACCTTTTTTGTATTTTCATTTTTAACCTTCTATGGACACTTACTAGCATAATGATTACCACTACACAGAAAACACTTTACAGAAGATTGCTGAAATCCATGATTTCTTTTTCTGAATATCTTTTTCTTCTTGTATGGACGACCTTTAAATTTTCTTTGTTTAAACCAATTATATTTTTGATTTGGTCCTGACCTTGAAACTGGACATTTACACACATGTTTTCCTTCTTTTTTCTTTTTTCTCTAAAATTTTCTATACTGATTTACATCTGTACAACCAAATGGATCAAATAGAGAATTACAAAACATAACCTTGATTTGCTTATGAAACAACATCATTTCTTTATTTGCTTTTCTTTTTGTACATAGTTTCTCATTTATAGCTCTAATATTCTGCTTGATTCTCCCAAAAGACATTGTAGACAAATGACTACCCATAATGGCTTTATATTTATCAGCAAAATATGTTGGAAAAGATTCTATATATCTAATCTTATAGGCCGTATTAAACATTTCTCCTGAAGCATATAATATATTTTCCATATGACACATGTATTCATCAATTCTAGTCATATCACATAACTGAGCTCTGAGAAATTTAGATTTATTGGATTCCCTTTCATTGTCTATCATACCAACAAACTCTAAATATAAGGCTTGACATAATGCTGGGACTGGTTCTGGGTGATTTGTAATAGCAGTCTAAAACTAAATGTCACAAGCATCCCACCAATATTTTATATTGCCTATAAAGCCATTAACTATCTGTTGGGTGACAGTAGTATGATCCTTTTTGAGTCCAAACATTTGTACACTAGCCCATGACAACATAGCATGTATCATTTCTTTTCTTCTGGCAGGGGATTCATAGTTGAACTTCTAGAAGAACAGCTGGAGATTTAATGTTCTAATCTGTCCTTCTAATGGAGACCTATAAGATTCTCCTTCTTTAAAGTAGCTATGCTTTTCGACCTCTTCTATTTTAGCCATGCCTATTTGAAATGATTTATCTACTAGGCTTTCTAATTCTAGTTTATACTTAGCCTTGCTTTTTATAATTTCTTCTATATCTTGGCTACATTAGACCAACTAAGAGGATCAGATACAGAGGTTGGAGCAACCAAATTTTGTAAAGGATTATAGGAGGTATTATCAGATATCTTTTGAAGAATATCTAGGAGCAAAGTAGTGTGATGTTGCTGATCTATCACTTCTCTAGTCAGACTATCAATACTAGTAGACATTACAGAGGAGACCTTTTCAACTTTGTCTTCTACAGAGGATATTTCAGTCTTTATCTCATCTTGGCTTTGAACAATATGACTAGTGTTGTGAACTAGCTCATCAAGCTTTCTATTAGCTTCAGTCTGTTGTTGCTTGAAAGTATTAACTTCTTGATCTATCTTTTGAACTACTTGATTTTTGCAGACAACAGTGTTTGAATCTAAAGCTTTAAGGGCTTTAGCTATATCTCCTTTCTGATATAATTCTATGTTCTTAAGCATAGTGGAGACTTGATCTAAACTTGACTGAATACTAGAGATTTTTGAATTTGGACACTTAGTCGCCACATTATTCCAATTCATAAGCCTAACTTCAGAAGGTTGTTCAAGGCATTTATCTACAGTTTTGACATAGTACAATTGTTCATGGGTCTTTCCATCTGGAGAGTATTGATTAAAGTCAACAGACTTGGGAAATCTTTTCTCAGTATAAGACTCATCTCCTAATGGAATCTTCCATGTATGTCCTTCATCTGATTGAGATGTTCCTTCCATATGAACCCTTTTGGCTTGAGCTAACAACTGCTTATTTCTTTCAAAGAGTTTATGAAGCTCTTTGTCTCTTTGGGTCATATGAATGACAGCATGACTGGGCTTAGTCAGAATGTTCTTACAATCCAAGCAATAGTATGAATTAATTTGAGGATCATGAACTTTCTGATTGTGAGGACATGGAGGAGGTATCAAGGAGGATGAAGCAGGGTTATCAAATCTAATGATAGACTTATGAGAAAGATCTTTGACAGAATTATCCATTGATAATGATCTACGAGGTTGCTGTATGAAATCAGTATCTACTATCCATTTTTGAGGAAACTTTAACTCGAACATGAGATGGCTTCAGCAGGAAGGATTTGACTATTGGGTGTTGCACAACTCACCATGCTTTTGCCAGGCACAGGTGTATGTTTGACAGTAGGATATAGAGTATTTGTCAAATGATACATAATCTTGTACTGAATGGCAAGGGGACAAGATCCTTCAAGCATGTACAAACTAGCGGTTTGTAGAAATAGTTTGAACATCTTGTTAAAATTTGCTCCCTGATGTATAGCAATAGGATAGTTTGGATGCGCGCACACACACACACACACACACACACACACACATAGATATATATATATATATATATATATATATATATATATATATATATATATATATATATATATATATATATATATATACATACATACATACATACATACATACATACATACATACATACATATGAATATTGTGTGCCTAGATGACATTGATAATATTGTATGTATTTATGTATGTATGTATGTATGTGAATATATTATATTGTTGGATCAATGTCATCTAGGCACACAATGTCAAACAAGGGTACATTTCATATAGGCATATAGAAAAATATCATATAAGACATATTGTAATCATTAATATCATCCCTCTCTCTCCTTCAATCATAGAGTCTGCTTTCACTCAAATAGCTTTCTCATAGATGGAGATCCCTCAAATGCTTTATATTCCTCAAAGATCTAAATACAAGTCCTTTTATGCTCATATATATCTTATATCTTAACATGTTCATTTAAAAGTATATTTATAAATTTTACATACAAGGCATGTAATAAAGTTAATAAGTTAATTTTAAAATGATACAAAAAAAATTAAACATGCAGTTACCACAATTTGGTGGTCATGTTCAATTTCATTTTAATGTTCAATAGGGTCAATGACAGGGTTAATCTTATGCATAGGAGTTTGAAAGGGAAATAAAAAATATTAAGTTCCCTTCTTACAATAAGGGAAGGGATTAAACCCTTCACATGTACATACATAAACATTTAAACCAATTGATTAATTAATTTAAATGTAATAGCTATAATAAAAAAAATTAAATTATATTTTACCATGTCACCCCTACTAATGATTTGAACAGGAGTATCATACATCATCCACCACCCAAACATATAAAATTGATTCATTTTAGTTATACTTGTACAATTACTATGGAAAATTAGTAAAAAAAACATATTGACAACTCAACATTACAATTTATCATACCTTAGAGATTTTTTGCATAGATGAAATTGTAACACCAACACCTATGTTTGCTCTCATGTCCACTCCTTCCAATATACATGGAAGAGTATCCACTATGGCCATCAACTAAATAATAAACATGTGATTTTTAGGTGTGTGTGTGTACATACATACATATGTACATACACTCGTGTGTGTACATATGGGCATGCATATACACATAAATATATACACTAACATACATCAACCATGACATTAATAAAATATTACCTATATTTATGTATACATCGGCTGGGTAAAAAAATATATGTGTTCATAGATGGTCAAAAATCTAGCTAAGAAAAATATGGGACCATCTCCTAATAAAACATAAAAAAAATATGTATAGAATATTAATTTTTTAATTTAAATAAATTATTAACTTTTAAATTAAAACATTAAAAATTTAAGGGGTCTAACATTTTTTTTGTAACATGTCAAATGTATAAGATACCTATAAAGGTGCAATCAAGGTGTCAAAAAATTGTGTGTTAAAAATTCACCAATTAAAACCATATCATCTATGCCTCTAGAAAAATCACCATAAGTTAATTGCATCACATCCTCCTACTCATCTAAAATTCCATAGTATACAACACCATAAGATCAATAATGGTGTGATTTAGGAGAAACACTAGCTAGATCATTCCCATGTCCACCTTCACCAATATCATTAGGGGAAACATGGATCCTATGTAAAATAAGGGTGTCAGTAAGCACCTTAATCACATGCAAAGTGTCAATACTACAATATCCTTCACTACAAAGGGTATTGTCTCAAGATGAAGTAGATTTTGGGTATGGACTCTTATAGATTGATAAGGCACACAATACACACTTGGTCTATCTTGTGTAGAGCCTCTTCTTTGGCATTAAAAATATAAGTAATAAAAACAACTAAGAATTTCATTTAGGATAAACTCACAATATAATTTCCTCAAAAAATACAATGGAATATCATGGTTCATACAAGGTGGGTGATAAAATAACATCCACCATTAGTCTCAAAAATTATCTCTTATCAAATCATGGTGGCCCTAGTGGATTCAGAATCATTTGCATCATAATCAAGGTGGAGCATTGGTTTTTAGATAAGTGAATATTTTGGAAATATTTATTTTTTTAACTTGTCTCTCACACCAACAACTAACAATTTTTAAGAATATCAGGACCTAAACCTCTCTTTATAAGCTACCCATCCATTAATTTTACCCATTATTGAGTCTAATTGACCGCATTTAATGCCACATCTACTGATCTAAATTTTTCATCATGCACAAAACAATGGGGGTGAAGACCAATTCAAATTTGAAGATAGCTCGCACAACTAAGAGATTTTAGGATCCTAGTATAAAATGCAAAATATCAAAGGGCCAAGTGAATAAAAGTGTATAAATAATTAACTTCATGGCATTATAGAGCATTCACCTTTACTAAAACTGAGATCTGCAATTGTTATTTTGTGTTTATTTCAATTTAGTTACTAAAATATTTTGTAAAGGTGAGTGGTTCCCTATAAGCTTCCAATTTCACATGAATGCCATTGTTAGTACACAAGTATATATTATTAAATCTAAGAGAAGTTTAGGAAAAGATTAAGAGAAAGTTGAAAATCTTTAGTAGAGAACTCCATATTCTCTTGAGGTCAAAACAGGTACTTTGCCTTCTAAAATAGTGCACTATGAAGAAAATAATGTTGACTTAAGTGTTGTTCACAACCCTCAACATCATGGAAATGATATTTTTCATCCATGAATCCTTGGACGTGGAAATATACAATTTCAACTTGATTGTAGAAAATGTTTGTTTTCAATGTTTCTACATGTGATAGTAGTCGAGACAACACATATCTGTGTGAACTCAAAGGTCACAACTTTGGGATATTTTATATAGGTGAGTGGTTCCTTATAATCTTCCACTTTCACATGGTTGTCATTGTTAGTACAAAATTTGATATTATTGAAGTTAAGAGAAGTTTAGGAAAATACTACGAGAAAGCTAGTACCATTAGTAGAGAAATCCATATTCTCTTCAGGTCAAAACATGTACTTTACCTCCTAAAAAAGTGTACTATGAAGGAAATAATGTTAACTTAAGGTTTATTAAAAACCCTAAACATGGTGGAAATGATATTTTTCATCCAATAATCCTTGGGCGTGGAAATATACAACTACATCTTGATTGTTGACAATGTTTCTACATGTGATAGTAATTGAGATAACACATATCTGGGTGGATTCAAAGGTCACAGCATTGGGAACATTTGTAATTTTCCTATCCAAATGTTTTGAAAGTAATGGATTTGAAAGTGGAGATCCCAGAATATGAAATTTCTATTGGAGGTAAAAAAACATATCTCTTCACTGCATAAAAATAACATTTTAGGATTGATCACTATATCGACTATGATTGATTCATCTCTCTTTTTTTAATAATTCTATATATTTAAAGTAGAGGGATTAAACATGAACATGACATGTAATTTATCATGGTAAACAAATTATTATTTTCATTTTAAGTGTGTCTTAAGTTCTCCTAAAAAATAAAATAAAATATACTATAGGGAAGAATGTTTTTGAGACCAGAATGAGTACTCCATGTGTTAATCGGGCATGCTATGATGCCAAGAACATGATCTTAGTATTCACCACCTGTAACATGGTGTAAATTCTAATTTTCATCCATGAAGCATTGAATGTGGAGATATCCAATTACAGCTTGAATGTTGACATAATTTGTTATCAATGTTTCTGAATGTTGGAACAATCACAACATGTATCTAGGTGGATTCAGATGTGGTGGTCCTTGGTAGATATGTAATTTTCCCCTCTTACTGTGTTACAATCAATGTGTTTTAAATTTGATGTATTAAAAGTGTAAATTTCTACTAGAGGAAATGAACTTCTCTCTTGACTACATATAAATTGCATATCAAGATTGATCATTACATTGCCTACGACAAATTCATCTCCTATTTTCAATAAATATGATCTAGGATGTAAGTATAAGGATTATAAATGCTTTTTCATAATATTTTAGTTCTTTTAATAAAAATGTGACCTAATTTTATGTGTGCTGGAAGTTTTCCTTAAAAAATTATATTTGTTTTCATATAGGGAAGGACGTTCTCGAGGTCAAAATGAGTATTCTATCTCCTAATCCAAAAAATTATAAGATCAATATTTTTTTCCTAAGAATTATTCATCATCCTAAATCTATCTTTGATTACTTTTTGTCATCCACTAAGCACCAAAGATGGAGATCTCCAACCATGGCTTGAATTTTGACAATATTTGTAATGAATGTTTCTACATGGCATAACAACTGCAACAACATGTATCCTAGTGGATTTGGAATTCATGGTCCTAGTATCTTATGCAATTTTAACATTCTAATATGTTTGAAGTAATGAATTTATATGTGGAGGCCCCAAACATGAAAATTTATATTGGATTCCACAAACTTGTCTCTTGACTACATATAAATATCATTTTAAGAATAATAACTATATCATTTTTTATGGATTCATCTCTAGTTTTAGATAAATTTCTCTATGGTGTGAGTATAGAGATTGGATAAACATGTGATAGTTCTTTCGATTCACATAAATTACTAATGAATTTTTATTGTGTGTTTGAATATTAACTAAAATATTACAACTATATCATATAGGGAAGGATATTATTAAGGCCATAATGGGTACTCTGTCTCCTAATTGGGCATAATCCAAGGAAAAAAACATGGATTTGAGTGGTATTCTTCACACTCAACATAATACCAATTCCAATTTTCAGTCATGAATCAGTGGAGGAAGAAATATCTAATTGCACCTTGAATGTTGAAAATATTTATTGTCAATGTTTTAACATGATAAAATAGTTGTAGAAACAAGAATCTATGGGGTTTCAGAGGTCACAGTTTTAGGAACATATGTAATTTTTATATATCAATGTGATGGATGTGACTAAATTTTAAGTGGTTGTCTTAGAAGCATAAATGTCTATTGGAGGCAATGGGCTTGTCTCTTGACTGCATAAAAATAACATTTCATCACTGATCACTATATCATTTGCGATGGAGTTTTTCCATATTTTTATGAAATTGATATAATATGTAACTAGATGGCCTATAAATTCATATGGTAGTTCTTTCAATTCATGTATATTACTTATGACTTTAAATTTAAACATTTTTTAATTTTACCTTTAAAACTATAATTAATTTCATATAGGGGAGGACTTTATTAAAGCCATATTGGGTACTCCATCTGCTAGTTATATGTACTCCAAGGAATATAGCATGGTCCTATGTGTTAGTTTATAGCCACTACATGGTGTAAATTTTCATTATGGCCATTAAGCATCAGATGTGGAGGTCCCCACATATGGCCTAATGTTAATAACATTTGTATTCAATGTTTCTACATGCTTGAGTAATTACAAAAATCTAGTTGGATTTAGAGGTATTTGTCTTAGGAACATATGTAATTTACCTATGAGAACATGTTGGGAGTGATGGATTGACAATTACATGTCTCAAAAGTGGAAATGTATATTGGAGGTAACAAACTTATCTCTTGACTTTATAAAAATAATATTAATGGACTGATCATTATATCCTCTACCACATATTCTTATTTTATGTTAGATTGACAAGATCTGCCATGAATTAGAGAGATTAAACATTTGCATGATGGTTCCTTTTGTTCATGTAAATGACTTACAATTTTTGTTTTTTGCTTGTCTAGATTTCACCTTAAAAACTATATTTTTTTGGTATACAAAATGACATTCTTGAGGCCAAAGTGTGTATTCTATCTCCTAACAGGGTGTACTTTGAGGCAAATAATGTGGTCTTATCTATTATTTTCCACTCCCAATATGGTGGAAATGTTATTTTTTAGCCACAAACACCCTTAGGTGGATATCTCTAATTACATCTTTGAAATATGAGTTGTTTCATTTGAATAAACATAGAAATATCAACAACTACCAAATGGTTTTCTGCCATTAAATAAATAGAATTTGAGAGTAATCCTAATCCATACGCATTTAATACAATGCACTAATACTATTGACTAAAAAGGTATCGTGGTTTTAGTTCACAATGCATCCATCCAATTTCCATGCCTCTCTATCAATTCCAATACATGAGGTCAAGCTCATAAATATGAACTAAGTTTCAACAAAATTAGGAACTTAAAAAAATAACAATGCGTTAAAAAAATTAAAACAAAATCATATATATTTATATATATGCCAAGGGTACATTTCCATATAGGTATATAGAAAAATATCATATAAGACATATTGTAATCATTAAAATCATCCCTCTCTCTCCTTCGATCATAGAGCCTGCTCTCACTTAAATAGCATTATCATAGATGGAGATCCCTCAAATGCTTTATATTCCTCAAAGATCTGAATACAAGTCCTTTTATGCTAATAGATATCTTGTATCTTAACATATTCATTTAAAATTATATT
This sequence comes from Torreya grandis, assembly GCA_037957365.1. Lineage (NCBI taxonomy): Eukaryota > Viridiplantae > Streptophyta > Pinopsida > Cupressales > Taxaceae > Torreya > Torreya grandis. Next base: position 5,536,701 of record JARHVA010000171.1, on the reverse strand, counting down.
TATAAACATTACATATAAGGCATGTAATAAAGTTAATAAGTTAATATTAAAATGATACCAAAAAAAATTAAACATGCAGTTACCATAATTTGGTGGTCATGTTCAATATGATTTTAATGTTAAATAGGGTCTATGGCAGGTTTAATCTTATGAATAAAAGTTTTAAAGGGAGATACAACAAGATTCAGTTTCCTTCTCACGATAAGGGAAGGGATTAAACCCTTCACATGTACATATATAAACATTTAAACTAATTGATTAATTAATTTAAATGTAATAGCTATAATAAAAAAATTAAATTATATTTTACCACATCACCCCTGCTAATGATTTGAACAAGAGTATCATACATCATCCAACACCCCAACATATAAAATTGATTCATTTTAGTTATACTTGTACAATTACTATGGAAAATTAATACAAAAACCATATTGACAACTCAACATTACAATTTATCATACCTTAGTGATTTGTTGCATAAATGAAATTGTAACAACACCACCTATGTTTTCTCTCGTGTCTGATCCTTCCCATATATATGGAAGATTCTCCACTATGGCCATCAATTAAATAACAAACATGTGATTTTAAAGGGTATGTGTGTACATACATACATATGTACATATGTATGTACATGTGTGCATACACACGTGTGTACATACGGGCGTGCACATACACATAAATATATACACTAACATACATTAACCATGACATTAATAAAACATTACCTCTATTTATGTATACATCGGTTGGGTAACAAAAATATGTGTGCTCACAGATGGTCAAAAATCTAGCTAGGAAAAATATGGGACCATCTCCTAATAAAACATAAAAAATTATGTATAAAATATTAATTTTTTAATTTAAATAAATTATTAAATTTTAAATACATACATTAAAAATTTAAGGGGTCTACCATTTTTTTTAACATGTCAAATGTATAAGATACCTGCAAAGGTGCAATCTAGGTGTCAAAAAAATGTATGTTTTAAAAATTCACCAATTAGAACCATATCATTTATGCCTCTATAAAAATCACCATAATTTAGTTGCATCACATCCTCCTACTCATCTAAAATTCCATAGTATAAAACACCATAAGATATATAATGTTGTGATCTAGGAGAAACACTAGCTAGAGCATTCCCATGTCCAGCTTCGCCAATATCATTAGGGGGAACATGGATCCTATGTAAAATAAGGGTGTCAGTAAGCACCTTAACCACATGCAAAGTGTCAATACTACAATATCCTTCACTACAAAGGGTATTGTCTCAGGATGAAGTAGATTTTGGATATGGACTCTTGTAGGTTGATAAGGCACACAATACACACTTGGTCTATCTTGTATAGAGCCTCTTCCTCGACCTTAAAAATATAAGTAATAAAAATATTTAGGAATTTCATTTAGGATAAACTCACAATTTAATTTCTTCAAAAAATACAAAGTAATCCCATAGTTCATACAAGGTGTGTGATAAAATAACATCCACCATTTGTCTCAAAAATTATCTCTTATCAAATCATGGTGGCCCTAGTGGACTCAAAATCATTTGCATGATAGTAAAGGTGGAGCATTGGTTTTTAGATAAGTGAATATTGTAGAAATTTTTATTTTATTAACTTTTTGTCTCTCACACCAAAAACAAACAATTTTTAAGAATAGCAAGACCTAAACCTCTCTTTGTAAGGTACCCATCTATTAATTTGACCCATTATTGAGTCTAATTCACTTAGTAATGACTCAAACACATTGGTAAAAGAAGTTCAATGCAAGTTGGTCAAATGAAGGTCCCTCATTTTCCTAATTAACTCATTAATATGTATTTTATTTTATGTTATATGTGTGGTTAAATCCTCCTTATCACCTAAAGTGTCTTTTGGAATTTTAGGAGGGTTATGAAGGTTTTACATATTTTTATATTCAAATTTGATTCCCACATTTTATTCTAAACATGGAAGGTTTTTATGGGCTATACAAATTAAAAAATGAATGGTTTTAATTAAAAAAATAATGTAAATACAAAAAAAATTGAATTTGGTTTTAATTAGCAAAATTAGTCTACTTACCTCTCCTCTTACACAACATTGTTGACTATCTCACTTAATGAGCTTTTGGAAGGATTTGGAGAGATGTATTCGAGGAAAATTTTCTAATTTATGTAATGCAAATGTAGGGATTAGAATGAAATTAAAATTTTAGATTAAAAGGTTTTATTTTTTTAATGTATAGTTTAAGAACCACATACACACTATAATGCATATGTTGTATACTATGTTAATAGTATATCCTTGGTATTACCATGCCTAGAAAATTAAAGCACATATATATTGTTTTAGAATCATGTAGCATTTTCATAGGGAAAAAAAAAAAAAAACTTAAAACTTTTCTTGGCCTCCAAACTTTTATATTTATTTGGATCTATTTTTATGAAGCATTATTTTTTTTTCATTTTACATGGGGATTTCATCAAACCTAGTTTTGAGACCCATTTTAAAAGTTTAGCCTCATTTTTATACACAATATCTAAGTTTCACTTAATAAAGGGAGTTGGTGTAAATTTAAATTTACACATTAGTACTTAAGTTTACATAAGATAATTCTCATAAATTTTATAATAATACTATTTGTAAATGTAACTTTTCTGTAAATTTGAAATCCAAACCCACACAGAAACTTACACTCAGATTCAAGTTACACAACAACAAAGAATTTATGCAACCACTTGTCGTATGAAACTACTTGCATTAATGATTGTAGTCAAACTACATGCATTAATGAGATCCTTTAAGCCTAAAAACATTATGCATCTTCACCTCACATTTATGAGAGAGGGCATGGCATAACTATGGGTAGAACAACGAAAGTGTGGAAGATTGCTTGTAATCTGATTTGTCTCATTATATGAATTGTATCATCAAAATGTCACATTTTGTTAATTGCGAACTAGTCTCAATTTGTTGATCTTGTGATCAAACTATGTCCACTTTTTTAATAGTGGTTGTCTTATGAAAATATTAAGAAATCTCACATAGATATTTTTAAGGGATGTGTCGAAATTAGGTAAATGTTTTATTAGTTTCATGTATATAATGAATTAGAATAAAAAATATTACATTGAAAGTGTAACATCTTTCCTCATTCAACACTTTTTTTAGGTCCATGTTTAAGTATTAATTGGGGATGTACCCATTGATTATTATGATTGATGTGATTTTCTAGTTTATTATTATTATTTTTATATTTAAAAATTAAATTTAATTAAATGATAAAGTATCATTTAATTATAATTTTGATTATATTTCTTTATATCATAGAAGTATTTTGATGAGTTTTGTTTATATATAGGAAACAAGGATTTTCGATGGTAATCCAATTTTATTATATTGTTGATAATATAATTTGATAAAGGTTTACATGATATCTATCAAGGTGATATCTAACTAGACACGATAGGGATAGGAGTTCTAATAGTGGACATCCATAATTAGCATGGATTTAAGGAATGGACTTGATGATCATTGATAGTTCTCATGAATCTTCATTGATTTGATCCATAACATATTTGGTAGACTTAGGTTGAATTTGATAAAGCCTACAATGCAAGGAGTTACAGTCAATGGTGTGCATAAAAGATATAATAAAGAAACCCAGGCAAAATCTAAATAGATTGAGGCTTGCTAAAAAGACTCTGAGAGACACCTTGATGATGGAAATATTTAAAATAAATATATATTAATTAGTTAGGAAATTATATTAGGTTGGCCAATACAATTGAGAATGTAGTAGTAAAATAAATAGATGAAATTTTTTTAGAGAATATTTAAAATTGAGAATAAGAAAATGTGTCAAGTTGGGTGATGCAATTGGATAAAAAATGGAAAATAAAAAATTGTATCAAGTGGATGATATAATAAAATTAGAAGGAAAACTATATTAGATTTGCATTTATAATGATGACAATAGGTAAACACATTAAGTTGGTTGATATAATTACAAACAAAAATAAATTGTATTAAATTGGCTAATACAATTGCAAATAAATAAAATTGCATTAAGTTGGCTAGTAAAATTGAGTTAAAAGACTTTCCCAAAAAATATGATGATGATGAAGACAACTTAAAAATTAAAATGAAAACATGAAAATGATCCAACCAAATGTAGGATGATATTCACTCCAGAAAAGATGTTCAAAAATACAAAGATGCTAGAAATTAAATAGGCACTTGCATTGTTGATTAGAAGAATGTCATTGTTTTTCTGAATTTTTTAATTTACTTATTTATTTATTTTTTAAGTCTTTAATTTAGTTTAAAGAATTAAGAAGTGTAAAATTTATCAAACTCGTTTAGAAATTTAAAATTGACTCTTTCTATAAACCGACCTTTGGACCTTTTTCTGAATTTTAATGAATAAGTATACTGAATAGACTTAAATATAAGTGATGTTTATTTATTGAATAGATTTGTTTATTGAATATAAGTGATGTTGACATATTTACTACTTTTATAAATGAAAATTTATATGGGGTGATATATTCACAATTTTCTATTTTATTTTAAAGTGAAAATAGTGTATATTTGTTTTATTTATTGAATAGATTTGTTTATTGAATATAAGTGATGTTGATATATTTATTACTTTTTATAAATATAAATTTATATAGGATGATGTATTCATGAATTTTTTTTAAGTGAAAATATTGTATATTTGTTTTGAGATCAAATATATTTAGAGTCAATTATCATGATTTATTATCAGAGCAAATATAATTGAAAAAGTTATATTATGTTGTAAAAGAGAATTGATGATAAATGAAGACGAGCAAGATTTATCAATTCAGTTTTAAAATAACAGCTTTCAAATAATAAATTATTTTTCCTCTAATTAAAAATGTATAAATAAAATTTCTTTCAACTAAATTTAAGAGATGGAATTGAAATTGGAAACTTTAATATACTGAAAATTATATTTAGTACTTTTACGAAAAATTATTATTCACCTTCTTTTGTTAAATAGAGAATATGCAAATTCATATTTTTTTCATATTTATAAATTTTAATTTAATTTTAAAATATATATTAAAATGTGGAAACAAAATAAAATATAAAAAATTCTATTAATTTTTAAAATAAATAATTGTTTCTCAAATTAATAAATAAAAAATTGTCTTTATTAAATTTATTGACTTCTGATTTTTATTATTTTCATATTATCTTATTAAAAAATCATTAAATATAATTATATATATATATATATATATATATATATATATATATATATATATATATATATATAATGTTACAGTTATTGAATTGACATTGTGGCTAAGGCTACCCAAATTTTGTACTTACGTAGTAAATCTCATGGTAGTAACTGTTTAAATAATTTATCTATGGTAAAAATTGAAATATATTTTTTATATATTTTTGAAAAAAATTAAATATTAATTTATTTTATTATATTGATTTTAATAATGATTGACTATGTTATTACGAAGTTTAGTATTCTAGTGAATAAAAAAATTTAATATTACAAATTTGTTGTATTGCAGTTGTTTTATAGTAATATTTAATACTGCATAACAGGGGTCACTTGTTTTAAATTTTTGATTGTCATTTACTTGATTGATTGTAATATGTGATTATGTTTAAAATAATTTTAAGATAATACTTGTATTTTGATTATTATAATATTATCACAACTGACAAATTTATTATGAATATGATGAAATTAAAGAATGGTTTTTATGAATGCCGTTATATCACATAAATATGTGAATTCATTATATACATTTAAATATAGAATTATTTAATCTATTAAATTTATTAATTTTTTTTTAATATTATAATATGAATATAGATTTTATTATACACACACACACACACACACATATAGATTTCAATACACATGTTAATATTTTTTTATATATTATAACATATGTAATATCTTCCCTCTTATTATATGTCAACAAATTTACTGATAGTTTTGAATAAATATTTTTTATATTCATAAAATTTAATTTTAATTTTATAATATACATTTTATTTTGGAAAAATAAAAAAATAAAAAATTTAATTAATTAAAAAATATTGATAAAATTAATTTTAAAAATAAATTTAAATTTTCAATTTTAAAAAATAAAAATAAAACTCTACAAATTTTATTGACTTTTATTTTTTATTATTTAATAAATTTTTTATTTATTAAATATAATTGTACATTAAAATCATGAAGTATACGTATTGAATTGACATTGCTAGAATCTATCAATTTTTAATCAAAATGTCCATTTCCCTATGGAAGGCTACTTAATTTTTAGTAGCTACACAAGTCATCTTGTGCGCCTATTAATTGTCCTCAAAATTTGTAGACGATAAAAAAAAATTAAACTCTTTTCTAATATTCTGATAATTATTTTTGTTTTGTCAATATTAGCACCTGCATGGTGCTTTTGCGTTATTAATATTTTCAAGGGAAGATTATTCAGTTTAATACATGTAGTGGAGTTCTATTTCATGAATAAAAAATTACGTGGAATAAAATGTCATGTATTTAATGTTTCATTTATATTCAACTTTAATTAGTAGGCTTTTATTTATAATTTTTAATATGATTTTTCTATGATGTTTTAGTTTTGCTTTTATTAAATTTAAAAATTATTTTCAAATTTGTTAATATATTTTAATAAATTACAATTAATTTAGATTAAAAAAAATAGTATTTGTAAATTTATGTTAATATATAAATTGGGGTGTTTGGCGTAACTTCTTTCAAAAGAATGTTTTAAGTTTGATTGGCATATAACATATGATTTGTATCGGTGGAATTTGAACTCATTACAATTTTTAACATTAAGGAAAACTATCTTAATTAGTTATAAAATACATTTTCAAAGTTTTTAATATATTCTTAATAATTTTAACTAATTTAGAATAATTAATTTGATAATGTAAGTTCCCACCAAAACACCAACCCTAGGTTCTTGGCAAAAAACTTACAATTTTTTGATTTATTTTAGTCTCTCTCAAACAAATGTTTTAAACTTGCTTAACATAGAACATACCATTTGTCTTTAATAGGGTTTGAACTCAGAGTAATTTATGTCACATTTTTTTATTTAATTTGATAGCAATGTCATCAAATCACATATTTCTATTGTAAAAAATGACTTTTATATTTGTCAATTAAAAATTACTACATATAAACATATGCATACTCGTCAACCACAAAAAAATTAATTCAACTCATTACTAGAACATGGCACTTATTTTAAAATGTAAATGAAAGATTGCATATAAAATATAAGTTGTAATTTGTAAAATTTAATGGTGCATTTGAAAATTTTAATAAAGTTTATGTAGTATAATATTTCTAATTAAGTTTATAATGTATAATTAATAATCAAATCTATTATGTGTATGTGGTTAGGTAGGTATATATTAAATATGACAATGATTGGAAACTAATTTCAAGACCGTCTCTAATGTCCCTATCTAGTGTCGAAAACTAAAAATAGGATTTTTAAGTTTTATGTTCTTTCACTTCTTCACTCCTATTTCACACATTGTGATGTCATATCTTAAGATGCATGTGGACTATTTTTGTTGCATGTGCTCAGGTTAGTAATGAGTATAGGACTAATTAGTTATCTATTTTTTAATATCCCATAAACATAATATAAATATTGATAATGGAAAACTATATTGTAGAAATTGTATACCACAAACGAAAAAATTGATTGAAGGGGGATAGACCTACATCCTTTATAGTGTTTGTATTGCTTCACAAATAATTATGCCTTCTTCAAGTTAGTGCTAATAACTGAAAGGTATCCATTGTGATTCACTCAAAACATTTTGACCATTGTACATGTGAGTAAGACTTAAATTATTTTACTCATACTACTGACTGTGTGGAGCCAACCTCCAACTTCTTTGAGATCTTGCCACTTTAAAAAAAAATCTACTAATTAAGATAACATGGTGAATACTCATCCCTTGAGCCATACTTTTTGATCATATATAAACTCTATGACTTTGTGACCTCTATGATCATGACACGTGTTGTTATAATGATTCCCTTGTAAAAGCCTTGAATATGTTTTATCTTAATCCATAGATGCATTATAAATTATATCTCTTTTAAATCACTTTTGTGTTTACGAATAGCTTGAGGGATTTAGTCATGTTGATAGTGAATTTTGTGTAGATTCCATATGGATAATATGTTGTCCCCTTTTTTGAATATGATGACCTCATATATTGACTATTTGGCTACATGGATGGCACAATCATGGTAAGGGGTCATAGTGAAGGGATGCCCTTGGCATGCAACCCAATTCAAGTGGTTTAAAACATTAATTTATTTAATAATAAAATCAATCTCGATGGCATATATATTTACAATGACTCTCTGTTTTGTCTCTAAGCCTCTTCAAGATTTTACAATCACACAAACATAGGTTGCAGACTTTACAACTCTTCCTTGAGACCTCTCTCTATTTTATGGCCTCCTCTACTTATTTAAACTTGGTCTTTATTTTGGCATATGGCCTCTATATTTTTTGTCGTTGATCTCTTTTTATATTATGGTCGTTTCCCCTATTTTTCATTTTATTGGCTTCTTCTCTCAGGTTTGGGACCTCCTCTATTTTGATTCACTGAATATTTTTAATCTTCAGAAACTCTTCATATTCTTTTCACTGGCTCGTGAACACGTTTCCCCTATGACAATTTAACCTTTCCAAATCAAAATAGCTCTTAAATCTTTAATTACAAATAAATTCTACCATAACTGATTCCCTACTCAGTGGCCACCATCAAGGTAAAATTCACAACAAGATATTTCCAATGAAAATGATTCCACATTTGATATTTTCTTCAATAAATTTTAGTTACTTGAAATCCCCAAAAAATGTTTGACCATCTCTATGATTTGCTATATATATATATATATATATATCTCCAACGAGATTGTGACACGGATCATAATCCCAAAGACTATGGTTAATGGGCATGTCATTATCTCTAAAATCTTTGTGCCCTCTATGGACCCATGAATTTATAAAATACTCCTTGATATTTTTCACTCATATGTTGCTTTAATTGTGATCCTCACCTTAACTTATGACCAATGATCACCCTGCGAACATGTCATGGTTTTGACACTTATCACCCTAATGAACTCTCGTGATCCCTAAGAATTCCATGCGTTTATTGAACTATGTGGGCTTTTATGAAGGTTGTGACTATGTGATGATACACTACATTGGCTTTATTCGAGGCTACCAGAGTTCATTGATTCCATGTGTAAACGTTGAGAATTTTATGGTTTCATGATCACGTGCAAACTTCAATAATTCTAAGGCTCCATGATTCCATGTGCAAACTTTGAAAATTTTGTGGAAATTTTCCAAGGTCTCTGTGGACTCCATGAAATTTTCCTAATAATTTCAGTCTCGCTGGAATATCAATTGTGAATTATAAACTATTGTTATCATAGCGTATAAGTTTAGATTTACATTATTTTTAGGTATAACCGACTCTGTTGTACAAGTCTGATTTAGATAATCTATTTTCTAGATTCCTCCCTTCACGGCAGATAGTTACCATGTTTTTGGTAATTTGTTTTGTATATATTTTGCTCTGGTTTTTAAAAATAAATCCATCCAGTTCATTTTTCTGATAACAATCTGGTATCAGAGTAGCCGAGAAGGACCTACGACTTGTGTAGCGGGCAGCGCAGTGATGTACAATAGAAAACCTGTGAAACCAACATTGAAAGTCTGTCTAGTGAAGCATCAGAGAGCGGACCTGTCTATTGCGACTCCTACGACCTATGCGACCTGTCTACCTACCTGGTCGAAGCCTGCAGAGTGAAATTTGGGCATAATAATTGCCAAGTAGTAGAAAAGAAAGTGCAGCTTAGAAGAGAATCACGATGCTGACCACTCCTTCGATGTCACCAGCTTTGACCTTGAGTCCTCTGATCCCAACGTCCTTCTTGTAGATCCAGGCAGAGGAGAAAGGCTGATGCAGCAGTAAAATCATGCAACTCCAGATCGTAGGAAGGGGTAGCCTGTATACAGAAGGGCAACTATTAAGAGAAGATCTAGATCAAAGAAGATCGTTGTTTTTCTCTGAAGAGATAGCGCTGAGCCGTTGTAAGGAAGCACCCACACTGAAGGAATCCGAGTTTCAATATGTGTAATGCAACAACCTATTGTTGTTGGTGAATACGAACACAGACCCGAGCCGAGGTGGACGTATTTTTTCTTTTGGTAAAAGGCTGGTGGGCCAAGGAAGATAAAGCGTTTGAACCTGAGTACAGTCGTGACCTGAAAATAAGAGGACAAATCGATCGAAAGAGCCTGTAGAGCTGAGACATGAGTGAGACCGCCTCATCTGTCCAGTGTGAAGGACAGTGTTGGAAAAGCTGAAAGCCACCAAGGAAACTCGCAAGGCATGGAAAAACATTGTGACACTCAGGGGAGCTCCAGTTTCTACTTTACCTTACTAGAATCCCTCCATGACTACGATAACCTTCAGTTCATTGAGCTAATCCGAAAGGGACTTCTGAAAAATTACTTCCATCAGATGCTCAACATCTCAAAGGGCCGAACTATGCCATCTGAAAAATGAAGATGTGCACCATCCTTCAATTTGAAGGACTATGGGGCATCGTAATAGGCACTGTACAGACTCCTACTGATCCCGATGTGCTCACGAAATATGAAATGGTTAATGTTAAAGCCTTGGTGCTTATTACGTTAAGCATCACTAATGACATGCAGCTGCATGTCAAGAATGCAAATAGAGCAAAGACAGTGTGGGATAAATTAGCAGCCATCTATGAGGTGAAAAATAAGACTATGATCCTCCATCTACAATTGAGACTTCATACACTCTCTATGGAGTCTGATGAGAAAGTCGAGGAATTCTTACGTCGGGTGATTGAGCTGCAAACAAAATTATTTGCACTTAGTGAGATGGCAGATGACTAAATATTGATCCAAATCACCTTGAGAGCACTACCCAATTTAGAGTGTTCATCATGACATTTAACGTCTCCAAGAAGATAGTGTGATTCGAAGAACTTGTGAACCTACTGTAGCAAGAAGAAGTTATCAACTTAGTCTAGGATGAGTTGCAAGACAAAGCTCTTATCTCAAAGCAACAACGAAGTCATAAGTCTTGCAAGGGATCTCCAAAGAAGTAACCACAAAAATAGAAGCAACAACTGTCTCGACATCATCAAAAATAACAAAAGTTTAAAAGGTGTTATCACATCTATCGAACCAACACTTATGACATCGACAACTACTAGTATAATGGCCTGAAACAAGAGTCTTTAGTAAAGAAAGCACATCAGAGCAGGATGATTCTTAGAAATTGAAAAGACATCCCCACTGATAGAAGCAAAAGGGACATCTCACAGCGCAACAAGATGATGGAATTGATGAGGAGATACTTGAAGAAGCTAATGAGAACTTAGTGTTAGTCTCCTAGACCTTGCAGCCCATGAGGAATATATGGTTGATAGATCTAGGTGCCACTAAATACATGTCAGGCAATAGGAAGTTATTTCATTCTCTTACAAACCAACCCACTGGAGATCGTGCTAGTATCGTCGATGATAAAGAGTATGCTGTAGAAGGAATAGGCCAAGTCACCATTCCTCTTAGAACATTAAAATTTACACTTTCAAAGGTACTATATGTTCCTAGAATAACATCCAACCTCTTAGTAGTTAGTTAGCATTTGAATCAACATTTGAAGGTGGAGTTTATTGTTGATAATGGCATCAAATTTTGCTTGATCTCATGATAAGGTACGGTTCTTACTAGAGCATTTTTTAAAGATAAATTATTTGTTTTAAAAGCTATTTCATCTTTTATAGTAGCTTTATCTGCCTCTATGATAGAATCTACTACTCTCTAGCATTACCATTATGGTCACCTATCTATTAGATCTTTGTACCAGTTGAGTTTAAAATAAATGGTACATGGAACTCCTGAGTTGTCCAGTTCTTTGCCTATTTTCCCTAGATTTCTTGTAGGTAAACAATATAGGGATTCATTCAAGACAAGCTCCTTTCATGCCAAGAAATGTTTGAAGGTTATTCATATCAATATGAATAGACATTACCTTCTTTATTTTTAGCATACAAGTACTTCCAACTATTCATGGATGACTACTCTCAAAAGACATGGGTGTTTTTCCTAAAGAAGAGTGAAGCCCTTCATCATTTCCAGATCTTCTATCAATTGGTTGTGAAGGAGATCAGACAACCACTTATTCTCGTCCACTTAGATAGAGGGGGAATTCACATCAAAGAATTTCTTGGCATTCTTGAACCAATAAGACATCAAACAAAATTTGATTGATCAATACATACCCCAACACAATCATATTTTTGAGCGATGTAATCGCACAGTAATGGAAATGGCTCATTGCATGCTATCAACAATAAAGCTAGAGAAATGATATTGGGAAGAAGTAGTCCATACAACTATTTATCTTGTCAACAGGGCACCAACAAAGATTTTAAAGGATAAAATTCTAGAAGAGGTATGGAGTGGTATAAATCCATCAATTTCTCATCTATGAGTGTTCAGTTGCATAGCATATATGCATGTCCCATCTCAAGAGAGGATTAAAATCAAGTCAAAAACACTCCCATGCATCCTATTGGGCTATAACACTACGTCGAAAGCATACCATCTCAAGGATCTTGAGATGAATAAAATCTTTGAAAGTAGAGATGTGGTTTGTGATGAGTCATCATTTGACTCAGTGATGTAGAAAGAAGAATCAACACCAACCACCTCTCACCAATTACTCTCTAAGTCATATGATGAGGAGACTTCTCACAAAAAATATGAGATGCAAGGGGAGATGTATGTTGATCTTGGAGAATCAGAAAATCCACCAAATAGTTCTTCACATCAGTAACATAGTTCCCATCTGATGTGAGTACCAAGCACCATCAAACACTCCCATGTGTAATCTCCCTAGAATACTTCATCCAGAGTTAGAATGAGGAGTTAGACAACAAATAAGGTAAATTTTATACTCATGAGTATAGTCATTGACAGATTCAAACTTGATAATGTTTTAGAAGCACTTAGTCAACCTCAGTGAAACAAACCATGGATTCTGAGTATGACTCCCTCGTGTAAAATCAAACTTCAAAACTTGTCAATCTGTGTACAAAAAAGAAATCCATAGGCTGTAAATGGGATTTAAAAACTAAATACAAGGTAGATGGATCAAATAATAAGCAAAAAGCATTACTTGTAACAAATGGATATGCTCAGAAAGAAGGCATTGACTATGAAGATACCTTTGCACCCATTGTAAATATCAAGACCATAAGAGTTGTTTGTGCACTAGTAGCACAAAATGGATGGAAACTTCAATAGATGAACATCAAGAGTGTTTTCCTAAATTTTGATCTCAAATAAGTATACATGACCCAACTAGAAGGACTTGCTGATGGAAATCATCCTAGAAAGGTATGTTGCCTCATCAAATCACTGTATGGACTAAAACAAGCTCCTAGGGCATGGTACATCAAGATAAATGATCACCTTTTGTAGCATGGTTTTACCCATAGCCCCTCGGATTCCAACTTATATATAAATAAGGTACGGACAAAAATCATCATTCCTTTTTGTATGTAGATGATGTTGTGATCACTATAAGTTCAGAAGATTAGGTTGATATTGTGAAGAATGACCTTAAAATATCCTTTGACATGACTGATTTGGGGCTACTCCATTAATATCTTGATTTAGAGATATGGAAAAAAACAAAAGCACATTTTTTTCTCCCAGATAAAATATGCTAACACACTCCTAAAAAAGTATGAAATGTTAGATTGTAAACCTCTTTCAACACCAATGGAGAAAGGTTTACAACTCTTTTGATTCTATGAATCACATTAAGTAGATGCAACTCTCTATAGACAACTCATTAGGAGTCTCATCTAATTGACCTAAACCAGACCAAACATATGTTTTGCTATGAGTTGTCTCTCTAGATTCATGCAAGAGCCAAAGAAATGCCATTGAGTTGTATCAAAGCATGCTTTGAGATATTTCTGAGGTACACTTAAATAGGGTTTGGAATACAAGAAGAATACTCAGTTCTTCTTACAAGGATACATCGACTTAGATTACATCAGATCTGTTGATGATAGAAAGTTAACATTAGGATACATATTTCACCTTATATCTAGACTGATCTCATCGATTAGTAAGAAGCAAACTATTATTTCTTTCTATCCATTGAGGTAGAGTATCATGCCACACATGGAGCTGTATGCGAGGTGATATGGTTACATCATATTCTAGTTGATGTAGGTATTAGTGAAGAGAATCCATCTATCATTCATTTCAATAATTAGGGTACGTTGAAGCTTGTGAAGAATCATGTTTTCATGAAATAACTAAGCACATTGAGGTTGAATGTCACTACATTCAATATCAAGTCTTGAACCACCACATCTATCTTTAGTACTACCCAATAGATGAACAAATAGTTGACATACTCGCCAAATCTCTTAGAAAGGTGAAATTTGAGTTGTTTAGGGGGTAAAGTTGTAAAAATAATGTAATAAGGGGGGTAGAATGTTATCATAGCATATAAGTTTAGTTTTACATTTTTTTTAGGCATAACCAATTCTTTTGCATGAGTCTGATTTAGATAATTTGTCTTATAGATTCCTCCATTCATGGAAGATAGTTACCATATTTTTGGTAATTTTTTTGTATATATTCTGCTATGGTTTTTCAAATAAATCAATTTAGTTCATTTTTTTGATAACAACTATTAGGTTTGTAGTGAGGTTAATGGAATTTGTGAAGGCTTATTAAGGTCACTAAAAGTTTTGTGATCTCTATGAATACTAATTCTTCCATGGCCTTTGTGAACATCATAAATACTAAGGATTCAAAGTGTGTGTGTAAGTGTAAGTGTGTGTCTATATATATAAGCACAAATATTTACAATATTTAGTGGTTGTCATGAGAGTTATGAATTGGACCAAATGTGAACATTGTAAATACTAAGGATTCAATGTGTGGCTATAGTGTTACTTCAATATATAAGTGTTACTTCTTAGAATATGTAGTGGGTATTGCATTTGTGAAAATTATGCTAGGGTGTATGTTTAGCATTGGGCTTAGATAGTTTACATAAGTGTAGTTGAGTTAAAAACAATTGTGGTTGGTTTTGGAATAGATGGGAGGGTGATACATTGATGGTCAATGGGTTTTTAGTTTTGGTGTAAATAAATCAAAAGTTCCCTTGGGTAGTTTCAATTTTGGTTGAGAAGTATGTTTTTGATAATCCATATTATTATCGAATGAGAATTTTACATAATCATTCTTGTATTTAATTCTTGGAAATTTTTATGATAGGCAAATTTTTATTTTTTGATAATATGAGATGTGTTCTTGAGAGATTCCTCAACAAGGATTCTATCATTTAAAATAAATAAGCTTACTATGGATTTTAATTTTTTTAAGGATATGTTTAAGTTTTGTTTAGTAGTTAGACATTTGTATTCCTACAATTCAAAGTAAACGATGAAAAAATCATGACTTTTTGGGATTTAATAAATACAGTTGATAAATTTAATATGATAGTATAGTTTTCAAAATTTACTTATTAGTTCATTCGGAAGATCTTAACAATCATGTGTGTTTGTATTGAAGGTAGCATGTTGACCTGTAATTAATAGGTATTAATATAGGGATAACAACGTAATACATTGTTACCCTGTATTAAAACCTATTGACTAGAGTTTAATTGACTACATATGGTGTGATTGGCCATGATCATTATATGGAATTGGTCTGCCCTTCCTTCTCTTATGTTAAAGTGATATTAAATACAAGTGAAACTATCTGATGGGACTTTTAAGCTGTAGCAACCCCAATGGGTTTGACGTAGAAAAACATGATTTTTTTTGTGAACAACATATTCTTTCATTAGTCTTCACCACAAGAATATAATTAGTGATCTAGCTAAAACAACTAAGTATCTCAACTATAAAATAAGCTTGTAATAACTACCCATTACTGATCACTAGCATCATATGATACAAAACATAAATGAATATAGAAAGTAATTACAGATGTCTAGCCAGGGCTCGTAAAAACATATAACCATTGCTATTCATGAATAATAAGTAAATAATTACATCTCATAAAACTAATGTCTCAATAATAACTATAATATAATGTACAAGATACAAGTTCCACAGAGCATGAGTTCTCTAAACTCCAATATCTATAATAACTCAAGTGTCATCTCCAAAGAAGTACTAATGTAGGGAGAGAGAGAGAGAGCATCATCTGAGCACTTTTTCACACTAACCATTGACCATTGATCCCTAGCATAATCTCCCATCAGGGAATATCCCTCCCTTCATAGATGAGTAGGTAGTGATGGTGCAGGAATTCAGAGAGACAAGCTAGTACCTGTTTGCTGTATAATTTCTCGAAACATATAGTGTAACATAAAATATATATTCTAACATGATATCACAAAAATATGTAAATCGTACATATGAAATGACAATGTCTAATAAACATTACTTTGAATAAATCTTTCAATAGTTATTGATCTCTAGGATCAGTCAATTTAATACACACCAATTGATTGAATTACCTTCATTTGGCATTGATGATGCTAGCAAGCTAGTGAAGTGCATCTCATTACTTAATCAACATAAATAATGTGATATTTGGTTAACATAAATACAACCAACAAATTCATATAGATTATTTTCTATTAGCAATCAAAAAATATATTAAACACAAAAATAATCAAAATGCATACATTTTGCCTATCAAGTGTATAAATGAATCTATATAATATCATTTATCACATGAATAATAAGCAAATAAATATAGTTTATACCAACCAGGTATAATCTATATTTAGAAAGCATAATCTAATATTTTTAAGAAGATTCAAATATATAGTAAAAACAATAACAAAATAGTCCACCATTTTTATGTACACACTATTTAGTTTCAAAAAATCAATCGTAATATTTATAGAGAATCAGATAACTCCTAAACCAATTATTACATATTATTTCATTTAAGCAACTCATTCCATTTCTAGGAGACTATTTTCATATGGGTCTAGTTTTCTATCCCTCTAAATGCTACGAAAGATATAGGCACATCATTATATGTTGTATATGTATATAAGTATCTAAGTCTTCAATATTTTTTCATGAGCACTTGTACATCCTATTCATAATGTGTACCACATATAAGTACTCAAATAATACATAAATATTGTTTTATAACACCAATCGTAATTTTTATTTCATACTCATCTATATTTAGACTGCATAATCTAATATTCGTAAGAAGATTCAAATATATAGTAAAAATAATAACAAAATAGTCCACCATTTTTATGTACACACTATTTAGTTTCAAAAAATCAATCGTAATATATATAGAGAATCAGATAACTCCTAAACCAGTTATTACATATTATTTCATTTAAGCAACTCATTCCATTTCTAGGAGACTATTTTCATATGGGTCTAGTTTTCTATCCCTCTAAACACTACAAAAGATATAGGCACATCATTATATGTTGTATATGTATATAAGTATCTAAGTCTTCAATATTTTTTCATGAGCACTTGTACATCCTATTCATAACGTGTACCACATATAAATACTCAAATAATACATAAATATTGTTTTGTAACATCAATCATAATTTTTCTTTCCTACTCATATTTAACAAACAAAGTCCATCACCGATAATTTTAACATTTTTGAACCCTTGCTATTATTCAAATAATTCCATGTCATGAACCCATATATATATATATATATATATATATATATATATATATATATATATATAATGATATCAAGCACTTGTAAAGTCAATTAACTTGGCCCAAAATTTGAAAGGCACCAACAAGCATTCATATATAGACATATAATGCAGAGTCGACCTTGATGGTCTCAAAAATAATAATGGTAATCATCAACATGATAAGAGTAATAAAAAAGAACCCACCTTTCAAAATGACTTAGTTGATTTAAATTAAGCTTTGTGGTATATAAAACTTACATGTATAACCTAACAGTCACATCATGACATGCCCACTCAGGGTTAATTAAAAATAATAGGCTAACATTAGCTTGAAATGCCTTTTGAGCCAACATCCCTTCGAATGTTTCCCCAGAGAATCATTTTTGCACACAAGATATTGTGTCTAGTCAAAGTTGTTCACATAGAGCATATATTTGAATACATATTATAATTATATAAATAGATTCAACTATAGTAAATCACAACCCACACTGTTATGTACACATTACCCAATTTTTAAACATCTAATCATAATAAATAAAATCAAGCTCTCAAGATGAGATAAATTTTGCTAGAACTACTTGTTATATTTGTAGGAGGC
Source organism: Torreya grandis (assembly GCA_037957365.1). Lineage (NCBI taxonomy): Eukaryota > Viridiplantae > Streptophyta > Pinopsida > Cupressales > Taxaceae > Torreya > Torreya grandis. Next base: position 5,518,229 of record JARHVA010000171.1, on the reverse strand, counting down.
TATATTCCTATAGTTATACTGTACTGTGACTTTTTTTAACAATCCATAAAATTATAGATTTAGGTATATGACTAAATACCACTATATATGTTATATTTTTATATGGATACTTATGTCCATATGTAATTCACTAGTTAGATTCGCTGAACTATATTTTATAGACTAACCAAAAGCCTACATATTATAGAGAGTTCATTAATTAGATCATTCGCTAATTACATTATATATACTCAAACATTTAAAGGAATGGTTAAAATTGAATATATCTTTATTGATATTTCCAATTAAACCTATGATGGTTATATGGATGTTTTAGTCATAAACGCCTTGGTAGGCATGTATGTAATAATAATAATAATAATAATAATAATAATAATAATAATAATAATAATAATAATAATAATAATAATAATAATAATAATAATAATAATAAAACCTATTCCAAATTAATAGAACAACCCAGACTGGAATATTATCAAAACAGAATCTAAAAGCATATTATATATGGTTTTAATAACCCGATCAGAACATAAATAGATCAAATCTAATCTCATCTCAGGTTTGACAGAGCATTATGTCAAAGAACAAAGGAATCAAATATATACCTATCTGATCTCTTTTTAGGGATATACAGAACTGTATTCATATTATCTAATCAAATTGATGCATAGATTTAGATATAATGTCTACTTTTGTTTTATTTTATATACACATATATATAAATATAAATATATAAAGTGCTTACTTTAACACTAATTCATATTTTTTCAATACACAGTTTGCTTATCATAGGTTTCAAAGTTCGCTGGTATAATGACTAATTGGTTCATTGTATTTCATCCATGTAATATCTATTAATATTAATATCCAGTGCAGTATATATATATTACTTGTCCACTAAACTCAAAAATGTTAAAATACCATTATATCTCTGGTAAACCCGTACATGTAACTTAAAATCCTTATAGCTGAATGTTTATTCTTTATACTAAAATTTTCTTAGCTGAATATTGGTTGATCCAATATAACTATTAAGTTTGCTTAGCTGAAGAGTTTATAGGTAAAATACCATTATAAGAGTTTGCTTAGCAGAATATCTCATGTTCAATAAAATAGATATATAGGTTCAACATATTTATGAATTATTACATGCATAAAAGTGTTTATAGTGGTCAATCCTGTATAGCTATTATGTATATTCAACGCAGAATATACACTTATAAATATATATGTAGAATAAATAAAAGTAAGTGCTAATCTCTGATACGAACAAATGTGTTGTGTGTGTGAGAGAGAGAAACTAATCTCTTTTTATAACAACCGCATTGTATAAGGACTGTGAACTATATTGACACAATTATATGAACAGAGATATAAATGTAGATATGAACTAATCTCTTTGTATAACTATTTTAATATCTTCCTTTTATAAGATAATTTAAAATAACAAAGATACGGAAAATGCATACATAGCTGTAGTTAGACGACATCTGGAAAAATAGCGAACTTGGAGATCATCAAAGGCCATTTAGCAAAGTTATATGTTTATTCAGTTGTTTAGCAAATGTCGTTAATTAAGTTATATGTTTAACAAATCACCCTATTCACTTCGGTGTATACATACAGATATAGTTTGATATATAATTCTTTACATATACATGCAGGTTACTATAGATAATTGACAAAATCAATGCATTTGAATCATTTGTTATCTATATATTTATTTAAATCGATTCACAATTTGTGGAATCTTTTAAAACATAAAGAATGATATACATGGATATCAAAAGATAAATACATCGCCTACCAAAATTAATCATCCTATCATATCTAGAAATAATTCTTCTTCTTCTTCTTCTTCTTCTTCTTCTTCTTCTTCTTCTTCTTCTTCTTCTTGCCGCCGCCGCCGCCGCCTCCTCCTCCTCATCATCATCATCATTATATTTTCTAATTAATTAAATAATAAATAATTATTTACTAAAAATAGTTAGTCATAATGACATAATAAAAATAGTACTAATGTAAGCCATTAACATTCTCTAATTTTGAAATGGTAATTAACATTTTTTTTAAAAATACAAATTATAACAATATATCTATTGTTTTCACTACACTATCAATATTATTCCTTCCCTTTTTTAAATTTTTAAGTCACATAATTATACACTCGATATCAAAGAAATAACTGGTTAATGTCCTCAACCATTACTAAGACACCCTAGGTAGTCTACATACAATATTACCATCATAATTTATGCAAATTTACATTTTTGAAAACATTAATAATCATGAAGATATTAGCATTACATAAACATAGTTACATAAGATTAATTCCACATAATCATCAAATTGTGCTAACACATAACTAATCATGTGTAAACAATTATCTAAATACAAACATCATAAAAAATGCATGAACACTAACAATTCAAATCATGTATATAATGAGTGTTATTTAGCATGGTGTGTGCACAGTTTTATCTATTCTTTTATCATCCCCCAGCACCTCCATCTACGTTGTCTTATTTGATGATGCTCTCCCTCCATCATGCTCTAAAAAATGAGTCTCTTAGATCAAACTCACAACAAGAAGGTAGTTAGTCGATACATCATGCTATGTATATCACAAAATACTACTTGAAATAACAATTCAATATGATCATAATATAAAAATATACTATACAACTAAACTCATAACAATGAAATCATGAAATCAAAGAAACTTACAATTATTTCATAATTTCATATGACTTATAGCTTAATCAAATAGTAATCAAATCAAATTATTAACTATAAATATTCATGGATAATTAGGTAGGTTTGATTAGCATAAAATTGGGATGCAATATCCTTCCCCACTAAAGTTGGTCATCATCTCGATGACACTTATTCAAACATTAGTTTTGAATTAAAAATATCATTAAATAGATAAAAAAATATAGTATGAAACATCAAATCAAGTAAATAAATATGAAAATTATCGATATAACTCATCACGGTCCTCCAAAGTAGCACTATCCTCAAAGTATTGGTCTCAAAAGACCTTGCATTGTGACATCTCCCTATTACATAAATAAAGTTTGTGAGTATCAATTACTTTGATTAGTTCTTCCATGACCACCCCGATATCCAGAACTTGCAAAGCATTCCAATGCAACACATGTGAAATATTAATTATATAATTTTTAAGATAATAGACATGGAAAAAATTATTCTATAGAGCTAGGGATTGTGGCAATGCAACCCTATACTCCAAAATATTGATTACTTCTAACACCTCAAAGGGTCTCACATATCTTTGTGATAATTTTTGTGACTTTCAAATTTAGTCTTCAATCATGATCACATGAAATAATCAAAAAATTCATAAATAAATTACTAGAGAGAGTTCCAAAAAGCCTTCCAACTCCTATTCTCACTTTTCTAATATAGAGAGTGTTTTTATCATTCTTGAGAAAAGTTTTTAGATAATCTGACAAGAATGATGTGTATAGGTCAATACCATCATTACTTCGCATATATCTTGATAAGTATCACGTCGAATATGAATTGAAAATAATATATTTTTAATGTATATAAAATTAAGGAATAAATATTTCTTGGTATATATGTGCATGATCATACAATTGAATTTGACAAGTCTCACTTGTCAGATTTTAGATTCAATAATCTCCCCTTATCAGATCTAAACTCAGTAACTACCGAGTTAATGTGAGACTAACTAGAATCAACTCCCATATCTTATTACTTGTGCTCATAATTCTCCATTCATCTTTTATATCTCCATGACCTAATACTATCAAAAATGTGCACATGATTCAATGAATCATGTATCCATACTAACAATTATAGAGAAACGATATATGCTAAAATATTCAAGATGTATCAATATCCATCATAGGAAAAATCATGCATACATTCTCTAATTACATTAAGTTGTCATTAGCCAACATATCTAGTATCAAATTTCACAACTTAACATAACCCCTTAGACTAATCAGATGTTCCACACACCCTATTTCATACTTGATCTAAGCAAAAGGTGCATAAATGACTCATAAAAAATATGTTTTAAGAAAGATGAGAATAATACCAATCTAATTAATGGTGAATCATAACATAATGATTATAATCAACTTATAAATTTTAATCTAGAAGTAATATAAATTCAAGTTTCACCACTCCACATGGTCAAAGTTCACAAGTTAGTTAAAATAGAAATGAAAAGTATGACTCTAAAAATCCATACGTGGAAATTAGTGAACTAACATCTCAACAACAAAACTCTTCAATACCCTCATATGGTATAAAGAAAACATTGTAACCCTAGTTTTCATAATCATTACACATTTACCAAAATTGTAAAGTGGAAGATAATATACCATGAACTCCAAGGAATTTTATCAAAACAACATTTTAGAAGCATGTTTTTGATTAAGGGAACACTTAATCAACATCATGAAATATGAATCCACTCATTGGCTTATAATGATGTCAAAGGAGGGTGAAAAAGTAACAACTCTCTTCCATTCTATAAATGTGAGATGACACATATTCACAATTGACATGAACATATGAGGTGCCAATCCATGAGTAAACTCCTAACACATAAGAATCCTCAACAAAACCAACTACAGTCCATTGCAAGGACATTTCCCTCTGCGCTAAGTGGTACCAATCCATAAACAGTATTTTAGGATTCCCTCTCCTAGGATTAATGTATATAAGACACAAAATTATATCTAAAATGCACATATTCTTAAGTGAGAAGCATCCCATGATTTTTGAACACTCACAATACAAAACACAAGTGGTGGAAGTGACTTGATTACCAAGTAAAGATGTAATAATTTTCAAGATGTTCGATCTAAGTGATCAACAACACTGTAAGAATCTCTTAATCATGACTCATGAACTATGTTATGTACTCACCTAGCTAAACATCATATACAACCATCACCATTGAGACACTCGATAAGCTAACCCTTTAATAACTCTAAGAGGTATGAGTGAAATGTACACACTAAATGAACCACACAACATTTCATGGAATTAATTGACAGTCATTATCACTTAATAAAATAGGTCACATAATATTATTTCTTATCCTTTCAAGAATTCCCATTTATTATCCTAATGCTCCACACATCATATGTTTCAGTTAAATAGATTATTCAATAAATTAGACCAATAATTATGGATGTTTATTACCTACAATAGTCATCAAGACATACATGAGGATCTAATAAATATCACAACTCCAATCATTGTGTAGCTTGATTACATACTGAGGCTCTACAAGTCCTAAATACACTTCACTTAATCAGTATAATACTACCTATGCTTTCTTATCCTAAAGGTTTTCTTGCTCATCAAGATGCTCTTCAGGTTCATCATGGTATCCTTCCTCTTCATGACATGAACCTCTTGTTCCAAGGCTGAAATTTGGTCCCTTACTCCATTCATGGCTATGAGAATCTGATCCAATTTTACATCTTGCTCAATATCAAATTGAATGGGATTAAACAGAGGGATATTGTCATAAACATTTAAAAGGTCCTCTTTGACTACTATAATTTTCATCATTCTCCTTTCCAGTATTCATAAGGATACAAAAATAATACTGGACTCAATAGGTCATAGAGTTCAATCCATAACTCTGATACCACATGCAGCAACCCCACTAAGTTTGACTTTTAAAAATGTGATTTTTTAAACATATTATTTCATTAGATTTCACGATGAGAATCTAATTACTGATCCAACTAAAACACACTAAGTATTTCAATTATAAAATAAGCTTGTAATAGCTACCCATTACTGATCACTAGCATCATATGAAACAAAATATAATTAAATATAAAAAGTAATTATAAATGTCTAGTCATGGCTGGTATAAACATACAACCACTATTATTGATGCATAATAAGTAAATAATTACATCTCATCAGACTAATTTCAAATAATAATAATAATAATAATAATAATAATAATAATAATAATAATAATAATAATAATAATAATAATAATAATACAAACTCCATAAAGCATGAGTTCTTTAAATTCAAGTATTTATAGAAATCTCAAGTGTCCTCTCCAAAGAAGTACTAATGTAGGGAGGGAGAGCATCATTTGAGTGTTTTTTCACATCAATCATGAACCATTGATCTTATATACAATCCATTATTAGGTAAAGTCTCTTCATTTATAAATGAGTAGATAATGATGATGTGAGAATCTAGAGAGACAAGCTAATAGCCATGTGTTGTACGATTTCTAAGAATATGTAGTGTATCATAAATAAATTTATTCTAAAATAATATCGCACAAATATGTAAATCGTACATATGAAATGACAATGTTTAAATAGTATTACTTTGACCAAAGTTTTTAATAGTTATTGATCTTTACAATCAGTTAATTTCATACACATCACTCTTTTGGATTACTTTCATCTAGCATTTGTCATGATAGAAAGCTAGTGAACTTTGTTTCCCTACTTACTTAGTACCAACAATGTGATATCTTGTTAACATAAATATAACCAATAAATTCATATAGATTATTTCCTACTAGTAAGCATAAAACATGTTAAGCATATAAATAATCAAAATACATATATTTAGTCCATCAAATGTATGAATGAGTTTTCACAATATCATTTATCACATAAATAATAAGCAAACAAATATAATTTATACCAATCATATATAATATATGTTTAGACTACATAATCTAGTCTTTGTAAGTAGATTCAAATATATGTATAAGTAGTAATAACATAGTCCACCATTTTTATGTACACACTAATTACTTTCAAATAGTCAGTGATAATATTTGTAAATAATCTAATAACTCATAAAATTATTACATAATCTTTCATTTAAGCATTATGACAGATATAGACAAATCTCTATATGTTGTATATGCATATGAGTATCTAAGTCTTCAATGTTTTTTTATGAGCACTTGTACATCCTATTCATAACATGTACCACATAAAAATACTCAAACAATATATAAATATTGTTTTATCACATCAATAGTAATTTATATTTCCTATTCAAATTCAACAAACAGAGTCGATCACCAGTATTTTAACATTTTCGAACCCTTGTTCTTATTCAATTAATTCCAAGTCATGAGACCATTTATGATAAATAGAATATACATTTCATGATAGAAAGTACCTCTGAAAAGATGCAAATGCAACTCAAATCAAGTCAATTAATTCAGACCAAAATTTGAAAGGTACCAGCAAACATTGATACATGGACCTATAATATAGAGTCTACGTTAACGGCCTTAAGAAGAACAATGGTAGTCATCAACATGATAAGAGTAATAAATGTTAACCCACCTTTGAAAATGACTCAGTTGATTTAAATTAAGCTTTATGGTATATAAAAATTATGATTATAAACTAGCATTCACCTCTTGTCATGTCCGCTCAGGGTTAATTAAAAACAAGCTAACATTAGCCTGAAATGCATTTCGATCTAAGATTCTTTTAAATGCTTCCCTAAAGAATCAATTTTACACACAATATATTGTGCCTAATCAAAGTTGCTCACATAGAGCATATATTTGAATACATATTCTAGTTCCATACGTAGATTCAACTTTAATAGATCACAACCCACCCTATTATGTACACTCTACACAATTTTTAAACATCCAATCATAATAAAAAAAATCAAGCTCTCATGATGACATAATATTTTGTCATAGCTACTTGTTATATTTGTAGTATGTTGTATTACCATAGGTATAGTTTACTATGACTTCTTTTAACAATCCATAATATTATAGATTTACGTATATGACCCAATATCACTATATAACTTATATTTTTAGATGAATACTTATGTCCATATGTAATTTGATAATTAGATTCTTTGAACTATACTTTACAAACTAACCAAAACCCTAACAGCTACAAAGAGTTTGCTAATTAAATCATTCACTAATTACATTATATATATTCAAATATTTGATGTTTTAATCATAAATGCTATGGTAGACATGTATGTAAGAGGTGGAAACATAAATAATAATAATATTTATACTAATATTAATGTCCACACTCTCTGAAGTGTAATATAAAACCTGATCCAAATTAATAGAATAATCCAGATCAAAATATTATCAGAACAGATTATAAAAGTGAATTATATATGGTTTTAATAACCTAATTAGAACATAAATAGAAAAAACCTGATCTCATATTAGGTTTGATAGAGCATTAGGTCAAAGAACAAAGGCATCGATTGTATACCTATTTGATCTCTTTTTATGGATATACATAACTGTATTCATATTATCTACTCAAATCGTGGCATATATTTGGATATAATGTTTGGTTTTGTTTTATTGTATTATATATATTTAATATATAACTATACCAATCATTGTACATAGAGCACTTACCGTAAGGCCAAGTAACATTTTTTTAATACACAGTACGCTTAACATAGGTTGCATAGTTCACTGGTATAACGATTGATTGGTTTGTTGTATTTCATCCATGTAATATCCATTAACAGTAATATTGAATGCAGTATATATATCACTTACCTACAAAACTCAAAAATGTTTAAATGCCATTATATCTATGGTAAACCCGTACATGTAATTGAATAGCCTTATACCTAAAAGTTTATTCTTTATACTAAAATTTGCTTAGCTGAATATTGGTCAATCCAACATAACTATTAAGTTTGCTTAGCTGTAGAGTTTATAGCTAAAATACCATTATAAGAGTTTCCTTAGCATAATTTTTCACGATCAATTAGATAGCTATATAGGTTGAACATATAGTTTAATTATTACATGTATAAAAGTGTTTATAATGGTCAATATTGTATAGCTATTATGTATATTCAACACAATATATACACCTATTTATATATACAGAACAAATACATGTAGTCACTAATTTCTTATATAAACAAATGCATTAAATGTATGTATGTATACAAATGTGGATATCTATGTGTGTCTATATATATACAAATGTGTATATCTCTATGTATGTGTCTATATATATAAACACCAATATAACTAATCTCTTTATATAACAAATGTGTTGTATAAGGACTCTGAACTATATTGACACAACTCTATGAATAGAGATATAAACAAAGATATGAACTAATCTCTTTATATAACTAATTTCATATCTTCTTTTTATAAGATAATTGAATAAAACAAAGATAGGGCAAATGCATACATCGAAAATATCTATAGTTATACAACATCTGGAAAACAATGAACTTGGCGATCAACAAAGGCCATTTAAAAAAGTTATATGTTTATTTAGTAATTTAGCAAATGTCTTTAAGCAAGTTATATGTTTGACAAATCACCCTATTCAGTTCGGTTTATATATACAAATATAGTTCAATATATAATTCTTTATATATACTTGCAAGTCATTATAAATAATCGATAAAATCGATGTATATCAATCATTTGTTATCTGTATATTTATTTAAATCGAGTCACTATTTTTATAAGCCTATAAAATACACAAAATGTTATACATGGATATCAAAGATAAACATATTGCCTACCTAGAGAACCTTCCTATCTGTATTTATAGAGACACCTTTTGATTCGCTCCTTTCTTTTTTTTCTCCTTCTCTATGTTGCGCCCTTCTCTCCATTCTTTCCTCTTTTAAAGAGTATGCCATTTTATTCTTTTCTTTCCTAAAATTGTCTCCTTTTTTTAAAAAATTTATTCCATGATTTTCTTTTTGTTTTTCTATTTTATTTATTTAAAATGTTTTCCTTCGTTTATTTTAACTTTTTTTATTTTACTCTTATTATTTGTTTTTATTTTCAATTTTCATGTTTTTCAATTAAATTAATGATAAATAACTATTTAGTATAAATAGTTATTTATAATGACTTAATAAAAATATTACCAATGTAATTTATTAATATTTTTTAATTTCGAAATGGTAATTAACATTTTATTATTCAAATCCAAATTATAATAATGTATGCATTGTTGTCATTACATTATCAAGAGTATCTCTACCTTTTTGTCATCTGTTAAGTCACATAACTGAATAATGTCCTCAGCGATTACTACGTAAATCTGGTTAGTCCACATATGATAGTACCATCACAATTTATGCAAATTTACATTTTTAATAACATTAACAACCATGAACACATTAACACTACATGAACATAATCACATAAGAGTAATGCCATATAAGCATTAAACTACACTAACACACAACTAACCATGCATAAATAATTATCTAAATTCAAAAAATATCAAAAATGTATTAATATTAACAATTCAAACCATGCATCTAATGAGTGTTATTTAGCATGGTGTGTGCAAAGTTCTAGGCATTCCTTTGTCATCCCCCAACACCTCCATCTATGTCACCCTCTTTGATAATGTTCTCTCTTTGTTTTGCTCTGGGGAATGAGTCTCTAATACATCAAACTCACAACAAGTAGGTAGTTAGTCCATACATCATTGCATTATATCATAAAATACTACTTAAAATAACAATTCAATATGATCATAATGTAAGAATATATTATACAACTAAACTCATAGAAATAAAATCGCGAAATCAAAGCAACATACAATTGTCCCATAACAACATAAGAGTTATAGCTTAATCAAATAGTAATCAAATCAAATCACCAACTATAAATATCCACAGATAATCAAGATATTTGCTTAGTAGAAAATCAAGATGTAACATAAGGTGCCTAAGATTTTATTGCAAAGATAACGATTTTTTTCCCTGTAGTTGTTATATTTAAATAGAACATTTGAACATCTTAAAATCAAAATCTAACTTTGTTGAGAAACAAAATAATTATGTATGGGTACAATTATTTTTTCATCAAAGTATGAAAAAGGAAATCTTATTATAAAATCCAAAAATTGAAACAAATGCAGAATTTTTAAAAACTATTGATATGTTTTGTGTATTCTTCCACATTTTGCACCTATCTACTAAGGCACTTGAAAATATAACATCATCACCATTACGTAATTAAATACTCATGAATGTAGCTTATATTCCAATTTTGATGATTTTAAATGCTCAGGAATGCAACTTATATTCTAATTTTGATGACTAGATTTTGTATGTTATTTGAATTCATAAATATAAAGAAAATTATTAATTTGAGAGTATGTTAACTACACTATTTTTATTTTCCATTTCTAAATGCGAAGGGGTTTGTCACACTATAGTTATAGTAAAAGTATTCATAGTGTTCAAAATGGTGCCGAATAGTAGTCTTTTTAGTACCCATTCAAGCTTCCTCCATTTTAGTAGTTGAAACAATCTGTGATGATCAATGTGCCTTTAAAAAGAAACAAGGCGTCGTTGATGATGATCAAGGTTGTCAAGATTGATGTAGGTCAAGCCATATCCTTAGTTTTGTAGGCATCTCAATATAAATTTAAATAAAATATTAGTGCCTATGGTGGAGGCTGAGGCCTTCTCAATAGCATGAGATAAATGCTTTCGAAGGAACTTAAAAGTTACATGATTTATAATAGCCTACAACATCCCCTCCAATCAAAAAGCATTGAACTCCAATGCACCTACTATAATGGATTCCTCTAACCTTCCCATTAAATTTTTTGATTTTTATGGGAGGTATAACTACTGAAATGGGTATTCCTAATTTCACCAATTTGAGTGAATCAATTGGATGCAATTCAAACAAACTTATTACATTTGTAGATAGTATTTTCCCAATGTTTTAGAGCATTAACTATAGAGGGTAGACCCCCATAGTTCACTATCTTATCTCTGAGATCGATTATGAGTAGCTTCTCGAGGCTAACTGGTTATCATGGAAGCTCAATTTTATATACAATGACTGTCTAGGCCCCTATAGCGATGGGTCAAATCCCACTCCACTTTACATAGAAATATCCCGTGCTTAGGAAAAAAGACAACTTTCTATGATATTTTCAAACACTTGGCACATAGTTTCTAATCTAAAAACAATAACTACTATATGATAAATATAGCTAAGTTTGGGTTTAGGTTTGGAGGCCTAGTGACACTACTTTTGAACTACTTTTTTGTAACCAAGCTCCCACTCAGGGTAAGATGAGAACATACAATGGATAGTTGTAGAGCCCCAAACTAATACTGTTTATATAGAATATGATGCTAGAAAGAGCTTTGATATGACAATACTTTTAAACCACTTTTTTATAACCAAACTCCCACTTAGGGAAAGGTGAGAGCATACAATGGATAGTTCTAGAGACCTAAACTGAGGCGGAAAGTCTTTTGGACAAGCTTAACATAATATACTTTTCAGAGGTCTTTCTATTAATTTATCCTCGTAATTATATTATAGTTTTGCTAGCCAACTAACATTTTTCATACATATAGGATTATTGTAAATAGCTTAAAGGACGACTTACAAAACATATGCATATGTAGCTTTTATTAAAACATTGATTAAAAAAAAGTTTTGATGAAAGGCCTTGATACTTGTCTTGATCATCGTGCATACATAGCTGACATCTGAAACTGAATCAACGTAGTCGAAGGGTCCTCGGTAGTAATAATCTCTGGCGAGGATGGCCAAGGGTAAGGATCCTCAGAAGTACTCTCACCAACTACTAGCAAAGAATAATCATTCAGCTTTACTTGTGCTGAATCACCCCTGTGCTCAATAAGGCTCACATCTCTATAAAGCCCTGATTGTTTTGTGGAAGCTCTTATCCTAACAAGCTCCTCCACCACCTCTCTCATCGACGGCCTTGCCTTTGCTTTCCCTTGCAAACATCCCTGAGCTAACCTTGCCATGCTCTCCATTTGCCCTTGGTTTTCTTCATTCATTACGTTGGGATCTAAGATCTCATTCAAGCGGTTGCTGTTGATTGTGGACAGGAAATGATCATATAAAGTGTACAAAGTTCCCTCTAGAGACAACAATGGCTTTAGGCCAGTGAGTAGCTCTACCAAAACTACACCAAAACTGAAAACGTCACTCTTGTCTGTAAACTGGTTGGTTCTTAGGAACTCCGGATCCAAATAACCTCGAGTGCCCACCGCCATTGTGCTGAGGTGCGTCTCATCGGAAGGTTGTAGGCGAGAAACGCCAAAGTCTGCAACTTTTGGAGTGAACGTGTTGTCTATGAGAATATTTGAGGATTTTATGTCGCGATGAAATATCGGCTGAGAAGCTTGAAGATGCATATATGCTATAGCATCCGCTACCTCGCTGGCAATCTGCCGCCGTGTTTCCCAGGAAAAAATCTCCTTTGTTGACTGTAGATGTTCAAAGAGAGTTCCATTCGGCACAAATTCATATACTAGCAAAGGAAATTGAGTTTGTAGGCAACAGCCAAGCAATTTCACAATGTTTCTGTGATTTATATGGGACAAAATCATAATTTCATTAATAAACTCATTGGAAATTGCTTTGGGCTTTTTAATCGCGACTGGCATGCCTTCCACAAGAACTCCTTTGTACACTGTTGCGAAACCGCCTCTTCCCAATTCTGTTGAGTAATTTTTGGAGGCTATTTCAAGCTCCTTTTCAGAAAATATTGTCATGCTTTTTCTTCCTCCCATGGAAGCGATGTGTTTCTGGAGCTGCAAACCCCCATTCTGTCGGAAATACTTGTCCCTCATATCTTTCAAGCGACGCCTCCTCAAACACCAAAATAGTCCACATGCTCCCAAAGAAACTCCAACAAAGGAAGAAACAGAGCCTGGCATCTCACCCAAAATAGAATTTTTTATCAACCATACATTTGCCGAAAAAGAAAGAAAGAACGAACGAACATACAAAGACATGCAGCAAAGTCACCTATAATTGCATAAGTAAGGGAGTTATTCGAGCTTGTGGACTTGAATTGACTGCATTAAGAATAAACTCAAAGAGGTAAAATATATTTTCACCTATGATTGCAGGAATGGCAACTTGATTTGAGCTTGTGGACTCGCAATGAGTAAAACCATCTCCTTTATAACCCTTTGCACAAGAACAGTTGTAAGAACCTGGATAATTATGACAAATGCCCCCCTTCGATGGATCAATGCACCGATTCAAGTCACCATGGCTGTATTCGTCCACATCTGTACATCCACATCATTATCAAAGGTTCAGGAATCTTGAGAGCCCAAAGAGGGATGATTATAAAAGCAAACACAGGTGTTCTAGTTTACAAAAGTGTTTACCTGTGCAAGAAGTGCCATTTGAGTAACCGGATCCTTCATATCCGGTAAGACATTTGCATACATGCCCTTCCCCTGTTGTGGAATCCATGCATTTTGCATTAATGTCGCAAGAGTATTTGCCCGTTGACTTAGATACAGAGCAATTCTGAACGCCGATACCCCAGCTAACGCGGAGACCATAATAAGCCTTCCTTCCTTCCCCCCAAAAAAGGTCTGTGTTGTTATCGACTTTCGTGATGGTAGACGGGTCAAAAACGGTCGAGAAACCGCAGCGGGTTTCATTCTTATAAGGAAACAAACCTCCACCAGTGTAATTTATCACCCTCCAGTTATCTGCAAGGACACTTTCACAACAGCCATAATTGCAGTACTCTGCACCACGAAGATTTTCGCAATCAGGTATACATTTCACCTGACCGTACGTCCCATATGAATAAGTACCGAACGTCCCGCAGCCAATGACTACGAACCTATTGGACGCGGAGATTGTGTAAGGCCCGTCCTCAGGTAGCTCAAACCGCTTTATTGTCTCAGTAGATAGATTACACGAGTCGGCTTTGAGAGACGTCGAATATATGACAAGGTAACCAGTATAATTGATTTCCATAATTTTGAAATTCGTTTGAATAACATGAGTAGCATTAAATTCTTTATACGCGGGAAGAAACAGAGCGAGCTTCCCGGTAGAATTTTCCTCCTTGCAGTCGATTTGAAAACCAGGGAATCCACATTCAGATTTGTGAATCCAAAAAGGGTAACTCACATCCATCGACCCACACTTTTCAGGTTGGCATTTTGCAGCAGCTGCAAAGCCCGCTAAACAAAAACAGATTAAAAAACTTACAACCATCTTGCAATGGATTTGCATTTGTAAGAACATATTCTTTAGCAGCCAAATCAAATTAGGACTAAGGACACTACAAATCAACTCGCAGTTCAATCATTACAACGCCAGAAAAGATGCTCAGAAATACTAAGATGATGGAAACTAAATAGGCGCTTGCATTGTTGATTAGAAGCATGTCATTGTTTGCCTGAAATTTTTTATTTACTTATTTATTTATTTTTTATTTTTTAATAAATTCTTTAATTAATGATTGATTTAATCTTAAGAATTAAAAAGTATACATTTTATTAAATTCGTTTAGAAATTTATAAATGACTTTTTTCTCGATATACCGACCTTTGCACCTTTCTCCAAATTGTAAAGGATAAGCATACTGAATACAACTGATCTTCACATGGTTTTTTCTTTTTTAGTGAATAGATTTGTTTATTGAATATAACTGATGTTGATATATTTATTATTTTTTATAAATAGAAATTTTTATTAAAATAATGAAAGCTTTTATTCAATTTTGATTTTATAAAGATTTAGAAATAAGAGTTTCAATATCTTGAGAGTTTATAAAAATTATAAAAATAAGTAAACAAAATTTTGAGAAAAATTGTATATTTATTTTGAAATCAAATATGTTTATCAATCATTGTAATTCATCATCAAACCAAGTATAATTTAAAAAGTTATATTATATTATGAAAGAGAATTGACAACAAATAAAAACAAGCAAGGTTTACTTTTCCAGTTTTAAAATAATAACTTCAAAACAACGGAATTATTTTTCCAAAAAAAAAAAAATTGATAAATTAAAAATCTTTCAAGTAAATTTTAAGGGATAAAACTGAAACTGGAAACTTTACTGCGCAGAATTTAAATTTATAAATATTATTTTTATTTTTATGTTATATATTGTAATGTGCAAATAAAATAAAATGGAAAATATTTTATTAAAAGATAATAAAAAGATTAATTTTTAAAATAATTATTTTACAAATTAATAAATAAAAAATTTTCTATTAAATTTATTGACTTTTGATTTTTATTATTTTATAAAAAAAATCATTAAATGTAATAATATGTATAAAAATATATATTATATGTTGTGTGTATTGAATTGACATTATGGGAAAGGCTACTGAATTTTTGTATTTACACAGTAGAACGTAAAACGCATGGTAGTATATTTGTCTGTATGCTATTATTAAGTGATCTAGTAATTTGTCCATAGTAAAAATTGAAATATATTTATTATATTTTCAGGAAAAAAATTAGATATTGATTTATTTTATTATATTTTTTTCATGATGATTAAATGTGTTGTCACAATGTTTAGTATTTTTGTGAATAAAAACATTTAATATTATAAATCTGTTTTATTGCAGTTGTTTTAAAGTAATATTTAATATTGCATAATAATGGTTATTTGTTTTAAATTCTTGATTGTCATTTATTTGATTGATTGTGGCATTTAATTATATTTAAATTAATTTTAAGATGATATTTATATTTTAATTATTATAATATTATCATAATTGACAAGTTCATTAAGAATATAATGAAATTAAGGGATGATTGCTATGAATACTATTATATTATAGAAATATATAAATTCATTTTATTATGATACTATTATGATATTTAGTTTTTACTTTTGGGAAGGTTCAATGTTTCATCTATGTGAGTATTACCTAAATGCAATGAGTGTTAAGTGGACCATTTATTTTCATGAAAAATGGGTTCGTGTAAACCACTACTCATGAAATATGGGTCAATTAATTTGATTTGAAAAACTACACAATTAAATTGTAATAATAATATCATAATATGACTAGATGTAGGAAATACTTCCTACTTACAAATTCATTGTATACATTTAAGTTTAAAATTATCTAATCTGTTAAATTTATTACAAAAATTTTGAATATTATAATATCAATATAAATTTCAATACACATATGTCAATATTTTTTTATATATTATAACATATATAATATCTTCCCTGCCTGTTATATGTCAGCAAAATTACTCATGCATTTCAATAAATATTTTTTATATTCATAAATTTTAATTTTAAAATATATATTGTATTTTGAAAAAAATAAAAAATAATAATTAATTAGAAGATAGTGATAAAATTAATTTTTAAAATAATTTTCAATTTTCAATTTAAAAAAATCTTTATCAAATATTTTGACTTTTAATTTTTATTATTTTATTATTATTTAATAATATTTTTATTTATATATATTATATTTAAATCATGAGATATATGTCAGCGAAATTACTCATGCATTTTAATAAATATTTTTTATATTCATAAATTTTAATTTTAAAATATATATTTTATTTCATAAAAAATAAAAAATAATAATTAATTAGAAATAGTGATAAAATTAATTTTTAAAATAAATTTAAATTTTCAATTTAAAAAAATCTCTATCAATTTTTTTGACTTTTCAGTTTTATTATTTTATTATTATTTAATAATTTTTTTATTTATATACATTATATTTAAATCATGAGCTATACGTATTGAATTGACTTTCCCACGGTATACCAATTTTTAATCAAAATGTACATTTCATTACCGAAGGCTACTTAATTTTTAGTACCTATACACTAGTGCGCATGGTAGTATAGTAATCGTGTACAGGTATTGATTGTTCTCAATGTTTGTACACGTAAAAAAAAATTAAACGCTTTTTTGATATATATTTTATTATTAGTATTTTTTTATGATAATTATTTTTGTTTTGTCAATATTAGAAGTTGCATAGTGTTTTTGTTTTATTAATATTTATTATTCAAAAGTTTTATATTATATTAAAAATTAAAATATAATAGAGAAGGTTACATAGTAATGTGGTTGGAGAAATCATGGTCCATATTTTATGTCGAGAAAAAATATCATCTCAAAATTTTAACAAACTATCACATAAAATATGATAAGAATAAGTATAATTATAAAAAACTAGAAAGAAAATCAAGCACGTCACCATCTCAAGAGGCAGAGGTAGAGGGTCATCTTTAGGAAGTGTTGATCAAGCAAACGGTTCCACATTCGAAAACTCCGGAGTATTCTAGCCATCAAAGGGGTCATATATGGAGATTTGCCGACCATCAATGCGCTTAGCAGGGACAACAGTACTTATCAGACACTGCTGAGCAAACCTAACATCAAATTTTCTAAAAGCACTCCAACCATCCCTGAAGGAGGTGGAGGCAAAAAGTGGCCCTAGCTATGGGATTGCCTTTTGCTTTGGTGCCTTCTGGGAGGAGGTGGTAGGGGCATGTAGGGCGGCCCATCTAGTGGATCTCTACTCATAGTGTAGGGCACTTCCCCAATGGTTGAAGAGCTCTTGTAGGTGGTCGAGATCCAACGCCATCTTCTCCATTCATTTGAATCTGCAAATACACTTAACAAATAATAACCACATTCTCATTAAAAAAAAATGAAATATCACAATCTTAATGATTAAATATAACATTATTTTTGACATTCCAAAACTTAAAAATAATAACATAAAAAAATTTAAAAAAAAATAATAATAAAAAAAATTAACCCTTATCTCGTCGCCCCCGTCCGCACCCCCCGCCCCAAAAAAAAGGGTTGTGGGGGGTGTTAAAAATGAAAAGGTTGAAATAGAGAATTTATTAATATTTTCAAGGGAATATTGTTAAGTTTAATACATGTAGTGCAGTTCTATTTCATAACAAGCAATAAAATGTCATGTATTTATAGTTTCATTTATATTGAAGTTTAATAAGTAGGCTTTTATTTATAATTTTTATTATGATTTTCTATTGAAGCTTTACTTTTATTTATATGAATGAATATATAAATAGATTGAATGAAATTTATTTTTATTAAATTTTAAAAATGTTTTTATTTTTTTAATATATTTTAATAAATTATAGTTAATTTATATCAAAAAATTTGTATTTGTAAGTTCATATTAATATATAAACTAGATTGATTGGTGCAGTTTCTTAAGAATGTTTTAAGTTTGTTTGGCATATAATATACGATTTGTATTAGTAAGATTTGAACTTATTAATATTAAGGAAAACTATTTTAATTAGTTTTAAAATATTTTTTCAATTTTTTTAATAAATTATTAATAATTTTAATTAGTTTAGATTAATTAATTTTATAATGTAAGTTCCCATCAAAACACCAAATCAGGGTGTTCGATAAAACATTTACAATTTTTTGATTTATTGTAGTTTTTCTCAAATATAAGTTTTAAGCTTGCTTGACATAGAACATATCATTTGTTCTTAGCAGGATTTGAACTCAAATCGATTTATGTCACTTTTTTTAATTTAATTTGGTAGCAATGTAATCAAATCACATCATTCTATTGTAAAAATTGACTTTCATATTTGTCAATTTAAAATTACTACATATAAACATATGTATATTCATCAACAACAAAAATATTTAATTCATCTCATTACACAAATACTTAATTCATAACACGTCACTCATTTTAAAATGTAAATAAAAGATTAAGTCTAAAAAATAGATTGTAATTTGTGAAAAGTTGTGGGTGCACTTGGAAATTTTAATAAGGTTTATATAGTATGATAATTAAGTTTATAATATATAATTTATAATCAAATCTATTATGTGTGTGTAGGTAGGTATATCTTAAATAGGATGGTGATTGGAAACTGATTTCAAGACCACCCCTAATGCTCATGTCTAATGTCAACAAATAAAAATATGACTTCTGAGTTCTGTGTTCCTTCACTTCCTCACTCCTATTTCACATATTGTGACATGATATCTGAAGATGCATGTGGAATGTTTTTTTTGCATGTGTTTGGGTTAGTAATGAGTATAAGACTAATTAGTTACCTATTTTTTAATGTCCCACAAAGATAATATAAATATTGATAATGGAAAACTATATAATATAAATTATATAACAGAGATAAAAAAGTGATTGAAGGGGGATAGATCTAGGTCCTTTAGATTGTTTGTATTGATGCACAAATACGTATACCTTCTTCAAGATAGTTTAAAGGATCGACGGATATCTAGTTGGATTTGTAACTTGGTAGATGGTGTGACAACAAACTTTTACTATCATCTACACTACTGGAATATAAACCATTTGATAACATAAATAAATTTATAAAGGGCTAGATTATTGAGCCATAATACAAGGCTAGCTCAAATAATGATAATTTCTCTAATGATTTCTAGATCTCTAAATGGAGGATAGGACTTGTCTATGTATAAGTGGCATTTTAAATCAAACTTAACCATATTAACACTTATGTTGATTGAGGTGGACATGGGTGCATTCGACTTAAATAGGGCATAAAGTAAAAGATAAGATAAGGCACAAATAGGATACTATAAGTTTGAAGTAAAGAAAAGGTCCCATATTACCTAATTTAGACCAAATTACCCATACATTAAAAAAACACTAAATCAATAAAAATTAATACTAAATAAATGTCATGTGGCTATTTTTATGTGTCTACATTTTCTCTCACTTTGATTTTGATATAAAAAAGGATATCATGTGTTTTTCATATTCTCGATAGAAAACAAGGTCCTGAAAACTTTAGTATATAATATGTGCCTACCTTTTTTGATTTGAGGTGAATTTTTAAAATTCATATCTCAAAAAAAATATATTAGATATAACTGTTTTGTTTATTTTATGATTAATTGATTCTAAATAAGATAAAACTATCAAAATTCAAATTATGTAAACTAGGGCATTTACCATACAAATTTAAATATAAAACATAGATTGATATTACACCTAAAAAAATTGAACTTGAAAAAGTAAATGGAGATATGCACTTAGTTGATTTTATTATTTAAGCTACTCACTTCATGTGCCATAGTCTTTAAAAATATCTATATTAGCTCTGTAACTATTCAGATTGATAAATATAACCTCAAATCTTGCATGAATGTTGTTGAAGAAGCTCAAACCCCTATGATAAATGGTGCTATCAAATGTCAAATGATATTTTCCATGTTAAATATGTATGTTTGTACTGCCTTAAATCGTTATGCTTACACTTGTAGATTATTTTTTTATGTTTCTTTCTTCCTTGGTCCCATGTGATGAACCTTGAGTTTCTTCTCCTTGCCTCGAATCCCTAGTTTAACTTCCGTATTATATTTGGTACAAGTTATCAAAGCTAAACACAAGAAATAATATTACTTCACATCAAATCAAATACACACTAATGATATTGTTATATTATTTAATTCATTTGGGACACTTTTTAAAATAGAGGGGTATATTTATACATTAGTTTGATCCTATATAAGAGGATTCAAAGCATGTTTGGTATCCCTTAATATCTCTCTCATCCTAAATATCACTCGTCACACTTATCTCTATAATCACTCTAAAAACATTTATCTACATAATTTTGTTTAGCAACCAAATAACTCTCTTTCTTACATTATGAAATGCATACCCATTAAATATTACCATGAAAAACTAGTTCACTAACATTCCCCCTCTTGATGTGAGCATGCAAACAAAATCATATTCTGCAGAAGCTTTTCTTTGAAAACTTTCTTAGATCAGGGGTATCTCCATCAATTCTCAAGTTAAATTCCTTTGTTCCCTAACCAATTTTATGAACCAAATTATGAATTAATAATATTTACAAACCCTACTATAATCCTTAGTGAGATTACCTTGATCTTATTTTACCCTCTAGAAATAAGCTTATTTTACAATATGATTTTTTTGTATGTTAATACAATAGGAATTATTCAACACACCACACAAAATAAAATGCAAAAATAGAAATATTTTAGGAATAAGTCTTCGTATTCATGTATAGACTCTATAAATGATTATTTCCACTCAATCATAAATGACATAGGTAACTTCCACAACCACTAGAAGCTGCCCTTGGCTTTAGATGATTTAGTGTAGACACTAGTTCCACTAACACAATGTGTGGTCCCATCATTAACAAATCATGAGAGGTCTCTTTATAGCCTCCAATATGGTCTACTTATTTATCAAATACGTATATGAGGACAAACTTCACTTAAAATAGGAAATCTTCACCATAATATGGATGCCACATACAAGCGATAATGTGTTCAGTTATATTTTTGTTGAGATTTTAACAACATAAAATGACCATAGACACATACAATTTATTTTTTGACTCAGATTAACTTTGACAAAATGATAAAAATATACAATTTACACTAGAATTTATTTAATGACTTTGACAGTAACAACACACATGTAATTAATCCATAAACAATTACATGAGAAGGTGAGTGAAATGATATCCAAAGTAATGTAAGTGTGAATAAATGGACTAGGTTCGAGTGGCAATGATGTTCAGAGTGGGTGATTTGAGTAAGTTTCCAATGCAAATAGGTTGTCAAAGTTGAGTCTTCAAACAATCTGAGTCCTCAATTGAAAATGGCTCAAAAAAATCCAAACCAAGATGATAAATTTATCTTCGAAGGATTGATCGATGTAAAATATAATAATTCAAATATGAGCTCTTGGGATTTAATGATTTTTTATGCTTCAATATATGTGGGAGACAATCTAGATCTGCATGTGAATTAAATAACATGGAGTTATCCCCTTTTGAAAAAATCACTCATGTGGAAAGAGATGAAGCTATTAATAACTAAATTGCACACTATTACCTATTAAACAGTCATAAAACTATCTAAACATGACTCAAGACCCTCTTGGAACTCTCATTGTTCATGAAAAATAACATAGATGTATCTATATTTTAACAAGATATTATATTTTTATAGGTTATCAAATCTAAACATAATAAATAATATTATTACATAAAAAATCGAATACACACTAATGATATTTTTTTATTATTTAATTCATTTAGGATACTTTATTCAAACTAGAGAGGGATATTTATACATTATTTTGATCCTATAAAAGAGGAGTCAAAACATATCCGATATCCCCTAATATCTCTCTAATTTAAAATATCTTTCATCACATTTATTTTTATAATCACTCTAGAACCTCCTATCTATGTGATTTGGCTTAATGATGAAATAACTCACTTTATTACATTATGGAGTTCATAGTCATTAAATATTAACATGAAACACTAAGTTATTGACATTATAATATTGACATGAAAAAAGGTTAGAAATTTTAACTAAATAACTGCAATAACTCCCTATGGGTGATTAAGGGATAATATATTCTAATACATTTAAGATCGCTCAAACCATACATAGAACTATCCTACATAGGTTTGTATGCATACCATCGTGATCATGCTAGAGTGCGATGCAATACTTTTCTTTGGACACTTGATAATATAAAACGTTGACATGCATTTTGTATTCACACCTTGTTTTGGTTTAGTTTGTTTGAGGTGTTTTAGATTTGTATGTCCCTTTACGAATGTCTCAAGAGAGTGTCAATGGATTTTTCAATGTAAATATTGAATAGTGATCTAGTTAGTTATTGAGTATGACCTTAGGACTTATTTATATTTATATCAGAATCTTTAGTATTTATCACAATGATTGACATATTAAACATGTCTATGCTAACCTTATGGAGACATCCCAACTTGAAAATTAGCCATTGAGTGTTTTTGGATGCTATCAAATTGAGGTAAATATATGTGGTAAATTGTATTTATCTAACTGTTACCATCCCTATTATGCTATGGAAAATTAGTGATATAGAATATGATGATAGTGTACTTAGGATTATGGATTATTATTTCATTTATTATGGTGATCCTTATTATATGTGATAGTAAATTGGGTTGGCCAAAATAAAAGGTGGGTAGATAACACAAGAGTTACATGTCTACACACAAGTCTAAGTTAGTCAGGATATAAAATTAGTGCTTCTTTGAAGTATTTATTACCAAATTTATGTCTTTATAAATGCCCCCACTTTAGTATAGAATTTAAAATTATATATTAAAAGGATAAAATAATAAATTTGATAGCTATGACATATTATAATTGATGTTCATAGATAGACCCCAAACATTTTACTTTCTCCAAGAAAAACAAATCTACCTATTGTTGAACTCATTTAGATAATGTCATAGCTTAATTATGCCCACAAGAATTGTAACTACTAAATCCATGATTTGATAAGTATAAAATTAATCAACCCCCATTAGAGAAATATAAATACTAGATGTTGAGTGTAACAAAAACCCTAAGTTCACCAATCTAACTATCAAAAATTCTGTTGGGGAACCATGAAACAACTTTGCATATAATTCTCAAACATTGACACATATTCCTATATAAATTGAATCTCCAAAAAAACCACAAAAAACTAATACTAAGTGCAATGTGCTTACATAATACCATCATTTTCCATTAATATTCAACATAAAAATATAATGTTTTTTACATGAACAAAGTTCGTAATCCAAATTTAATCAATTTTTACCTTGAAGTGATATAAAAATGCCATAATCTATCTATCATTAATCTCAATATGATAAATCTAATAATCATGTTTATTATGATCCATATAATCTATCTCAAAATATCAGAGAAGAACCCAAATATTCTAATAATCATGTATAATTCCCTACATATGACCTGTATATGTGTCAATCTATTTAATTAGTCCCATGTAAATCACATAATCTAATCCTAAGTATAAATTATTTACCTTTCATGCCTTGAATCTTTAAGACAAGCCCACTATATCCTCACATTTTTTTTAGGTGATGGGTAAAGGTTAGAAATCACTCATCTCAAATGAAAGATTTATGTGCATCACATGTTATTTATAAATTTACAATTGTGAAAAGCATGAATACTAATATGATAATATAAATCATCATATAAATATTTGATCATTCAAGAACATATGAAACATATAATCAAAGGTAATGGACATGTAAGTTTCATGTCAAAAAAATATAACAATCAAAAACATATTAATAAACAATATAGTAAATACAAGATAACATTCATGTCATCAAGTATAGTAGAAATATGAATGATATAAATTATAACACCACACATAACAATAATCATATTGTATACATACATACTATCATGATCATGAAACATATAATCACTCAAGACATGCCTCAAATTTCACAAGCACATATTTGAAAAAACCCTATCCAAATAATACTGATGATATAAGAAAAAAGTGAACTCCCAAGAATTGAGAAATACATTGATGTATAAAACAATCCAAAATGCTTAGTCACGGCTGTATAATATTTTGAAATCTATTTAAGTTGTGAAAGATAATTGGCAATCAATGATGAAGAGCCAACTTTAATTTCTATTTATTAATTTTACTATAACACTCATTCATATATTTATTATTCAAATTTTAAATGAAGCATCTTTAAAATAATTTACTATTTTTATTTTTTGGTTTAAAACAAACATAAAATAAATAAGAGCCATGATGCAATTTTAGTATTTGCCTATGCGAGTAAACATATATATTACAATTCAGTTTCACAATAATGGTATGTTCTAGATTTAAAAATCTTAACATAAGGATATCTTTCACTATATTTTATAGTTACAAGTTCCATGTGACACATACATTAGAAAAACATATAGGGCATATATATATATATATATATATATATATATATATATATATATATATATATATATATATATATATATATATATATATATATATATATATATATATATATGAAGAAAACAATAAATTTAGTCCATTGTGTTGCAAATTCAAACTACAAACATGGATATAAGGAAATTTACAATAATATCTAAAAACATAACTTTAAACAACATTATTTGAAGACAAAATGACTATTACTGATTTTAAAGTAGATGGTAGAAAACAACTTACATAAATCTAAAATTTTCAAAGAGATTATTATTCTATCACCAATGACTAAACACCATTTTAAAAACACCAAAATTCATTAAACAAATGTCAATGATTCAATTTAGTTTTTGTAGCTATCAAGGCAATCATAGTTGGATTCACCAGTCACTAATGTGCTTGTTGTGCTTTGAAATGAATTCAATACAAATCTACATGAATAAGAATATTATAATTAGTTATAGAAAAAACTTAATTTCATAAGTACCTAGGGGCACAAGTACTGTTAATAGCTATAGAGAGCCGTAAAATGATTCTAGCTTATTGTTAGTAAGTAATATAGATTACAAAGAAATGACAAAACAAAAAAAAAATGTAGTAGTTACCCAAATGCATTAGGAAGTATTGAATGGTGCCAAAGTAAATGTTTATTTAGATAGGACTTAAATGACTAAGAAAATAATTGTAACAATTTCTAGGATACATGCAGAGTACAACTATTATATTATGGCTAGATTTCAAACCTATACTATAGATTTATCAAAATTGGAACCCATATCCACAAGAACATGTCTGCCCCATGATCAAGATACAACTTTATCAGAAAGGGTGTATCTCATACCTCTTTTAGCTACTTAACCAAAGCATTTGATGGGGACCTACATAAGCATTGATTTAGGCATATGATCTTGCTTCTATATAAAGTTATCTTTCACATAAATTTATTAAACAATGATCTAAATAAAATATCATAAAAAATAATCCTTAGCTCTCACCTTCAAAGAACCTTCTATAAAGGGTAAAATAAAATCCATAAACTGATTAAAAACATGATATCCAATTGTATTAAAGCCAATAATATTCCAAATATACATATTATCTATGACTATGAACATAGGCCTAATATGGATGGCAATACCAATGGTTTTAATAGTTTTGAGGTCATTTTATCCCAGAGTAGTTCTAGCATCACTTTCTAAACCAACCCCTTCAAAATGGGATGGTGTATAGAAATGTTGGTCAATCTGTCTTCAGGGATACAAGAGATTCATTGCATACCCTAGCTGAAATTATTATCTTTCTACTCAAATCTTTGAAATTGTCTTACCTTCAGAAGCCCTTATCATTTTATTCGGTTTGCTTACCACACTACCACATCCAAGGGAATAGGTGGCCTTCTATTGGAGTTGGTTCCATACACTAAAACACTAGAGCTCAAATAAGGATTTAGCTTTTGACACAAAATAAGTAGGGTTTTTATTAGTCACAATTAACTTAGACTATTCAGAATTTAATGACAACTAGTAAATATAATAAATAATCGATATCTTTCTATAAACCCTAGAAATTTGTTTTGATTTTTAACCAGAAGAAGGTTTCTATTGGATGTCAATGATAGTCAACTTAAATTAATTTTTTGAGGCCTTTAAAATAATCCTAGGTAGGTACTAATAAAATATCTTTCAACTTCATTTTATATATTTCACATTATCGTTAAAATGAAAGTTTGTAAATTATATTATATATATGTGTGAGAGAAATGGAATATAATTATATTATTTTATAAATGTTAAACATTATATTTTAAAAATTATATAATATGTAAATTCATTCTAATATTAATAAATTAGGTTAAAATATTAAAAGTTAGGAAAGAAATAGAAGTCTATATGATCGAATATTAAAATATTTTAAAATATATATAATATGTATTGAAATAAATATAACAAAGAAATCAGTGATAGGAGAATCCTAGCCATACACTTTTCCTTAACCAATATCTAATAGATCATCTCCATCAAATATGTAATTCTAACTGGGGTTAGCATTCTTCATTGCATTTATATATTCTTCAATTATATTTTAATTCCATTTATAACTATTTTATGAGATTTTTTTATAAGATAAGGAGTGGAATATTTATGGAGTGGAAAAGGATCCCAAACTCAATGTTGTGCTAGAGAAGGCAAGTGCTCACATAATGGTAACTACCCATGTCAGTGATGAAAGTGTGAATACAAGTGACTCCTTTTAGGTCCTATCCTCAATGTACCTTTTATAAATTGAAAGTAAGGGGCACACAAAGAATTGTATGGGGTACATGTTGGTTTAGGATATTAATTATTCTGTTTACTTATTAAATGGATAATTCCTATATATGTAGCTTCAACTTGCTTAGGTGTGATAAAAGGTTAAGAGGGTGAGAGGGTGAGTTCCACTTTGAGTTTCACCTGGAGTTCACCTAAGTATCAATGTGAGTTATCCTATTAGTTTGGCAGTGAGTTATACT
This sequence comes from Torreya grandis, assembly GCA_037957365.1. Classification (NCBI taxonomy): domain Eukaryota; kingdom Viridiplantae; phylum Streptophyta; class Pinopsida; order Cupressales; family Taxaceae; genus Torreya; species Torreya grandis. Next base: position 5,490,079 of record JARHVA010000171.1, on the reverse strand, counting down.
AAGTCCCACATGAGTTCTCCTATGAGTTAACTCCCCTACTCATTTATAGTCTTCTTCACTAGGCTATTGTAATAAAACAAATAATTGATAAGCAAGGTAGTATAATACATCAGGTAATTATTGCACATCCTTTTGTACATTTATAAATACAAGCAGGGTCATCATTATTCCGGAATACTTGTGTGCTCACTCTACCATAAAATCACCCGCTAACCTATTTTGACATGGTATTAGAAATTTAAGTTATGGTAATGAGCATCAACTTCTATTTGATTTGTCTTTATATTCTCTTGAATTTATGGAGAGGAATTTGCATATTATTGGTATGTTGGCATTTTGCATGTTAGTGTTTTGCTTGTAGATCTATAAGAAAGTATTCAACTATCCTTATTTGTCTTAGGCCTACCTATCATCCTAAAATTGGTCTTCAGTGCCATTGGTCTTTCTTGTGCTAGCATAAATATTGTAGTGAGGACACTCTTACAATTGAAACTGTAGGTTGTTTTCTTTCAGCTTGGTTTGTTAATGCACCCCCCTAATTTCAAGCCTCTCAAAACCCATCTATGCCATTATCTTCAGTAAACTATTGTGCTACCATAAAACTTACATTTGGTAGAAAGTGGCCTATTTTTACATCTAGAATCTGAGATCCATGGTATAGATATGCATATGTATTAAGTAAGCCTTGGATGAATAAGAGATTGTATGTTTGGAACCTGACATCCTTCACTCACATAACACACTAGTTATTGAGCCATTTTACATCCTATTAAAGGTGATTTTATTACATCAGCATGCCCATACCATTGGAGCCTCTTGACTTGCCAGTTGGTAGTCTTTTAATGTCAACATTCTAATCTTGGAGCCTCTAAAACTAGCTAAATCTACCAATAGGCATTTGATTCCAAACCATAATATCTGATATTTCAATCATGAGCGAAAGGACAAAATGCCAAATTCTGAATAGAGTCTATTGTACCCAAATTGGCCTTATAACAAGGTAAACACATGGAGGCTACACTTGTTGAACTCTGCACTTTGTATGAGAAAAGAATTTCTTAAAATTAATTCATTAGAGATAGGAATTTGATCCATGAAATATTTGTGCTCAAATCCTTTGATCTAGAGTCCGTGTGGCTCAAAGAAATGTAATGCTTATGTTGTCTTGCATGATACAATAGTAAATTGATAGCAAAAAATTAAAATTAACATGAGATTAAGTATGAGTTTGACTCACCGTCAATAGAGGCAAATAAGAGGAGAAAAAAAGGATGATTACAGATCAAACCCTAATTACCTATTAAAACCATTGTTTGTACATGCATATGATAGTGTTGGTCTCTTCATTGACATGCAGATTGACAGTGTCATATAAGTTATCCAGCGAGCTTCCTTCCTTCATAGGCAGCATTATACAAATTATGTTCTCCTTTGCTAAAATTCAACCTTATATATGCCCTAAAAGGGATTAAAAAACTAAAGCATGTTTTATTTTTATTTAAAATATTTTTTAATGAAAACCCTTTCCAAGAGGTTTTTTCATAAAAGTGCACATAGAGGTGTCTGGGTGGTTTTTTTGTTGATGTAAGGAGGTCTATCATTCTATGTTAGTTCTAATGAGTCACTGTAAGGCTACTTTACCCTTTATTTGGATAGACGTTTTAAACTTCTAAGTGCATTTTTATTAAATAGGCCTCATTTATGGAAAATATATTGTGTTATAAATTTTGATCAGTAGCTCAAAATTGAGCACTGTCTTTTGTAAAAGTTCATATTTTTTAATTTAAAATGTATTGGTATACTTTGTTTTGTAATAATCAATAAATTTATGAAGTGTCATATTCAAAGGGGTTACCTCTACTATGGGCCCTATTGATTTTTGCTTTGTTACTTTTGTGCATTAATTGCTCTCATATATATGGACTTATTTTCATCCTATTCCAAATTCCATCTATAGATCATGCACCATTGTTTTCCCTTATTCCATCACTGATTGCTCACTTGGATGTATTCTCAGTTGTGCTTGACATCCCATTCATGAGTATTCTTTAAGGGTTCATTGTAGAGTATTTCATGTAGTTGTGCACTTTCATAGTGTCTTCTCTTAGTCATGTCGACACCATTTGAGATACTCTATAGGAGGATATTTTTTTAATCTCTAATGATCCTTCTTGGGAGGAATAATTATCCTTTGTGGTGTGCTTACATAGAACACTTGTTCAAATAGAAGAATCATATTCTATTACTGTATGGATAAATTCCCACACCTATTGAACTTATTTGGTTCAATAAGTGGGTTAATACTTTTGAAAAAAACTTTTCTACTCTATTACTACATGTTTTCATGGATATTAATTTCCATGTGGAATATACAGAGTGTCCACGCATTGTTTGGAGCATCCTGTAAGGTCTTTTCAGTGATCCTTCTGAGATTTATGTCACACCTCCTTTTTTACTTCCTATTATCTCTTCTGAGACTATTGTACTCTCCTTTCATGCTTTTATTTATTATGATAATAAATCCATGGTGGATAGTATTCTTCCTTCTATCAAGCCCCCACTACAGGATGATATTTTGCTAGACCTCAGTTATCTTATTGCAGATTCTACATCCATTCCTATGAATATTATTGATCTTTTAGAGCCTTCATAGACTTTTATTTCATAGGACATTACTAATTTCAGTGGAAGTATACAAATTTAGAGTATTGATGACTCATATGTTCCTATGCACATACATCTTGCAAATCTAAGTGCTTCATTTATAGACCATTCTTTAGTTTTGACAGTTGTTGAGATTTGTCCTCATTTTTCCATGGACATTCTTTCAGTGAAAGTTCCATGTCTATCTTCTTCTCTGGTTATTATCTCCTCTTCATTTTATGCTTCTTCATTACCATCTTTTATAGTTAGTCATGTGATATTTGATCAGACTTTGGCACATTCAATCATTAGCAAGGAGACATTTGACTATTTTTGAGAGATCTACATCATGATTCCTATCTACATTCCACTTGAGGGGGATTTTAGCAGTTTGATAGCTCATGGTTTCTTACTTCTAAAAGGAATAGATATCATTTGTTACAAAGGGACCTACTACAACATTTACCATGTGACATCATGCACTTACCTTCTCTCTCTTATTTGTGAAGAAACACATCCTTCATATTTTTTAGGATACTATGATCATCACTATGTACTTGGATACCTCATTAGGCCTCGTTATCAAGACCCAATTTTAAAACCCACCTAAGCTATGCTTAAAAAGGTGTTGAAGTGGGGCTTTCTAGTCCTACAGTTTTTTCTTTATCTCTATTTTTAGGGTGGGAGTTTTTTCCCATTGAGTTTTCTCCTTTTACTCTACTTATTGAGAGTTGCAATGTATGTAGGTACCTCATTAGGCCTTGTTGTTGGGACCCATATTTTATTTTTCACCTAGCTAAGCTAAGTATAAGGGGGGTGTTGGTGTAAGATATTGAGTATTCCATTTACTTATTAAATGAATAATTCTTACACATGTAGATTAAGCTTACCTAGGTGTGATAAGAGGTTAAGTGGGTGAGAGGGTGAGTTACACCTTGAGTTTCACCTAGAGTTCACCTAAGTGCCGTTGTGACTTTTCCTATGAGTTTCACAATGAGTTACACTCAGTCCCACATGAGTTTTCCTATGAGTTCACTCTCCCTACTCCTTTATATTCCTCTTCATAAGGTTATTATAGTAGAGTAGATAATCAGTAAACAAGGCAATCTAATACATTAGGAAATTATTACACATCCTCTTGCACATTTTTTAGTACAACAAGGGACATCATTGTTGCAACATACTTATGTTTTCGCTCTATCATAAAATCACCTACTGACCTACTCTAACAACACATTATACCAATGGTAAAAATAAATGTCTAGAGATGGGCCACCTTATTTTCCTACACTTCAATATAATTATACAAACTTGAAAAAAATATTAATCCATTATAACTAGAAAAATAAGCATCAATTCACTATTAGATTTATATTATTTTGTAAGATTTTTTGTGTCAAAAACTTCATTTTCATGGTCATTGATGAAAAAAATTGTCAATGGATTTTCTTGATGTAAATTGTGTCAAGCATGCCTAGATTAAATTTGGAAACACATTTTTTATTGAATTTAAAAAAATCCTTTTTGTGGTGCATATTGCATCAATGTGTGTGCTACACCCTGATTCCTCACTAGTCAAACTTGCTAGATTACCCATAGATATCTACAGCCAAAAATTTTAGATTTGGTTATGTTTCTGATTAAGCTTGAAATTTATGGTATTTTAGGATAACAGAATATTATTTAGTTAGGTAATGATACACAATTGCTTACTATGCATTGATTAATGTGTGTGGTTATATTTTAAGCATATTAATGTGTTATTTTGGTTATATTCTTTCTTTATGTTTATCATGAGATATGATCTAATTACTTACATGTTGTGAGGTATACACAAAAGAATTCATTCCTTGAGCATGTCGAAGGGAGAGCATCATCAGAGAGGGTGATGTAGATTGAGATGTCATAGGTTGATAGAGAGGTAGTAAGAACCCTACACATACCGCATAAATAATTCATGTTAAATTCATAATTTGAATGGTTAGCATAATGGATTTAATGATACTTTTAATAGATAGATGTTTGCTTATGGGTTGATAATGTATTTTAATGGTTTTGTAGATTTCATCTAGTGTGCCTTGTGTTTGGCCATGAATGCTTCAATATTTTTTTGATTAGTCTAATTCAAACTATTAGTATATAAATTAATCATTAGACTATCATGGAAAGTTTTAAATGATAATTAATAAATTCAATAATTATTTTAAATTTGGGTAAATAGAAAATAGAAAGTTTGATAATAAAAATAATAAAGAGGAAAAATTTTAATTTTGAGGAAAGATTCAATTAAATCATATGATTTAATAAATAAAGATAAATCAATAAATAAGTAAAATAATCTTTAAATAAAGAAAACCATATCAAAAACATAAAAATAGAAAAAGGTAATAAAAATTAAATATGGGGAAAAAAAAGAAAGAAAATCTTTAAAACAATTAAAGCTCTGTTTCAAAGTTATGCTTCTATTTTTATCATGAAGATATGAATTTCTGTGGGTGGATGGAAAATAGAGTGTATGGAGCAAGGGAGTGGAGAAAGAATGGAGCAAGCTTGGAGCAAAGGATTTTTTTGATCACACCATTCCAGTTTTATATGCTTTCACAAGTTGGAATATTTGATAAGTAATGAAAAGCATAGAACTGAGAAGAAGAGGACATTTCATTTTCTAGGTAAGTTTACCATTAAATTTTATATACAATTTGGGGTATTGTATGAATTCTGTATATTTGCATGCAAAAGTGTATCTAGTTAAGTACATACAAAAACAATTATTTTTTTGTATATTTATGTAGTTTATATGTTTATTTCATATATGAACATATATAATTATATATTATGTTTACTCCTAAGCCATCACATAAACATATACATATAAAATTCTACTATCTCTTTGTATATGAATTATACATAATATAAGAATGTATAGCAGAATACTTTTGTTTATATAAAATAATAACTAGATAAATAGCTATAGTTTTATGTGAGGTATCCATTCTGGTGAACATATAACTATAGTAACATAATCTAAGCCAATATAGTCGGTAGCACAATAATCTAGTAATGTAACACATATCAGAGTATATCTTAAACTGAGAAAAAAAAGAAATAAATAAACAAAATCTCTAATCCATATACTTCTCAACATCACCCCACTTTTATTTAGCTATTTAGAGATGTTTGACAATTTGTCTAACTAGATGAGTTGATATAGTTATGATGTGAGAATATATATCATGTTGAATGCAATGATTTGCTTAATATGGAACTTTTCCAAATACAACGATGTGCTAAACATATATTCATAGTTATACATACATAAACTTTATTACATTTTGCTAATTATAGTGATGAGTATAATTTTAATTAATGATATAAATTGATTTTTATAATTATAGCACAGGGTGTAATGTATATTTGTAAAAATTAAGCTTAAAGATTATATAGTGGGAAAGACCCTACAGATTCATCTCACAAAGAGATAAAATAGCATATTATTTTGTAAACAACCTAGTTTTAAATAGTAACAGTTTGGGAAAAGTGGTGGTACAGAGTGGTTTGTTAGATGCAGCCACTATCACCATTATAGTATCTTCCTATAGTTGTTTCTTCTACTCTTACAATCTTAGTCTTTCAAGATGCACCATGTAAATGTTTTTTCCACATCAAGTTATGTTATTTTATTTTCCTTAACTCATCACAAGAGCAACAGTGTCACCATTGCTTTTATCTCAATTGTTTCAACTCAAGCAGAACTGTATTCTATTTTAGTTAAGGATTTCAATAGACTCAAAAAGCCTATCTACACTTTTAATAGATTAGAAATATGCATTTATCTCCATTTCTAGATTGGAAACACACACACACACACACACACACACACACACACACACACACACACACACACACACACACACACACACACACACACAGATATATATATATATATATATATATATATATATATATATATATATATATATATATATATATATATATATATATATGTATATATATATATATATGTATATATATATGTATATATATATATATATATATATGTATATATATATATATATATGTATATATATATATATATATGTATATATATATATATATATATATATATACATATATATATATATATATATATATATGTATATATATATATATATATATATATACATATATATATATATATATATATATATATATATATATATATATGGTCATGTTTCTTTCTGGGAGTGCAAGCCAGTTCACATCTACTTCTTGCATTTAAGAATTATATCATGAAAGCAACTTGCTTTGATTTTATCATGATTTTCATGATTCATTGGATAATGCATATTTGATTTTACATTATTATAAATTGATGGGAAGGGTAGAGGAAGACACACATTTAGTTGGTTAGTATAATTTATGATTGGTTATTAGGGTATTGGGAAGCATACCTACATCGAGAAGTGGCTAAGTTCTCTTGCATCATGAGATAAATGAAACTAATGGCGTACGAGGGAGTTGGTCATGTGTTTTTAATACTTAACATTAATGAATTTTTTATTAAATATATCTTAGGAAATCCTTAAAATAATTACACATTCTTTTAGTTCTTGGCTTTGAGTTTATCCAAACTTTGTTTAATATATTTATTTTTATATTAAGATGGACGTATAGATTCATGTATCAATCCACTTCTAGCTAGGGAGTCATCTTGGTGATTCCCAAATAATAATTAAGAATGATAAGAAATCTTAAAATAGATATACATGCATGATAGGGTATGTAGAAGGAAACTCCAATGGAAGAGGGACTTAGAAAATGATATCACAGGGGGACTAGTAGCTACCATATGAATTGGACCATAGTTGAGGATCGAAGAGGTAGTAGTAAGTATCAAAGCTATGAAATAAATGTGTTGGAAATTATATAACTTTTTCAGTTCCTCTTTGTTGTCAAAATAAGGATTGTTAATTATTATGAATAATATGAATAAACCCAAGATATTTATATTTTGTTATATCTATTTGTATCGTGTATACATGACTATTGAATATATCAATTATGAACAAGGATAAAAGCCATATTAATATTAGCTCTTTGTTTGTAACCAGTGAGAACTTGTGAATGAATAAACACCAACATATTTATGGTTATAATGATTAGAACAAATCTATATATGTCTTATAGTTTTATAATAGAATAATGTACCTAGAGAGAGATGTGCTATTTTTTTTAGTAGGTGTGCTCAACAAAGGATGTAACTGGTTAGGTAATATGAAAATTAAAATGAATATGTCAAGTTTTAGTTTAGAGAAAAATCAGTTTGGCTAAATCAAAAGTACTTAGAAAATTATCTAAACTTAAGTTATGGGCGTAGGAATCATAGTTCATGGAATTAATAATAAAGGGTAAACATTATTTCTATATATAGCCTGTGACTCATGTGAATAAATCATATAGTGGCCATTTTATTGAATTATGTGTTGCATATTATTATACGCAAGTATTTATAGATAAGTTTTGTACCTATAGTCTAATTTGTGGTATTAATCTCTTAGAGATATGAGATTATAACCTAGAAAACACAACAAGATGAGTATATAGATGTCATAATAGGTTTATGTGGTGTCTATTTCTTACAAATTATTAATTAATTATGTGACATATGTATTCTTCATTGACTATTTGAGTGCAGTACATGTTAGGAGATTACTAATATGTATAAATGTTGGGCTATATCTAGTATATAATGGTGCATCATGATGCATACTTATAGATATGTTACTCTAAATGCTTGGTTGCATTCTAAACTTAGGGTATATTTGGATGGTATAACCTTGTACTTGCTTGCTAGTGTTATCCATATGGATAATTGGATTATCAAAATTATATGTTTGGTTATGTGTATTTATAAAGTTGAGAAGCTATGATAGTATGGGATACAACGGGTACTAAATTATAAAAATATGTTGTACTAGGTAGTACATACTGTGATTAATTTCCCTAAACTCACATTTTCATTTGTCTAATTTACAGTATACAACTTGGTTATTATTGTCGATAACATGTGTTGTCTTAATTGGTAAGACATGTATATGTGTGCATGTAACACTTGATCATTTAACAAATTCTATATTGGTATATTTTTAATTTTTTTTGTGAGATATGACTTGATTCATTATATATACATACTTGTATATTTATTTATGTTTCTGTGATTTTTAAGATTACTTTATATGACTACTTTTAGAAAAACTAGTAGTTATGTCTTAGAATAGTAGACTATGGTAATATGATTTATCATAGGAATAGTATATTTGGAAATAAATTGTAGTTTTTGACATCTAGAGTTATGTATATTTTACTCAGGTGCTATAGATTATAGTCATTATTTATAGTATGGGATATAAATAATGTAAAATTCATTCATACGTCTAACAAAATAAATGTATGATTTGATTACTCTTATGTTTGGCATATTATTTTTGTTTTCAAATTCGAAGTAAACTAAATGAATATTGTGATTAAATTGTATTTGATAAATTTGTATTGCTGATTTAGAGTAAGGAGTGAGATAGACTTCACTGGCTTACTAGTCTCACAATGACAAATAAAGATAGTCTAATCAAGTGGTGTGTATGAATTTGATTGATCTAGATCATTATCATTTATTTATTTTTAAACTTTGGGACAAAGTATGTTTAGTGAAACATTATCATTTCATGAGTATGATTTACATGTATGTGTGATATCTTGAAATAGATCAAGTTTTCTATGATAGATTACATATTTAGTTAGTTAGAAATCATACAACACACGGGTACTTGTTAGTCTCTCTGGATTCTTGCACTGTCACTATCTACCCATATATGAAGGGAAGATTATTCCTTTATGAGATTAGTGTGGAAGATCGTTGGTCCATGGTTGGTGTGAAAAGCACTCAGATGATGCTCTTCCTCCCCAAAGTAGTACAACTATTGAGATGATACTTAAGATTGTCGTAGATACTAGATAGTTCAGGGAACTCATACTCCAGGAAGCCATGTATCTATATGTACATTGTGTTTTATTGTATTTATCATTGAGTATTGCCATGAAGAGTTGTATTTACTTATTATTTTGAATCAATAGTGGTGGTTATAGAATTGTTTTAGTTGTAGTTGAGTTAATGAAATTACTTTCTGTATTCACATTATGATCCATACTCTAATGATATTAGAGATCAATATTATGTGATGTATTATGTTTATTTTTATTATCACCTTGTGTATTTACTATGGTATTTATAGATTATCATGTTGTATTCTATATTTGATATATATATGTTAAATTTAAAAAAAATTATATATATTTATATGTTTAACCTAACGGGATTATTACATATGGTATTAGAGATGTGACTCGAACTCTAGGACCTAATGAGTCCATTAGAATTTTTGTGTCTTGTGAACCTAGTATGGAACCGTGTTACTCCATGATTGGAGTTTTTTGACTTGATAGATTCTCCGGTATGGCTTGGTGACTATTGTTAGTTTTGAGACATTCATGGAATGTATGTGGGAACCATTGATTGCATACCCTTAAGATCACTTGTACCCCTTTGAGTTATTTATGGGAATGGTTTAACGAGTGCCACAATGGTGATGGTTGTATTTGAGGCTTGGGTATATAGGTATATAGCATAGTTCATTAGTTATAAATAAAAGATTTCTACCATAGTTTGATCACTTAGATCAAACACCTTGAGTGTGTTACGTCATTCTTAGTGATCAGGTCACCTTTGTTGGTTGTGTTTTATGTTTGAGTTTTTTAAAGTTTGATATGCTTCTCATTTAATATATATTGAGTTTTAATTTTGTGCCTTACTTTCACTAATCCTAGGAATGGAAAATTTTATAAGACCAATTTTAGTTTTGGCACCACCATGTGTGATGGGAATTTTCTTACAATATACTGTTGTTATTTCATTTAAAAGTCCCTATGTGTTGGATCTTGTTTTGGTTGTCACCCCTTAAGTTATGTGGATTGGGAAGGAGTTTTATCTCCCTCAGTTAGCTTAGAGATTAATCGTTATTATCTCATTTTACTTTGACATCATTATTATACTATTGAGAGGAATCTTATTTTCATGTTGTTGATTCCAATGTTCTTTTAAATGATAATTTATTTTTGTATGATGTTTGTCTATACTCCCTTGGATTTTATGGGAGAATGTTTTCTATTTATTTTTGAGATAGAAGTCGTTAGATTGGATGGAGTGACTCAGCTTTGTGGTTAGTAATTTATTTCTCCCAGTTGAGGAAATAGTTTGAGATACCATACTTATAGATTTGGTAAGTATGAAGTCTTTGGGAAACATTGAGTTACGGTGTTTTCCTATACCTAGTGAAGGCATGTAGGAGTTGTCAAGATGATAGTTCTCTAATTTTAACTTATGACTCTTTAGAGTCACTAATTTACTTTACTTGTGATTGCAGACCATGTGGAGTGGCAAAATTATATGCTAAATTCTAGATTAAAAATTATATGCGAGTAGGGAATAGGAGGTGCAGAACATTTTGTCAATCTAGGAGTTGGAATAAACTTTGAACTTGTTGTGTGCTAGTTGAGCAAATAAGGAGATATTGTTTTGTTTATTTCACTATAACATTAGAAGAATGGTGTGATTCTTGACCTATGTATGTTCTCTTAGTTATAACATTATTTCCTCTTAATCATTAACATAATAGAATAAGTTAAGTTGTTAATTATGATACTAGTATGTTTAACTAGTAGTAACTTAATATAATTATGGATTGATTATATGATCTCTCTTGTATGTACAATAATACATTTAGAATTATTTATCATGTAGTATTGATTTTATGATGTGTTAGTATAGATTTGTGAATCATTGAACCTTTTTCACTTCTTAGAGATCATTAGGTCATAGAAACCTGAGCGAAGAGTGGTGAATTAGGAACATGAGTTCTAAGCAATATGATAGTATCCTAATTAAGCTCAAATTTACTCAGTTGTTACTAAGTTTGATCCAATAAATGGACTTATCTAATTTAATATTTGATAGATGGAACTTGTCAAATTTAGTTGTATGGCCATACGCATGCATACTGTGGAAGGGTATTCCATGATTTATATACATTAGAAATATAGTATTTCTAGTTTCTATTCAAAATTATACTTGTTAATAACTCCATGGATTAGTCCCAGTATTAACATGTTATACTTATCAAGAGATAAAAAGGGTAGTAGTAGTTATAACTTATGAACATTAATCTTACTAGGTTCTCTAATTACTTGTCTCTAGGGTGAGAAAACACTCTCTAGGATAGAAAGATTTGTTGAAGGCTAGAAGATTTTTTGAACCTCTCCCTGATCATTTACTTTGACTTGCATGATGATCTTATGTGTTTTGAGAAGTTAGTGAACTTTCATTAAGATATGTGAGACCCTTCAAAGTAATAGAAGCGGTCAGTCTTATAGTATATAGGCTTGTTTTAATGGTTCTTAACTGTAAGATGTTCATGGCAGAACCAATCAAAGCAAGTAATACTTGTAACCATATTTTTTAAAAAGATAAATGTCATTGAACAGGGTCTTGTGGGACTAGTACTCTAGAATAATGTAACTTGAAGGAACTATGATGAGTTCTATAGGTAATTATCTATTATTCGCCTAATTTGATTGCATATCATGTTATTGCTTTCTTAAATATTGTTTTAATTTAAAAATTATGTTTGAGTAAGATTCATCAGAAATGATGACTAGATTTAGGGGAAAAGGATGTTACATCTTGATTCCTCTCCAGTCACACTTTCTAGATTAACCATCGATATTTACAACTAACAAATTTAGATTTGGTTATATTTATGATTAAGCTTGAAATTTATGCTATTTTACAATAATAAAATATTGTTTAGTTAGATAATGATACATGATTGATTACTATATATTGATTAATGTATATGGTTAAATTTTAAGTATATTAATGTATTATTTTAGTTATATTATGGATTTATGTTTATCATGAGATATGATCTAATGACTTGCGTGTTGTGAAGTGGATGCAGTAGAATTCATCCCTCAAGCATGCCAGAGGGAGACCATCATTATAGAGGGTAACATAGATCAAGATGTCACAAGTCGACAGAGAGCTAGCAAGAACCCTTCATACACCACATAAATAATTTATGTTAGATGCATAAGTTAAATGGTTAAAATAATGTATTTAATATTGCTTGTAATAGATAGATATTTGCTTATGATTTGATAGTATATTTTAATGGTTTTGTAGATTTCATCTATTATGCCTCGTGTGTGGCCATGAATTCTTTGAGATTTACTTGATTAGACTAATTCTGATTATTAGTGTATAAATTAATTATTCAACTATCATGGAAATTTGAAATGATAATTAATAGATTCATTACTTATTGTAAAATCAGGTAAAAAGAAAATAAAAAGTTTGACAATAAAAATAATAAAGAGGTAAGATTTTGATTTTGAGAAAAGTTTCAATTAAATCATATGATTTAAGAAATAAAGATAAAGCAATAAATAAATAAATGATTCTTTAAATAAATAAAAACATAAAAATAGAAAAAGGTTATAAAATTAAATATGGGGAAATTTTTTTAAAAAAAATCTTTAAAATAATTAAAGATATGTTTCAAAGCTATGCTTCTCCTATTTTTATCAAGAGGATATGAGTTTTTGGGGTGGCTGTAAAATAGAGTGTGTGGAGTGAGAGAATGGAGAAGAAAAGGAGCAAGCTTAGAGGAAAGGACTTCTTGTTTGCACCATTCTAGTTTTGGATGCTTTTACAAGTTGGAATATTTGATAAGTAATAAATAGTGTAGAACTGAGAAGAAGAGAAGAAGAGGACGTTTCCTTTTCCAGGTGAGTTTAGCATTAAATTTTGTATACAATTTGGGGTATTGTATGAATTATGTATATTTGTATGTAAAAGTATATATAGTTAAATATATATTAAAAACATATATGTTTGTATATTTATGTAGTCTATATGTTTATTTGATATATGAACACATATAATTGTATATTATGTTTACTCCTAAGCCATCACATATACATCTACATATGAAATTTTGTTATCTATTTGTATATGAATTATACATAATATAATAATATGTAACAAAATACTTTTATTTATATAAAAGAATAACTAGATATACATCTATCATTTTATGTGAGGTATTTATTTTGGTGAGCATATAACTATAGTAACATAATATGAGCTAATATAGTCAATAAAATAATGATCTAGTAATGCAACACATATCAGAGTATATCTTAAACCTAGAAAAAGAAAAAGAAAAAGAAAAAATAAATAAAATCTCTAATACCGTTACTTCTCAACACCACCCCACTTCTGTTTAGATATTTAGAGATGCTTGGTGATTTGTCTAACTGCATGAGTTGATCTAATTATGATGTGCTAATATATATCATGGTGAATACAATGATCTACTTAATACGGTACATTGCCAAATATAATGATCTACTAAACATATATTTATAGTTCTACACACATAAAATTTATTGTGGTCTACTAATTATAGCACTCAGCATAATTTTAATTAATGATATAAATTGATTTTTATAATTATAGTGCAAGGTGTAAAGTATATTCACATAAATTAAGCTACTGGCTTATATAGTGGGAAAGACCCTGTAGATTCATCTCATAAAGAGATAAAATGGCATATTCCTTTGTAAATAGTTTGGTTTTAAATAGTAGCAATTTGGGGGAAGTGGTTGTATAGAGCTATTTCGTAGATACAGCCATTGCCACCATTATTTTATCTTCTTGTAATCCCTTCTTCTTCTCTTCTAATCTCAGCCTTTCAAGCTGTGCCATGCCAATCCTATCATCATATCAAGATCTATTCTTTTTTTTCTTTAACTCAGCCCAAGAGCAACACCACCACCATTATTTTTATCTCAGATATTTTAAATTAAGCAGACCCACATTCCATTTTAGTCAAGGATTTCAATAGACTCAGAAAGTCCCTTTGCACTTTCAATAGACTAAAAATATGAATTTATCTTCATGTCTGGATAGGACGTGTGTGTGTGTGTGTGTGTGTGTGTGGGTGTGTGTGTGTGTGTACTATGGTCATGTTTCTTTCTAGGAATATGAGTCGCTTTAGTCTGCTTCCTGCATTTAACAATTATATCATGAAAGTGACTTTCTTCGATTATATCATGACTTTTATGATTCGTTGGCTAGAGAATATTTGATTTTATGTTATTATGAATTGATAGGAAGGGTAAAGGGAGACCCAAATTTAGTTGGTTAGTGTAATTTATGATTGGTTATTGAGGCATTGGGAAGCATACCTACACTGGAAAGTGGCTAAGTTCTCTTGAATCATGAGATGGGTGAAACTAATGGCATAAGAGGGAGTTGGTTGTGTGTTTCTAATACTTAAGATTAGTTAAAAGGATATTAATAAATCTTTAAAATCATTACACATTATTTTATTTCTTGACATTGAGTTTTTCCATCCTTTGTTTAATAGATTTATATCTATATTAAGATGGATGCATAGATTCATATATCGACCCACTTCTAACTAGGGAGTCAACTTGGTGTTTCCAAAGCCAAAATTAAGAATGTTAAGAATACTCAAAATAGATATACATGCATGATAGGGTATGTATAAGGAAATTCCAATCGAAGAGGGACTTAGAAAATGATATCATAGGGGGACTAGTAGCTACCATGTGAATTGGACCATAGTTGAAGATCTAAGTGATAGTGGTAAGTATCCAAGTTGTGGAGTAAATTTGGGTTGGAAATCATATAACTATTTCAATTCCTCTTTATTCTCAGAATAAGGATTATTAATTATTATGAATACCCTGAATAAGCCTAAGATCTTTATATTTTGTTATATCTATTTGTATTATGTATACAAAACTATTGAATATATCAATTGTGAACAAAGACAAAAAACCATATTAATATTGGTTCTTTATTTATAACTAGTGAGAACTAGTGAATGAACAATCACCAACATATGTATGGTTATATTTATTATAAATGATCTATGTATGCCATATAATTTTATAATATAATAATGTACCTACAGAGAGATGTGCTTAGTTTTTTTAGTAGGCATTCTCTATAAAGGATTTAACCAGTTAGGTAATATGAAAATTAAAATGAATATGTCAATCTTTTGGTTTAGAGGAAAACTGATTTGGCTAAATCGAAAGTACTTGAAAAATTATCTAAACTTAAATTATGTGTGTAGGAACCATGGTTCATGGAATTAATAATAAAGGGTAAAAATCATTTATATATATAGCCCATGACTCATGTGAATAAATCATACAGTGACTATTTTATTCAATTATGTGGTTCATATTATGGTATGCAAGTATTTATACATAAGGTTTGTACCTATAGTCTAATTGGTGGTATTAAGTCCCTTAGGGATACGAGATTATAATCTAGAAAATAAAACAAAATGAATATATAGATGTCATAATGGGTTTGTGTGGTTTCTATGACATTCTATATTGATTATTTAAGTGTAGTACATGTTAGAAGATTGTTAATATGTATAAATATTGGGCTATATCTAGTACATAATGGTGTATCATGATGAATGCTTATAGTTATATTTTTTAAATGCTACATTGCAGTTTAAACTTAGGGTATATCTAGATGGTATAGCCATGTACTTTCTTGCTAGTATTATCCATATGGATAATTAGATTGTAGAAATTATATGTTTAGTTATGCATATTTATGAAGTTTGGAACCTATGATAATATAGGATGTCATAGGGTACTATAATATAAAAATATGTTGTAATCAGGTAGTACATACTATAATTACTTTACCTAAATTAATTTTTTTATTTATCTAATTAAATGTTATAAGTTGGTTATTTATATGGATAGCATGTGTTGTCTTAGTCAGTAAGACATGTATATGTGTGCATGTAACCCTTGATAGTTTAACGAATGCTATATCGGTATGTTTTTAGGTTCCATGTGAGATATGAATTGATTATATATAGATACCTGTATGCTTGTTTATATTTTTATGATTTTTTAAACTACTTTATATGAATATTTTTTAGAAACCTAGTAGTTATGTTTTAGAATACTAGACTATGGTAATATAGGTTATCATAGGTATAGTATGCTTAGAAATAAATTATGGTTGTTGACATCTAGAGTTATGTATATTTTATTCAAGTGGTATAGACCGTAGTCATTATTTATAGTATGAAATAGAAATAATATAAAATTTATTCATACGTTTGACAAAATAAATATATGCTTTGATTAATTCTATGTTTGGCATGTTATTTGTCGCATTTACAAATAGTAATTAAACTAAATTAATCTTGTGGTCAAATTTTAATCTACATCATTGATTTGGAGTAAGGAGTGAGATGGACTTCAATGGCATACTAGTCTCACAATGACAGATAAAGACAATTTGATCAAGTAGTTTGTATGAATTTGATTGATCTAGATCATTATCATTTATTATTTATAAAACTTTGGGCTAAAATATGTTTAGTGAGATATTATCATTTTATGAGTATGTCTTATACGTATTTGCGATATCTTACAATAGATCAATTTTTCTATGGTTCACTACATGATTAGTTAGTTAGAAATCATACAACACACGAGTACTTGCTAGTCTCTCTGAAAATCCATGCCATCACTATCTACCCATCAATGAAGGGAGGGCCATTCCTTGATATAATTAGTTTGGGGGATCATTGATCCATGGTTTATGTGAAAAATCTCTCGAATGATGCTCTCCCTCCCTAAAATAGTACTACTATTGAGATAACACTTGAGATTATCGTAGATACTAGAGAGTCTAAGAAACTCATGCTCTGGAGAGCCACGTATCTAAATGTACATTGTATTTTATTGTATTTATCATTGAGTATTATCATGAAGAGTTGTAATTACTTGTTATTGTAAATCAACAGTGGTAGTTGTAGACTTGTTTCAGTTGTAGCTGAGTTAATAAAATTACTTTCGGTATTCACATTATGATGTGTACTCTCATGATATTAGAGATTAGTATTATGTGATATATTATGCTTTTTGCTATTATCATCTTGCATATTTCCTATGGTCTCTATAGATTCTCACAGTGTAATCTAATTTGATATATGTGTTAAAAATAATAATAATAATAATAATAATAATAATAATAATAATAATAATAATAATAATAATAATAATAATAATAATGCATTTCTATGTATAACCCAGTGGGTTGTTACAGTTTGCATCAACAACGTGCAATTATTTATTTTTTTGGTATAAATTTACATCAACTAATTTTCCAAATACAATGTCTTAAAAAGTGAAAAAGTTAATTTGATTAAGATGATAAATTTATCAATTTCAAAGAAAAATAAGCCTTGATACAATATATGACACAGAATGTGACCCAAATATGATATAACCATTTCCCATATTTTTTTTAATAATGACCCCTCAAAAAATTTAAATTTAAATTTATGATGCAAAACCTAACATAAACCAAGACACAATTGTGTCAGGTTTTTTATCAATATGCACCATATATTAGAAAAATAAATTAGTTGGTCATATTAATTGCCTCGAAAAATTGATAGGTGGCTTAGGAAAATTGTGCCAACAAATAGATGGTATTTCAAATTTTTGCATGGCTTATTCTACTACTGCCTGTGTTGCATATTTGCTCTCTCTTCCTCTAATTTACAATATTCATTTCAATATTTGTTGATATTAACATTAATCTTTCCTTCATTTTATTTGGTTCTAGGGGTGGAGAATCAGTAGAGTAGAGGGCCTGGTGGTCGTTAGGACATTAGAATATGCAAACCAAAAAAAATTGTGGGCAATACCACACAGGCTTGACAGATGCTAAAACTATTTTACATATGCTTGCCACTCGGCCGTGAAGCTTGCCAAAGGTTGCTATGATGAGAAATTTTTGCTCAAAGGTTTGATTCAATAGTCAAATCTCTACACTTACAGTTGCTTCTTCTGTTTCAGTTTTTACTACAGAAGTATGTGTAATCGGGAGTGACATTCTCTAATATTGTCAAACAGCGTCTATTTGACCCTTTTTTTATGCTTTTACTGTTCATAATCCTTCAACCTGTAATTCCAAATATTTTCAATTTTTTATTTATTTTTTCCTATGTTTATTTGAACAAGGTGGTGCGGCACTTCGTGCACGTTGTTTTAAATTGGAAATATGGGCTACTTTCTTTTTTCTTGTTGCAATAATATTTTGGTTGTTGCTGGGCCACTAATGAGGGATGTGGTTGAAACACTGGAACCTCTTCAAAACATGATTGATATGGAAAACACTTATTTCAGATACACTGTGGGTAGCGGTTTGACTGCCTATGAGATTCAAGGTCAGTCAACAGAAAATATAACTTGCTAAATGACTAAGATTTTTTGTAATGATTAACTCATATTTACAGAATTTTGGAAGAGCGGTCATCATTCATTGATTAATTTTAAAAATAATGCAGACAGGGAAATCTAAATGTATGAATAAAAATTTTGTCTATCATTTTCTTGAATCATTATAATCTGCCTCTTGCATTTCAAAAATTAATCTGCATCAATTGTTTCCCACTACATATCAATCTATAGAAGATCTTCTACAGCCTTCCACATATGTTCTACCTTCTTTATCAACTTTGCTACATACATGCATGACATGGCTCCCAGATCTGCTAATCAAGTTGATTTGGAGGAGGACGGAATGCAGGTATGAACACAAAAAATCACACTTAGTTGAGAGTAGTTTATTTGTTACCCAAGACAAAGAGATGCCCATAAATGGGCAGAATGCAACTCTGATTTAGATTCATTAGAATGCCCTTATTTCCCTCTGTTAAAATCTTTCTGAACCTTGGTGTCTAATTATAGAACCATATTAGGCAACGATTCCAAGAATAGGGCTTAAGATTTTTCGCTAGCTGTTGTGTAACATTAGAAACTTTTTCCATTTGCGAATCTTCAATAGGATATGTTTATTAGGTTTATTTCAGTGTGTCGAAGTAGTTTTAAAACTCTCAACTGGGTGTTGTAAACCACCAACGCCTCTCAAATATAATAGCTCCAAATCTATCTAAAGGAATAGCAGCACTGAACTTTTGGTTGCAATATTTAGCTATAATGAAGTATTTATTGTTTAGAGATTTCTTAGTACTCAACTCATGTTCACTTAAAATTTGATTAATACTAATTTCTATTCTAAGAATTGGACTTAACATAAATCTTGCAATAATTGGTCTTTGAGATGGTTTATGATAAAAATTTAACAATCATATGAATACAGGATTATGACATAATGTTTATACAAAATTAATCAGAGACGATCTTATCACTATGTACGTATCAAGGAATTTGTATTTAGATTCAAGCAGTTCTAGTTACCATTGCTTCCATATACAGAATGTCTTAGTTACAATAAGAAAGGTTTATCACGACGCATCAATATAACTATTATTATTAAAAAGATAATAATAACAAAATAAATTCTAACTAATTGCACTTCCAAATGAAATAATTTAAACTAATAATGACACACAAATAAGATGTGAATGATGACTAAGTGACTAGAGATGTAAGAAGAAGAAGTAGATTGATCAAATGCTCAAATACACTCAAGACAAAATGAAACACACTCAAATGATCAAGAAATACACTAAAAACATTAATAATAAAGAAGAAAACAACAAAACTAAAAAGTAGTCAACATGTTGTTAATGTAGTAAATAATTTTTGTTGGTATCATGGATGATCCAGGTTATATAGAGATCCCAGCTAAGTGACTTTATCAAATTTGGAAAGGTAGAAATGTAATGTGCAATTTCAACCCCTGTATTTAATGATTTTACTCTTAATTTATTTAAAATCATGTTTTGAACTTTGATAATTAAGTTGAACTACAGAAACTCTTGGTGATGCAAATATGTTCAATGGATTTGTAGAATTGGCAATGACAATTTTCAGCCTTCTTGTGTTCTTCAAGCAAAGAGATTGAAAAAATCTTGTTAAGAGCTCACCAGAGGCTGTCTGTTTACAGTTTTGTTTCAACAAAATATATTATAATATTTTTTTGAACTTCAAATATTTATACATTATACATAAAATAAGCATGTCATACATTTTATGTCTCCAAAACTACTCTGCAAACTACCCGCAGGGACTTGACACTTGTACCCCTTGTTACAATATTAAAATTGATGCTAAAAAATGAATATCATTTCCTTTTTTGGGGGTGGTTTTCATTAATTTAATTAAATCCTTTATTAAGAGATAAAAGATTAAGGAATATATAATTTATGAAATTTATTTAAAAATTTATAATTAGTTACTTATTTTTAAAAAATTACCAATAAATAATCAAATTTTGAGTAAGTCTCACCCAATATAATTTTGGTGAATACATTTAATTATTGAATACAGCTGATGTGGACATATTTACTACTTATTGAAAATGAAAATTTATATGGTAGGTGTGGAAAGTTCATTATTAAAGTTTGGATTTGGCACTATTTTGAAAGTTATACCGTGTTGTGAAAGAGAATTCGCAAGGAATGATGTTGAGCAGGGTTTGCCTTTCCGCTTTTAAAATAGCAGTATCAAAATAATGAAAGTTTTAATGAAATTTTGGATTGTTTTGTTAAATAGCAATAATTTATATAAGAACCGGTTCACTCCTTTTGATTAATTTTTGGGTCACTAATTAAACTTTTCTACGATATTTTCTTCTAAGCTATTATAAGCATATGAATAGTCATTAGAAACCCTAAAGTTGCATGGTGTACACGGTTTATTCAAGACAAACTTCTGAAATAAACACCATAGAGTTATATGGTGTAGACACTTTATAGAAGACTTAGTTTTGATCCATTAAGTTATATTACATTAACATTAAATTAAGTTTTTTGTCATTATATTTTATATAAAGAGGTTATTGTGAAGAATATAGTTGTATTTGATTATTTAGAGAAGGAGGTGAGGTCCTTTCACTTATTAAATTAGGATTTATTTACACATATTACTTTATATATTTTGGTTGATGCAAGATTATTTGTTGACTCCAATACTCTTACATCATACAACCTAAGTAATAATTTTAGGTTGGTAAACAAGTAGACATTTTCTTTACCAATGTTGGTGGACATGCACCACATCCAAGACTTTATCAAGTCTTTCAGCTATTCCGACTATTATCACACATCTACCAACATCTCTTTTGGGTGACATCTTTAGTTTTTGGTTATCTCCTTTCTTCACTCCCTTATCTATACCCACTTTTTTTTAATGGAGAACTAGTCATTTGCTTCTCGTTCAACATTATACTAACTCCCTTCACCTACCAATCTCTCTATAGGCTCAACCCACCTTGATATAAATCTGGTACAATCTCTATTAGATCCTAATGAAAAGATGCCTTCACAATGTAGCAGTGAAATGCTCTCACTCCTTTCCCTTTTTTTACACAATTGGTTATGAAATAACAAGAACTCTTTGTATTAATTAAATATCACAAGTATACAAACTCATCCCAAGCAAAAGTTACAAACTCTAGTTCTATTTCAAGTTTACATATAAATATAGGCTTCAAGCCTTTATTTGCACTACCTTTCTCCTATGTGATAATTTTGTGGACATTTTAGGTAACATGATTATGTTATTTAATTAATACAATCATGTTATTTAAATTATGACTCAATAATTATCAATAAATAATGTGATCACGTTATTATATAATGTGATTGTATTTAAAAATACAATTGTGTTATTGAAAACAATAATACGATCGTATTTTTAATGTAATTACATTATTGTTATTTTTAATAATTTGATCACATTAATAACATGATTGTGTTACCTATGTTATAAAATAAAATGAAACCTAAATTCAAATTTGTCATTTTGCATTCAAGTTTCTTTTGTTATCCTCTACTTCTACGATCATGTTTTGTGTGAGAGAGATAAAAGCTTAATAGGAAGTCACTAAGTTCACCCCAAGAAGCTGCTCATTGTTGATGCCACCATGTAGAAGAGGTAAATGATAAAAATCTACACTTGCTAACTATATTTTTTTATTATTTTCATTGTTTAACCCTAATTTTTAGTAATTTTAGTAATTTTTAGTTGTAATTTATTTGTTTTGAATATCCATCCTATTAACCCTCCACAGAACCCTCTTATTCTTCCTCCTCCTAACCCTCTACAAAACCCTCTTGTTCCTCCTCATATCCCTCCACCTAACCCTCTTATAGTTCCAAAAAATCCTCCAAGCAATCAGGATATTCTAATTGACAACATTGTGGGAAATAAAATTTAAATTGAAGAATCAAGTGGGAGAATGGGGGATCCCACTTCTACCAACACCTACCACACCTAGCTAGCCAATTCCCTAGAGACATTATTAGGTCAAACTGATAGATATACTTCATATAGAGATAGTTGTAAGGCTTATTATGATGAAAAATTGTCATCACTAAAGGTCAAGAATAAAAAAATATCAAAAGCCTCTATTTGTGCATTTTTGATTAACCTAGCCACCAATGTCCCATTTCTCATAACCACTAAACATTTTTCAATCCATCATTGCCAACATAGCTTAATCACAGCCAATTTTAGGATCGATGGTCGATGGTGTTTCATTATCCACTGTGTAACAACCATAAGGTCCCATTGTATTTTTTGAGTAAACTCTACTATGAGTTTGTCCTCAATGAGATTATGAACTATTTTGATTTTAATGATTTTTAGGGTTGAGGGAAAGGATTTACACATGATCAACAAGGTGCACATTGTGCACCTAATCGACCTATGAGAATATGTATCCAAAATCCATTTGAGTTTGAGATCCCCTCTGTAGTTTAGTAGGTCATGGAAATCAACACTCTACATGCTCTTAGTTCACTTATTGATATACTCATTTAGCATACAAGCAGGCTCTCATAGACCGATGCTAGAGATATGCCACCTAGTGTGCATACCTAACCCCATCTTTGTAATTCTTATGGAGCTATGTGCACTGGACCTTCTAATGATGATGACGTTGATGGTTAAGAGGGATTGGATAATATTCTTATGAGTGATGAGTTTTTGGTATGCATGTTTGGTGTGCAGACATCAACCACTACATAGATGTAGGTATATTATATATAAATTTCATGTTAAATTTAAGTTATATTTTCAAATTTAGTTTAGATAAAAATTAATTTACATATAAATTGAATAATATATGTCATTTTTTATGTCGTAGGAGGTGATGGTGCCTTCATCGTCACAGTCAACATTTTCAACATTTGATTTATCATGGCCATTGTTTACATATTCAGATCCATCCTAACCCATCCACTATTTCATTTGTCTCTATTAGGATGACACCTTTTACTTATGTAGAAGTAAAATTTTTAGTTAATCTTATGCCCTATGTACATATAGTATATGTATTATTGCCTTGTAAGTTTCAGTTAAATTTATCTATCAAGTATCTTGATTCATGGGTTCTAATAAGTATCCCTAATATGGATGGAAACACACACTTACCTCTACCAAATACCCAATGCTAATCTTTTCCTATCCTTATTTGTCTTCTATCTTTAACATCTTTATCTCTTTGATCACTTTGTATTTACTAGGTCTTTCTTGTTCACTCTTACCTACTCAATGGCTCTTAAGCCTCCTTGTATTCACTTAATCCTCCTTCTCTTACTGAAATAATTTTACTAATCAACTACCTCTGTAATATATCCTTTTAACAACAACCTCCTCAGTTCATACTCTATTTTCATGTTCTCTCTCTTTTCCTTGCTCTATTCTTTACAATCTTCTTATGTATTTTCATAGGTCTGCATGCTAATTTGATTTTGTCCTTCCACAATACTCATAATAGCATCTACCTACTGAATTACATCTAATTTCATGCATCAAACCATTCCACATAACCCCTAAGCTTAAACTCTTCACTAAACTCTTCTTTCTTCTTTGATACCTTCCTTCTACTAGACCTATTTTGAGGAAAACCTCCTTGTTCTGAGTAAACTAAAAAGCTCCCAACCAAACTAAACCCACATTACAATACCCCTTTACATCACATAGCTTATGTAGGTACTTCATAATATAACTCTCTTTGGTGAATACCTAACTCTACACCCCTTATGACTAATTAGGTCTCATAGGCCTAATAAAAGGCTAATGACTATGAAACTATACCATAGAATCTCAAATCAAGTTTAAACCTTCAAAATCCTCTTCCTCCTATATAAATACATTTGTCCACAAATTTTGGAAATGGGTTTATCATTTTGGGGGTATCGTGAACATTTGGATGTTGTTATGAGGTATCACAAACCATTAAATAGGAACCACAATAGTTTCAAGATATGAGAATGGGCTTAGTGGTATTTATATAACTTTGTTTGGAAAATCCCACAAAGATCCCATGAATAATCTCATTCAATATTAAATAAGGGTAATTCACATGCCACGCAGGTACTTATAAAATGAAGAACACATATCTAGGGTCCTTCTAGGTAACACTATCTTGAAAGTGAAGTTGCTAAGCTCAATATAGTCATATTCTCATTTTGAATTATGTCACCATTACCATTATACACAAGTCCACATATTACCATTTAAAATGAGTGATAGCAGCAAAGGAATTTAAGGTAAAAGAGAATAAATGCACATGAAGGGTAAAAATACAAGGAATTAGATTTAACATGATTAAGACACATGATAGTGGGCAAATGTAAAGATGACTCATAAATTTGACCTGTTTTTCCATTACTTCTATATCAATTTATACAATACAATTTTAGTTCATTTTTTGATGTAACCACTAATTATATTGCATTGAATCCATCCAAATCAACTAAATTTCAACCTAATTGAATAATTTTGACTATTAACCTACCTACAACCAACTCATAAATAGGTTGTAAATTCAAATAATTAAACTTTAACATTTTTTAGGACTAAAGGCATACTCATAGCCACAATTAAAATAATTGTCTAAATTAATTATAATTAATTTCAAATAATATCAATGCATACCCAATCAAAACCTTAAAACTGATCATTGATTATTAAAACATTGACAATCATACTTTATGGATCATTAACTTAACAATGCAACTATAAGAGTCTTCTTAGACATAAAGGAACATGACTCAAGCCCCAACATTAAATTTAATTATTTAAATAAAGTTAATGAAATAGTTGTTTAAATAAATTTATATTTTATTAAGTGACTTCACTTAAGACATAGTGATAGTAGGACTTAAATCTTGTTTCATTTTATTACAAAATATTATACATGTTTATAATATTTGATGACCAATTTAAGAGGTGTGGTTTGTTTAAAGGGGCAAAGTTAGGGAAAGGGGGACTACAAATTTTGGTGTTGACCTTACCTTCTTATGTTTGAGCTAAAAACTTGTAATACACATGATAATTCAATTGTAATATCTCATTACACCTTTTTCTTTGGCCATGATAAAGGTATAGATTTTAATTATAATTCTTCATTACACCTATTTCTTTGGCTATGACAAAGGTATAAAGGGTAGATAACCTCTCTACTCAACATTCCTTATGCCAAAAAACATTGCATTGGGTCTCAACATCTTATATCCCCATTGACAAGTTTGAGGAGAGCCACCATTTATGTTGGTACTAAAATATGTGCCAACCTCAACAATTACACCTTGAATTTTCTTTCAATTCAACATCCAAACTATTTGCCAATTTTGTTATCTTGAGCCAAAAATAAGAAAATATATTTAGATGGCTAAAACTTGATATATTGTATAAGGACATCCCATCGTTGACCTATTGCTAGCATTTTATTTACACACACCTTCATCAAGAGGTGTATTCACCATGGCTCACTCTTTTCTATTGGTTGGGTGCTTTCCCAAAAATCAAGTCATCCATCTATTATAAATGAATGTGATATTAATTCATGTATTATATATAGAGATACAAATGATTGATATTATGCATATAATAGAAGTATGATGGCCATATATGTGTATATCAACCTTTTCCCAATAAATATATAATGGTATTTTAATTTATCTAAAAAAGCTTTACAAGTAAAGATAGAGTTCTTGATATGTCTTTTATTCCTTTTCTCTCCCTAACTTTGCCTTGTCGAAGTGCTACTATTATTTCCACCTCCTAAACTCCTTCACTCACACTTCCTACATGTATTAAAATTTTTAGATTAACTCCAACATGTAAACTATTTGCTATTCTTGGCCATTGCACATTGTATGGCAGTTACACTTCCATGATTCTTGGTTTACATTGTCTTTTCATGCTATGCACATTGAAATATGTTTCCATATATATCTTGGTTTACATTGAGAAAAACTTGCCATATATAAGATTTGATACTTTATATAAAAGTAAGTGAGACCTTGTTTACATGAATATTTGATGGCTCAAGTGGACATTCCTCCCTCTCTATGAGTTGAGATAGACATAATCATTACTGCTTTAATGTCATCTATATAGGTTATGATAGAGGTATATATTAACTTATAATTTTGAATTGTAAAAATAATTTTTTTAATAATTTTACTACATACTTGAGGAAAAGATAACTTATGTAAATGTATTGTGTATGCAAGTTTGTCCTATGATATATGATAGTCCCAATCAAATGATTAGTAGGGTAACTTCTCATGCTTCTCTCATATTTGAGATGCCTATTTGAATAGTTGAGCATGCCATTGACTTGTTTGAGTGTCAAAAATATATTGAGCAGGACCACAAACTTTCAATAAGTGCATATTTAAATGATGTTTTATTGTAGTTTTAAATTAATTTATTAACAATTAGTTGAATGTATTTAATGTTAGTTTGGTAATAATATTTGTATTTAAACAAGTTTTGATACAAGAAATCTATGAGTTTAAGACCCGGATTCAGACCTTGGAGCAATTCAAGAAGGGGTCTCCATCTACTAGAAAGGCATCCCAAGGAGAGTCTTCTTTGAGAAAGGCAAAGAGAGGGAGGATATTTGATGAATGGTATGTCTTATATGAGATGTAATTTTTGTATGCTTATATGGAAATTTATGCATTTTTGGCATTGTATATGTGTATATGGTATTCATCCAACATTAGATACTATGCTGGTAAATGTAATTTTTTGTATGCCTATCACGACAATCTATGTATTATTGACATTGTAAACATGTGCCTATATTGTATGTCTATCATGGAAATCTATCTAATTTATATTCAATTTTTATTTCATTTTGTGTTATTGTATAGTGTTGTTTTGATTTTCCAAACTATTATATATCATATCTCATATTTAATGTTGTACACAAATGAGGATTAAAAAATTATTCGTTTCAATGCTATAAATCTCAAATCTCCTATATTTTTTAAATTAAAGTTTTTATTTTAGTGTGTGTAGTGAGAATCACTAATGACACTCTTATATATTTTTTGTTTGTCATCACCCATGTACAAATTTTAAATTTATCATTAACACAATTTGATTACACTTGAAACCCATACCCAATCACATTCAAACTTGTATAATTCAAAGACATAAAATCATTCATAAATCCCTACAAATTTCTCACTCATATAACTATACATGTAAGTTGCCTAATCTTTCACCTTAACCTAGCTCTAATACCTTTTTGACTAGCTTTTCTTGAAACTAGGCCTATTTCTTGTATGCCTTCTATCATCCCCTAATACCACCTAATTCACATTTTTCTCTTCTATGTTTAATAAGGCTATGACAGTACTTTTCATATGCTATAAGATCATGAATAATTCTAACCTCACTTATCCACTCTTATTCTCAACTTGATTCAAAATCCACTCTCAAATAATCTAATTTCAAACTATTCAATTACATATTAGGTCAATAGGTTAATTACCCATAATAGAGTTTGTAAATAGGTCAATTACTCATTAAGTTTCTAGGTCTCTAGAACTAGTTGTTGCTCTAATAGGTTAATTTATAAAAATAGAGTTTGTAGCTCTTAAAAAATAAAATTATAGTGGTATTTCAGAAATTATAAAATTTTCTAAGCCTTACCTAATATAACTCAGATAAACCAAAAACTCATCTTACCCAATTTTTAACATGTTCTACAGGTCAAGAGTTTAGTAGAACTATTATTCTGATGCTTCCTAACAGAAACATGACATTGCCAACACATTCAAGGGGGGTGGATAACATATAATATTGGTTCCTTGGCATCCCATTAGAATTGATTAAAAAATACACCACCCATTCTGACCTCAACAATGCCCTTCCCAATATAAGAAAAATGCATTTTTTTAGCCTAAGTTCAAACATGCATAAAATTAAACTTGTAAGTCATTTATATGAACCATTAGATCTTTACCCTACCCATTTAATCCCTCTAATCTCACCCTAGATTACTCAGGTAAAACCTTTGAGAGAAATCCATTGGACAAGTTGCAGTGATGGGTCTAAAATATATAATATTTTGGCATTGAACAACCAACTTCTTGAGCTTGCACTACCATTTCTACCTCTAGGACCTCCATCTAGGAATATATCACTTAGATCACATAAAAATAGATAAATTACATGTTATTCCACCACCATGATGTTTAAATACACTTGAAATTGCATTTCCACTACTTTTTTAGAACACAAAATCATTGACAATAAATGTTGACAAAGTTTATGTTATGGTTGCATAACTATGGTTTCGATGCTTCCTGACCATAATGTGACACTGAAAACACATCCAAGGGGTGGATAATTTCTAACACTAGTTTCTTGTCCTTTCATCAAGCCCAATTGACAAACCCACCACCCATTTTGTCCTCAAGAATGCCCTTCCAATTACATGAAAAATGCAACTTTTTAGCCTAAGTTCAAACACACCTAAAATAAAACTTGAAATTCATTTATGTGAATCATTAAATATTTATATTACCCATTTAATCCCTCTAATTTCACTCTAGAATCACTCAGGTGGAAGCTTCAATATCAATCCATTGGACAAGTTGCAGTGAGGGGTCCAAAAATGCAATGTTTTGGCATTAAACAAGCAACTTCTTGAGCTCCAACTGGGATTTCTACCTCTAAAACCTATACATGATAATATTTCACTTAGATCACATATAAATAGGTAAATTAGATATTATCACACTGCCATGATGTTCAAATACACTTAGAAGTGCATTTCCACTACCATTCTAGAGTGCAAAAAAACTCACAATAAAGGTTGTCAATTTTTAAGTTGTGGTTGTAGAACTCTAGTTTTGATGCTTCCTAACTAAAACCTGACTCTGCCAACATGTTCATGGGATTTGGATAATGTTTAGGACTAGGTTATTGACCTCCCATCTAGACCGATCAACAAATCCACCACCCATTCTGGCCTCAATAATGTCATTTCCAATACAAGAAAAATATATTTTTAAAGCTTAAGTTTAAACATGCATAAAAAAACTTGTAAGTCATTTATATGAACCATCATATCCATAACATGATTTTTTAATCCATCTAATTACACCCTATATTACTCAGGTGGAAGCTTCAATAATAATCCATTGGACAAGTTACAGTGAGGGGTCCAAAAATGTAACTTTTTGGCATTGAATAAGCAATTTCTTGAGCTCTAACTAGCATTTATGCCTATGAGACCTCCAATTGAGAATATATCACTTAGATCAAATCCATATATGAAAATTATATTTATCACACCACCATGATTTTAAAATACACCTATAAGTGTATTTTCATTACCATTCTAGAGTGCAAAAACACTGAGAACAAATGTTGTCAAAGTTTAAGTTGTGGTTACATAACTCTAGTTTCAATGATTCTTGACTGAAAACTAACACTGCCAAAACATTTGGTTGGAAAGATAATATATAGTACCAAGTTTTTGGCCTCCCATTAAGCTTGATTTCTAAACCTACCACCCATTCTAGCCTCAAAAATGCCCTTCCCAATACAAGAAAAATACATTTTTAGCCTAAGTTTAAATACACTTAAAATGAAACCTATAAGTCATTTTTGTGAACCATTATATCCCTCCCCTACCTATTTAATATCTATAATTTCACCTTGGATAACTTAGGTGAAACCTTCAATATCAATCCATTGGACAAGTTGTAGTGAGGGGTCCAAAAATGCAACTTTTTGGCATTAAACAAGAAACCTCTGAGCTCTAACTAGCATTTCTACCTTTTGGACCTCCAGCTAGGAATATATCACTTTGATCATGTCCAAATATTCAAATTTCATGTTATCAAACTACCATGACATTCAAATATTATTGAAAATGCATTTTCACTACTGTTCTAGAGTGCGGAAGCACTAACAACAAATATTATCAATGTTTACGTTGTGGTTATAAAACTCTCATTTTGATGCTTCCTGACCAAAAAATGACATTGCCAAAACATCTAGGCATGGATGAATAATGTATGGGACTATTTTCTTGGCCTCCCATTAGGCTTTATCAATAAACCCACCACCTATTTTAGCCACAAGAACACCCTTCTCAATATAAGAAAAACATAATTATTCAGCCTAAGTCCAAACATGCGTAAAACAAAAATTGTAAGTCATTTTCATAAACCATCAGATCTTTCCCTTACCTATTCAAGCCCTCTAATTAAACCCTAAATCACTCAGGTGGAATATTCTATAGAAATCTGTTGGACAAGTTGCAGTGAGTGGTTCAAAAATGTAACTTTTTGGCATTGAACAAGCAACTTCTTGAGCTTTAACTGGGATTTCTACCTCTAAGACCTCCACTTGAGAATCTATCACTTTTATCATGTCCATATAGGCAAATTACATTTTATCACACTACAACAACATTCAAATCCACCTAGCAATGCATTTTCACTACCATTCTAGAGCATGAAAACACTAACAACAAATGTTGCCAAAGTTTAAGTTGTGAAACTATGGTTTTGATGCTTCCTAACTAAAAACTAACACTACCAACACATATGCTAGGGTGGATAATGTATAGGACTAGGTTTTTGACCTCCCATTAGGTCTGATCGACAAACCCACCACCCATTCTAGCCTCAAGAATGCCTTTCCCAATATAAGAAAACTACAATTTTTAAACTTAATTCAAACACTAGTAAAATGAAACCTAGAAGTCCAACCTAAGATTATCTTAGCTTCAAAAATATATAATTTTTTTACTGATAGTGCCAGCCACATGAATGTGGAAGCTTTTCTAGCACAACTAACCTACAAAAAATTGATAGTAAATAATTAAAAATGAAATTTATATGTACTACCTAGAAAATAAAAAAAACATTTGGTAAAATTGATTATATCTACATTTGAAAAGTCAATATACCTATGTATTTCAATCCAATAAACCAATAGGATTTGTTCTAAGCTTGATATTATCAAGAATAGCTTCATGGTCTGACTCCTGAACTTTCCATAGTTTCCTGTTTAATGACCTCCCATGATATTTTTGTAATTAAATATTCACTGCAAGAAATAAATTTGAATAGTCCAGTATCTTCCTATGCATTTAAAAATATTTAAAAAACTATTGATTTGAATAATTTATAGGATATCGTTGAAACTAAGTTCCAGTGACTACCAATGACCTAGTGGGATAGTCAATGTTTTCTATCTATAATTAGGGAGGTCAATTTTTTGTTTCTCTTTACACACCAACAAAGCAATAATTAGTGCCATCTTCATTATCCTCATTTTTAATAAATAAAAAAAATGCTCTATATCATAAAACCCCATTTTTAGTGACAATATAAAGATATAATAAGAATAAATTATACATAACAAAAAATATTCTACCTAGCTGCACTATACCAGATACATGGTCAAAGTCATATGATGATGTTATATTTATAAGTTGCAATACTATTGGAACCTGATATGTGTTGATTGGAACTAGAGGTTTGGAACTCCAATCATCCACCCATTCTTGTGACTCACACTCATTCCAAATAAAGTCTACACATATAGAATAGAAACATGCCAAGTGTCTTGTATGAAAAATCCAAGAACTTGCATTTGAGATACAAAATGAGTGGAGGTCACTTGAACCTATTAGAATCATATAATCCTCATAAATTTCTAAGTGTTATTCTTCCATTAACTAAAAATGTCTATGAATAATGTAATTTGGTTGAGCATAATGAGACATGTTCTCATTATACCATTAAACCACAATTTTTGCTTTTGTCAAATGAACACCCTCTTCAAATTTCAACTCCTCCTTTACAATAGCTCATTTTACACATTTTCCATCACCATCATGTTCCCCTTTTCCATGGACATCCTTGATGAAACTCCAAATGTGTTCTACAATAGTGGTAATTTGCATCTTACTCAACCAATAAAACATATGTGCATTTTTGAATTGCGATGTGTAATTATCTAACCAAATGTAATGTTGATTGAAAGTAATGTTCCTCTAACTCAGATGTTCATAGAAATTTTGAAAACAACCTTGCACATACTCTGAATAATGTGATCAGTCATCACTAATATAGAAATTGTAGTCCCTTCATATTTTATATTATTTCTTTGTACTATCAAGTGCATGCATGAATGATATATGCACAAATATAGCAACTTGTGATGAGTTGTAATACTATGATTGAACTTCCATTTGAGGGTGTTGAATGTGTTTTTTTTAGCAAAATCAACTATTAAAATAATCAAACCAAGTTGGAACGTATTCTTTCTTATCTTGAAATTTTAATCCAACCATCTAACCCTATGTGTGTGCCTTGCATACTTATAAATAATCTTCTCCCTAAATTTGACAAAAAATTTGGAAACAATTATCTTTTTTGTAACAAGCTCACACCTTTTAGATTCTTTATCATCTTTTACTTGATAAACCATTCATTTATATTTGCTTAAACCAACTAATTCCTATCCAATTATACTTATAATATCTTAATGGATACATTTTTTTTTATTTTAGCAATACACCGTAAATGTTACAATTTCCATTTAAACATGATTTGTTGTAAAATAATTGGCAAACCAGTCTTTTGTAAAAGATAGTTGGAATAAATTTTATGTATGATTTTGGTGGAAATTAAATGCCACACTCCTATAAAATGTTTTTAATATGTAAAGTACAATGAATATGGTGAAAAACATCATGGTGCATTGAAAATTCAACATGTTGCCTACAACAAGAAGTGGTACATGTGTGATTTATTTTTACATTAAAAGGTTTAGCCATCTCAAAAAATCTTTGACAAATAGAAATTTGTGGATATTTTTCCAAAAATTTAGAGTATAATTATGTTTGAGTCATATCCAATAAATGTTTTGGATGTGGTTCACGATTACGAGAACCAACTCTTCGCTTCACAACATGTCTTGCATTGGGTGAAACTCTTGTATTATCTTTACAAAAATGAGCAAATAACTCTCTGAGAGTATTATATATATCCTTATCCTTTCATAAAAATATACAAGAGAATGCCTAGAGCTCACTGGTATTAGGTTCATTAAGTCTTTCACATCTTTCAATTGCTTTTATTATTGTTTTTCTATTTATATTAAGTGTTCGACTTGTTTTTGAAGCCATTCAATTTTTGCCTATTTTGTCACTTACTACACAAGTTGTAAATATATGTTAGGTAGCATTACAATCTTGGGTGTGTGATTTTAGGCCTATAGTATGATAAGCATCATGTAAAATTTTAACAAATTCATTGTTTACATAATCCATGTTGTATGTTCTTAGTCCTACTGTGTACATTATAGGTATCATCTTAATCAATTTTATCAATGAAATAAATAATTGACATATTTGAATATCATAATCCAAATTATGAAAGAAAGTATTCCAAATTTGTTGAACCAGTCTTCTTGAATGGTGAACAGACATTTTTTTATGCATTGGTTCTAAAATATTTTTATCGACTTGAATTAAGTACTTGTCTTTTATACACATAATTCTTGGAGGTGTTGGTAATGGTGGAATTTGTTGAGAGGGTGTTTCAAAATAATTATTAATTTCATTATTTAGAGGTGGGATGACATTCTATTCATTGTTTATTTCTTCATTATATGTTTCCATGAAATTTTCTTGATGGTTAATTTCATCATTATTTTTTTCCATCAAATTTTCTTCATTCATGGGGGGTAAAGCATCATACATAAACTCATCATCAACAAAATAAAAAACTTGGAACTTTGAATGTAAAATTCTAACATTATCTAATTAATTATTGTTAATTTCATTATTATTCATTTCATTATGGTCAATTTCATCATTGTTTAATTCATTATTGTCAATTGAATAATTATCTATGGTATTTGGTTCATTAGCATTAGGGTTTGTACCTTGTCTACCATGAAATTTTTGCATTATTATCTTGTTTTTCTCTCTCAAATCTTCTAATTTCCCTAGTGTTTTGTTCTTCAATATCTTCCTCGAACATGATCCATCACCCATCAAGGACAATTAAAGCTTTCAAAGGTGGGGTCAAGCACATAGGTACCATAGAAGTACATAGAAAATGTTTGTTGGGATAGAATTCTCAGTTTGGGTTAAAAATAGACGTTGAAAACTGAGCTTAGTCTATATTAATAACATGATCATGTTATTACATAATGTGATAGTGTTATTTTTTATACTGGGTTCTACTCTAACTTACATATTGAGAAACACATGTTAAGAATAAGGTGACCACGTTATTACATAACACCATCACGTTATTTTTAATACTAGGTTTTACTTCAACATACATATTGGGAAGTGTATGTTAATAATAGTGCAATGACATTATGGAATAACATCATTTTATTCCTAATAATTCGTTAGGGTTAGAAATTGACATTGAGAATCGAGTGTTGTCTATATTAAGAATAACATGATCACATTATTAAATAATGGGTTCATGTTATACTTAATATAGATTAAGGATTAAGAATTAGGGATTAAGGCATTCATGCATAGGGTTTAGGGATTAGGGATTAGGGATTATGGATTATAATTTAGGTTTTAGGGATTAGGCATTCCAATTTATGTTTTAGGGTTTAGGGATCAGGGATTAGGGCATGTAGGGTTTATGTTTAAGGGTGTATATCATGTCTAATTATTCTATGCCATGTGTGAACCTATTTTTTACTATAAAATATGTTAATTGGTACTAAATAGATTTGTAAATACGAAAAGGTTTTAGTTTACAATTTAGGGTATAGTGCTTAGGGCTTAGGTTTAGGGTACATAGGGTCAATCACAAAGATAATTATTAGTCTAAGTGATGTTGATTTGGGCTAAAATGATTAGATCATGGTTTAGACAGTTTATATTTATGGTTTAAAGTTTAGGGATTAGGAACTTTAAGCAGTAGGGCTTGGGGTATAGGTTTTATAATAAATAAGGTACAATCATGATGGTTATTATGAAAAATAGCATATGATCAACCCCCAAATATTTTATAGTCATGAAATTAGGTTTAAGGGGCTCGAAATAGCCCAAATTTACTTCAAATGCATAGCAAGATTAGTACTCCAAAGTATATGTTTTGGACATAGGTTTAAAAAATGCATTTTATGACATGTCATATAAAATTAGTTATATTATAAATCATGTATATTTATGACATGTAGTGGGAATTAGGACATAGGGCTTACAATTTATGTTTTAGGGATTAGGGATTAGGACACAGTGTTTAGGTTTAAGGATCTATATATAATGTCTAATCGCTCTATGCCATGTGAACCTAATTATTACTACAAAGTATGTTAATTGAGACTAAATAAATTGGTGAATAGGGAAATCTTACATTTAAAATTTAGGGTATAGTGTTTAGGGTTCATGGTTCAGGGCTTAGATTTTAGTTTATATATGATTTAGGGTACATAGGATCAATTACAAATATAATTGAGTATAATTTGAATCATTTGAACCCATTATGACTATAGAATGTGTTTTGGGTTGTCATTATACCCTAGATGTCATCATGCAAATTAAGTGAATTGGTCAAATGGGGTTTTCAGTCATGTGATTTAGGTCAAACTGAGCCATATGACTTAATTATTAGTTTAAACAATGTTAATTTGGTCTTAAATGATTGGTTCAAGGTTTAAAGAGTTTATATTTATGGTTTAGAGTTTATGGATTAAGAACTTTAAGGATTAAGGATTAGGGCATAGGTTTTAGGGTATATAAAGTACAATCATGAAGGCAATTGGGTCAAATTTGAGCTCCTTGAACCTATATCTATGAATAAATAATGTCCTTTTGAACTCAATTAACCCACACATCATCATAAATTAAGCTAATTAATTCAATTTTGACCAAATTCATCCCTATGAACGTAATTCTTACTATATATATATATATATATATATATATATATATATATATATATATAATATGTTAATTGGAGATAAATTTATTAGTTTAGGGTCTATAATTTAAAGGGTTTGGGGTTTAGGGCTTATGGTTTAGATTTAATGTAAATGGTATAGGATTTATGGTTAAAATTAAATGGTGCAGGGTTTAGGGTTTAAGATATCAGATGTAGGGTCTAATCACTAAGATAAATGAAGAATATTTAAGATGCTTGTTCACCTATTTATGACAATTACCTTCATGTTTACATTTATGATAAAATTAGGGTCAGTTATGCCATGTACATGTTTCATACATTTATACAATTGATTGAGCCATAAATTTGGTTTAGGGGATCAATTTTGCCTAGATCATGCCCCTAATTACACAAATTGACTAATTATATCAATTCATGAAATAATAGATCTTTTCATTTCACCCAAAATCATATTTTTCTCTTGAAGGGATTCAAATTGGCCTCAAATGCCTCCTTGATTAAAATAATCAACAGGCCCCCTCTTTGGTTAATTAGGTTGAATAGGCTTGAATATCCCCAATTTACTTCAGATGTACATCTAGATTGATACTCCAAAGGCTAAGTTTTGGCCGTAGGTTTAAAAAGTGAATTTTATGACATCTCATGATAAAATCAGTTATATCATAATGCATGTATGTTTGTAAAATGTAGTGGCCATTAGGGCATAGGGCTTACAATTTATGTTTTAGGGACTATGGATTAGGTATTAGGTTTAAGGACTTGTATATAATGTCTAATCACTCTATGTCATGTTCAAAACTAATTCTTACTACAAAGGATGTTAATTGGGACTAAATCAATTGGTAAAGAGGGAAAGTTTATGGTTTATAATTTTCGGTAATTAATTCAATATTAATTTAATGACTGATGCAATTTTGACCAAGTTCATCCCTATGAAACTAATTCTTACTATATATATAAAGGATGTTAATTGGGAATAATTTTATTGATTTAGGGTTTAGGGCTTATGGCTTAGAGTTAAAGTAAATGGTATAGGGCTTATGGTTAAAATTAAATGGTTCAAGATTTAGGGTCTAATCACTAAGATAAATGAGTAAATTTTTAAGATACTTATTTACCTATTTATAATAATTACCTTCATGTTTGAATTTATGATAAAAGTAGGATTAGTTATACCATGTACATGTTGCATACATGTTATACAATAGATTGATCCATAAATTTGGTTTAGGGCATCAATTTTGCCCAGATCATGCCCCTAATTGCACAAATTGACTAATTGTATCAATTCATGAAACAATCAATATTTTTATTTTTCCCCAAATCATATCTTTCTCTTAAAGGGGTTAAAATTCACCTCAAATGCCTCCTTGTTTAAAATAATCAACAATCCCCCTCTTTGGTTAATTAGGTTGAGACTTGAAATATCCCCAATTTACTTTAGATGCATAGCTATATTGGTACTCCAAAGGCTAAGTTTTGGCCATAGGTTTAAAAAGTGCATTTTACGACATCTCATGATAAAATCAGTTATATCATAAGGCATGTATATTAATAACATGTAGTTTGCATTAGGGCATAGGGCTTACAATTTATGTTTTAGGGACTAGGGATTAGGTATTAGGTTCAAGGACTTGTATATAATGTCTAATAACTCTATGTCATGTTCAAACCTAATTCTCACTACAACGGATGTTAATTGGGACTAAATCAATTGGTAAAGAGGGAAAGTTTATGGTTTATAATTTTGGGTAACTAATTCAATTTAATGTAATGAGTGATGTAATTTTGATGAAGTTCATCCCTATGAACCTAATTCTTACTATATATATATATATATATATATATATATATATATATATATATATATATATATGTATATATATATATATATATATATATATATATATGTATATATATAAAGGATGTTAATTGGGGATAAATTTATTGGTTTAGGGTTGATGACTTATGGCTTAGAGTTAAATTAAATGGTGAATGGTTTAGGTTTTAAGATATCAGATGCAAGATTCAATCACAACAATAAATGAGTAAATTTTTAAGATGCTTGTTCACCTATTTATGACAATTACCTTCATGTTTTCATTTATGATAAAATTAGGATCAGTTATACCATGTACATGTTGCAGACATGTTATACAATCGATTGATCCATAAATTTGGTTTAGGGGATCAATTTTTCCTAGATCATGCCCATAATTACATAAATTGACTAATTGTATCAATTCATGATACAATTGATCTTTTGATTTTGCCCCAAATCATATCTTGATCTTGAAGGGGTTTAAATTGGCCTCAAATGCCTCTTTGATTAAAATAATCAACAAACCCCCTCTTTGGTTAATTAGGTTGAAGAGGCTTCAAATATCCTTAATTTACTTCAGATGCATAGCAAGATTGGTACTCCAAAGGCTAATTTTTTTCCATAGGTTTAAAAAGTGAATTTTATGACATCTCATGATAAAATCAATTATA
The DNA here is from genome assembly GCA_037957365.1 of Torreya grandis. NCBI lineage: Eukaryota > Viridiplantae > Streptophyta > Pinopsida > Cupressales > Taxaceae > Torreya > Torreya grandis. The sequence goes on along the minus strand of JARHVA010000171.1, from coordinate 5,450,549 downwards.
TCATAAGGCATGTATGTTTTCATCATGTAGTAGGCATTAGGGCATAGGGATTACAATTTATGTTTTAGGTATTAGGTTTAAGGAACTATATATGATGTCTAATCACTCTATGCCATGTTCAAACCTAATTCTTACTAAAAAGGATGTTAATTGGGACTAAATCAATTGGTAAATAGGGAAAGTTTATGGTTTATAATTTTGGATATAGTGTTTAGTGTTTAGGGTTTAAGGCTTAGGTTTTAATGTATATATGGTTTAGACTACATAGGGTTAATTGTAAAGATAATTGAGGACAATTTGAATCATTTGGACCCATTTGTGACTATAGAATGTGTTTTTGGGTTGTCATTATACCCCATGTCATCATAAAGATTTAGTGAATTAGTCAAATGGGGTAATCATTCTTGTGATTTGGGCCAAAGTTAGCCATGTGATCTTAATTATTAGTCTAAATGATGTTAATTTGGGCTAAAATTATTGTTTCAAGGTTTAAAGAGTTTATTTTTATTATTTAGAGTTTAGGGATTATGAAATTTAGGGATTATGGCTTAGGGTATATATGTTTTAGGGTATATAAGGTACAATTATGATGGTTATTGGGGTAAATTTGAGCTTCTTTAACCTATATCTTTGAGTAAAGAATGTGATTTTGGGATCAATTAGCCCCCAGATCATCACAAATTGAGACTACTAAGTCGATTGTGGTAATGAGTGATGCAATTTTGACCAAGTTCATCATTATGAACCTAATTCTTACTATATATAAAGGATGTTAATTGGGGATAAATTTATTGGTTTCAAGTCTATAATTTGAAGGTTTTGGGGTTTAGGGATTATGGCTTAGGGTTTAAGGTAAATAGTATAGGGTTTAGGGTTTAAGTTAAATGGTATAGGTTTTAAAATATCATATATAGTGTCTAATCACTAAGGTAATTAAAGAAAATTTGAGCTAATTGTTCACTTGTTTATGATAATTAATTGAACACATTTGCATTTTTGATAAAATTAGGGTCAGTTAAGCCATACATGTTGCATACATGTTATACAATTTATTGAGCCATAGATTTTGTTCTGTGGATAAAATTTGCCCAAATAATTCTCATAATTGAAAATTTTGACTAATTGGATCAATTGATGGTAGAATTAAACTTTTAATTTTTCCCCAAATCATATCTTGCTCTTTAAGGGGTTCAAATTGGCCTCAAATGCCTCCTAGAATAAATGAATCAACTGTTTGGTTAATTATATATGACATGACATTAAGGTTAAATTCAATCCAAATAATATTTAATATATAATTTAAAGTACATTCACATGGCTCATCTTGACCCTAATTACCTCTAAAATTAAATTAATCAACATTTACATTCATTAGTTGACGACTTCATGTTTATTGAGCTCAAAAACACACTCTATACATGTAAAAATTGAATATAAAATAATTATGTTTCTTTATTTCAACTAAGATAATGAAATTGGATCTGATCAACCCCCAAATCACATTTTATAGTCAAGCAATCAGGTTGAAGGGGATTGAAATAGTCCCAACTTACTTCAAATGCACAGCTAGATTGGTACTCTAAAGGCTTATTTTTTTCCATAGCTTTAAAAAATGCATTTTATGACATCTCATGATAAAATCAGTTATATATTAAGGCGTGTATGTTTATGACATATATATTTGTGGCATGTATGTTTTTGACATATCTAAACTTCATAAATGATAACTTCTTATATGCAAAATAGGGTACTAACACATTGATATACCTTGAAAATAGATCCTTATAGAACTTAACTTATTGGCTCAAAAAATACTATCAAAGACTAAAACAATAATAAAAAGTTTATAAATTTTGTTTACAAGTTTCAAACATCACCAATTATCCATAAAAACTAAGGTACTCCTATTTAACCAAATTCAACCTCTTTTAGGATTGTATACACTCTTCACACAAAATGCAACGATCCTTGATTTATTTCTTGTTGTTCCAAAACACCATTTGAATCTTTTGAAGACTATAAACTCATTTTCAAATTTCAAATTTCAAATAACTAATCCCTAAACATTTATAATATCATTGAAATCACTTTCAAACCTAATACTCTAGGTCCATTAGTACTTAGTCAGAGGATCCTTATACTGCAATTGATTTTTTGACAATATAATTTATTTAATCATGTAAAAAATGAAATCTAAATAAAATCTACCAAATTATGAGTGATTTGGATTAGTGGATCACCAAAAACCAACTTTTTACTTCTTCACCTTGTCTAGGATGAACTAAGATTGTATGCATTTTAAGGAAAATTAGAATCCTATCAAATGAACAATAAATTGATTCATAGGTTAATACATTTCCAGTTATCATTCAATGATATCAAATCTTGACAATAACATTGGTCCCAAATAACATTTTAATCAACAAAACTTTATTCTTAAGATTACTAGGCCTAATGGATCCTTTAGTAGGTCAAAATTGCAAATTTAGATTTCAGGATGTTGTGAATTTATAACTTTATTGTGTCATTAATGTGATCACATTATTAAATAACATTATTGCATTATTAATGTATTTAATAATTCAATCTCATTAATACCATGATTATGTTATTAATGTGATTGTGCTATTTTAATTGGAATTCAATTTTCATGCCTTTTGGCTTGGGAATGGCTTGGATTCTTGAGCTAAAGGCTTGGACCTATCAATGTATAAAATATTTTTGAGAGTTATGATAGAAACAAAAAAAATCAAATTTTATTTCCAAATACAATACAAATTTCAATGTGGAAATTCAAAAACTTAATACCATCGTGATGAGCACTCTCTCCTCTTTCCAAAAATATGTTTTTAAATAATTTTTGGACTAATTTAATCTTTCAAACTATGTTGATTTATAACTATACCTTTTTTAGGCCACTAGATGCCACAAACATACATGACTATACATGTTCATGTAATTTATCTTTCATTGATCCAAGTGAAAAACAAGTTATATGGTCACAAACTAGGCCTAATTATAACCATATTAAAAAAAATTGATTTTCATTTTTCTCATCGTTGTTAGGTGCATCACACAGACGACTATCCATTTTTTTGTCAATTTTCAAGATCTATTTACTTGAAAATTTCATAAAATAAAAGTATTCATTACAAAATATAAAAAAATATAGGTCACAAACTAGAAGATCTTATCTAAATTTTCTCTAAAGGGTTTCAAAGAATATTAAATTTTGCTCAAAACATTGGGTCAAACGGTCATCTATCTACTCTTTCTTCTTAAGAAAATATTAGTTCCTCTTCAAATTTTAGATGTTTGAACTAGTTATACTTAACAATTTTTAAAATAAATTAGTTTTTTAGAAACTAGACTCGAAATTCTACATTTCTTGTTCTTACATGATCTTCAAATTTGTAGTGTAGATACCTCAAATTATCTATAGAAGTTCAAATATCTAAAATTTTAGGCAAATCATGTCCTTGGGTAGGCCACTTTTTTTCCCCCAACTTTGTGCACTTACCCTAGTATTTCCTAGTCTAACTCTTCTCTCTCTCTTATATATATATATATATATATATATATATATATATATATATATATATATATATATATATATATATATATATATTGAATACAAATGTTTATATGCTCTATATTCTATACCATGAATACGTAGGTTATTCTACATTATAAGCTCTGTATAATCTATTCTATTATTTTATATTCTTATCTACCTCTCTATCCATTGAAATATGTTGCGGTATAAATATTGAACCAAAACAACACAACTCAATAGTCATGTCTATATGAGAATGTCATTTCTCTAATGAAATAAGCTTTCATCTTTATAAAACCTCATTTCTTACTGCAGCTCTAGTTGGCCGAATCATATGTTTTAACATTCTAAATGAGTGTTGTGTTATGTAATCATCTCTATGGTATATGTGGTGTAGTTCCTTAGGTAATATAGAATCTTGCCAACATTTTATCTCATTTGCAAGAGAAATCTAAGTGTTGATAGACACCAAAAAAATACCTCAATCCACTTAAGTATTAAAAAAAATTGGGAATTTTGATAATACATTATTGGAGATCATGGAGTACGTGCCCCTTCATTGGGTAGATGTTGTTGGTACTTTATTACCATAGTCTGAACAAAAGTGTCTAAGTCTAGAGTGAAATTCTTGGCCTCTACAATCATATTCTCAATTGTTACAATCTCTTTTGTAGCCAAGATAGCATAACTTAGGAAAAGATATTTGTCCAATGAATATAGGTAATCAGAATGCATCTTTAGATGGACCTTCATTTTCTCCATTTGTTTATTTAGGTATTTACTATAGTCCTCCATTTTCTTATAGATAGATATCATTTCTCTTTGTTTATCCTTATAGAATTCATGAAAGGATACCATTCTAGCCTTTTCAACTATAGAGGGAATGTTTTGAGATCCAATTCTAGTTGAGGCTGTACTCAACTATTTTTCTATTTCTACTAATTCAGATTTATTACCTCTTATCCATAGTGGCTAGCTAAGGAGGAAGTGAAATAAGTGGCTACATCCTCTAATTTATCCTTCATTGTCACTAATTTCACCTTGTACATTATTGTGTTGGCATAATTTCTTGTAAAAGTGACCTTAACAAATCCTCATTATATTATTTTTGATCCATAATTTGTATGAGTCCTCTATCCAAAATGGCATGAAAGTGGTTGATGAAATTCTCCATTGTCTCTACCAATTGTTGTTTTATTAGTAGAGTGGTATAAAGATCAAATTGGGGCCTAGTGGTGGTCAAAGAAGATAAAATTACCTTAATTACTTCTTCTAAGGAAACACATCGTGTCATTCAATCTCCTCTAGCACTTTAGATGAGAGTCTATCCTACCATTTCCTTGTTAATTAGAGTTTAGTGTTGTAGTGACACTTCAATTTTTCCTCCTTCGGTTGGAGAAAACTTGATGGCACTAGAATAATGGAGGTCCTCTATTTATACTTGTCCATTTATACTTTGATTTCAGCTAGTATATCCATATGAGTTTTTATAATACATGGGCTGACCCCCATTGTGTTTAAGGTACTTTCTGTGGCATCCTAGGTAGTAGCCTCTATTATTGGACTTATCTCCTTCTCCTTCCCTTTAGTTTGTAGAGCCACTGGTTGCTTTATTAGTTTCTTTTTATCTAATTCACGTTTATGTTTGTCCTCTACATTTTTTTTCTTAAGTTATGTAAACTTTGTTTTATTTTCCTCATCTAATTTATTTTTATTCTATTTTTGGTTTTTCCTTTCTTCCTCTACATCTTTCTTTCTTTATTCTTATTTTAGTCTTCCATCATGTTCTTTCTTCTTATTTTCTTCTCAAATAAGTTTTTTCTATTTATACTTTGAGGCTTCATTTTCCTCTCAATCCTAATTTTTATTTTTTGCCTCATCATCTACTTGTTCCTTTTCTTTTTTTTTCCTTATCCAAGAAATGTTTACCCTTTTAGGTGGCTAATCTTACAATTTCTTGAATTTTCCTACTTTATTCATTTATCTCATATTCTAGTTGTTTATGTTTCTGAATCATTTCTTCCTCCAGTGCCTTAGCTGCCTTTAATTATTATCTTTTTTCTAAGGCCTCATTGACCATGTATATTTTTTGTTTGGACCCTAACTCTATTTTTTAGAGATTTCTTAATCTTTCCTGGCCAATTAGAGATAGAGTGGAGTCCATAGTGGTCTTATGTAGGGCTTTCTCTTTATATTTTTCCACCACAATCTGAGCCTTTTTAATTATTTCCTTGGTTTTAATAAGGATGGGTTGTAAATATTATGGAATTCTATCTCTAACATCCTCTAGATTGAATGGACTTAACTCAATGCAATCCAGAATTGGCCTCATCACTCTACCTTGGTTGGTGGAATCTACTTTTTTGTGTAGGTTCCCTACTCTGTTTATACCTCTTTTGCTATGAGACATATTGAAGAGGGTTTTTATATCGGGTACTTCAAAGATCACCTCTTTCTCTCTTTCTTATTATATTTATGTGGTATCTTCCTTCTCTGAAGACTCTTAACCTAAGTATGTTGTTACTATTATTGCCTTAGATTTATCTACTTTTTTTCTTGTTCTTGCCTCTATGTGATGCATGTGGTAATCGATTCCTTTCTCTTTTCTTCCCACTCATATGTAATAGGGTTTCACGTATGGTGAGAGATGTAGTGGGGGATACCTTAGGGTCATTTCAGGTGTGGATGTTTAATTTTGATTTTGAGGATAGGACTCTTTCAAGGGAGTCTTTCCTCTTCCTGAGTGTGTAAGGTGGGGATCCCTTTTATGTCATCCCTTCTTCTCCCAATTTTTCACCTGTGGTTGAGTCTTTAACCATAAATGTAGTCATATCCTCTTCTTATTCCTCCTCATTCAAATCCCTCAAGTCAAAAAATTATTTCTTTGGTCTAGAAGACTTGAGGATACCATATTGAGGTTTAGATACCTCCACTCCACCTAGCAGTGATTGAGTTTGAGGTTCTCTCCTAACTCCCTTACAAGATCTAACTTTTTCATGGATTTCTAAAGGTGGGAATAGTAATTTAGTATATGAGGTTGACTCTTTTAGTCTTTTTGTTGCTTCTAATGTAACTCAAGTGATTATTTTCAAATAGAATAGAGGAAAATATTATGCCCTCCTTATATCATTAGAATAAGTTACTATTGATGTGGGTTTTATGCACACCCTAATAACCTTATGAGGTAGCCTCTAACATTTTATAATTAATGAAAATTTTTAGTACAAAGCATGAGTTACAGGGTATTCAATCTTATAAACAAACTAATGGTTGAATGGTGATGAGAGAAACATATTGTTTAGCATCAATGAACTAGATATGAGTGAAACTAAGTCTACTATAGCTAGGTGAATGGATAATTATATTAATCTAAGGTGGGTAGGAATTTAAAAAAAAATCAAAAAGGAGGGAAGGGTAGAGAATCCAAAGAAGGTTATGGACCACACAAGATAAGACCATTCAAGACTATCAATTCACCTAAGGTTGGATAAGAGATTAAAACACCAAATTCAGATGCAAGCTACTATATCATATCAATAATCAAACATGGTTAGGATTCAAAGGGAACCAACATATATTAAACTTAAAAATGTATAACCAAAGGTTTCCATATTTGTCATATTGTATTTACACATATACAAAGGGGATTATAATTTAGCATGAAAAAGGAATTCAAATAAGCTATAGCTTAAAATGAATAACTATATTAAAAATATAACTCATGTATATATATAGAATAAAGATACTAAAATGATAGAACATCTTACATAGTCAACATAATTAGAGAATAATCTAGTTTTGCACATCAAGACTAAGTTAAACATAACTTGTCATATTTCATATTAATCTTTACATCCAAAATTTTCCTTATTTTGGAAATATGAGGATACAAGTATAAATAATATTGGGATGGGGAAGGCCTCATATCTAAAAATATAAGTCCAAAAATAGCATTGTATGTTAATCTGATGTAAAGCATGCATGTATAACATTGATCACTAAAAATACAATTCTTCATATAAAAATACAATATATACATGCTAATTAAATTTATAGTTAACAATTTGATCTTGACTAGACCATGGAAATACATATATATAATTAGCAAGTGCTGATGTGGAATTTATAAAAGAATTAAAACAATGATAAATCTGATGTAGATGAAACTATAATTGTAATTGGAGTTACAAATGAGATGGGCACTATAACTAGAAATAACACTGAAGTACCTATAGGAAGTGGTAAATAAGAAGCCCCATCTGAATATTCAAAAATGTGTACTTGGGAAGTTGAGAACTCTAAATTAGCCCAATCATGACCCATGTTGCTATAGTTTCTTACTTGGTTGCATCTAATTTTAGGTGAAGTGCATAACTTGCTTGAAAGCTGATATGTACAGCCTCAAAATCAAGTAGAGCTATTTTGAATATCTGAGGAAGTTTGTTCATCATTTTATTATGTGTACTCAATTCAACCTTAACCCTAGCATGTAGTGACTCAGTCCCTATAACCTTATCCCTTTCAAAATTTAATAGTTAGATCACCTCATCACTGGTTCTATAGATAGTCCCCTTGATCTCTAATCTAAATCTATCTAATGTTGTTTGCAAAATAATCTCAAAAGTGGGTTTGAGCACCAGTTATTCATGAAGGGTGTCAACTTGAGTGACTCTTAAGTTATTCAAAATAGAGATAACTTACCTCTCCTAATTTTAAAACTATTGGACTAGAGACCACATCTCTTGATGCCATTCAAGTGAATTATCCCTCTTTACCTTAATATAATTTTGTGTCCAAAAAGCTTTATATTTTATCATTAAATCAAAGTATGCATAAGCCTTATTTCTTATTATTTGGTCTATATAATGCAATTTTCCATCAATGTATTTTATTTTTTTGAATAGTTAAAGAATGTATCCCCATTTGGGTTAGGAGTTGCCTATGCAAACCTTATTGAACCAATGGTGTCAAAAATCATCCTTAGTATCAATTACAAATTATCTACTATTTTACTGGGGGATTGAATGGTGCTCACCTCTAGATGCCTCTACATTTCTTAATAAAAAATTATAAACATTTCATTGATCACCCCCTACTTCCTCTAAAAACTTATAAGGGTATTCTCGAATTCTATCAGGGTCTAAGGATTTAGCTTCCTTTTCTTAGTTAGAGATATGCTGTTTTCTCTCTATTGTAGCTCTATCTTTTGGCCCTCAATAACTATAGTTTCTTCTTGACTTTACTTAAAGTTCTTATTTGCCTATCAAAATGGAACATAAATGTAGATGGCTCGATTATTAAAAATCATGTCTCCCTATTTATTCTTTCTATTTTAGCTACATGATCCATGAAGGAACATTTAGTACAAGTTGTTGCTTCATTTGTTCTAAACGATATACTATCTGTGCAAGTTATTTTTGTTTGGTTGACTATTCTTAATAGGCTGACTGATCTTATTGGGTTGATTGATCTACTTGAATTGTCAAATGGGATTTCCCTAGATTTAGCATAGGCTTTAGAGAGGATGTCCCTATTATAATAAAATGAATAATAACCTTCCTCCTTTTAATAACCTACCTTTGGACTTGTGTATCTATGATGTATTTGGCATTCCATTCTACCTTGTACACTAAAATTTTAGGTGTCTTGGTGTGTGTAGATCGACCAATAGTAATTTATAATTATGTATATAGACTAGGATGGGTATTTCATACAACAAACATATATGTAGATACTAGGTTTTAAAAATGCACCTTTTTTATAGGCTCAGGAAACTAAGGACTAGTCCCACTAAAGAATGAATAGGTCACTAGCGTGCTTAATACATTTTGAAAATATTTAGTAATAAATGTTTTGGTAACCTTAGAATCCATAGTAGTAGTGGATATAGGACCCATGGCAGTGGACTGGGCTATAACAAGAAACATTAGCAAGATAGTTGTATCTTGGGGCTAATTTATTTGGCCAAAAGAATGCAAATAATATAAAGAATTCATGATACTAATTTCAATTGTAGACACTAAGAAAGTTACTAAAGCATGTGGACATAGGGAACTTAAAACTAAAGTAGGACTAGCTAGAATACTAATTGCTAAAATATTCACTGCTATGATCTAAGGTGAAGATCTTGGAGATGTAGTTGGATATGGTCCATGTATGGTATATTGCAATGTTTAATATTCCTATCCTATTGCATCTCCCTCTCTATATGATAATAGTTCAGTGGCTAATGATATACCATCTCTTTGGTCGATCTCTTCAGACTCTCCTAGTAAATTTATTCTTCTTGAATGAGTACTCCCCTTAGTCATCCATTAATTTTTTGAGTCTAATTATGTGGTCTCACCAATTGACCATGATTCTTTAGTATTATGCTATGATACCCATTTATATTCAATTTTACATATTTTTATTATTACTCACCATCATAAATTATGGCATGGCCTAATCTCCTTGTACCCTTCCTTATATCATCTCCCTATTTAGGTAATTCTATAGGATCCTCTTTCACATCCACATTTTATGAGCAAATAGGTGGGATCATGGGATTCCTTGTATATGAAAGTATTGGTTTAGTAATGGTAGATACTTACCCAATAGATTTTGTATTAGAATATGAAGTAATGGTAGTGGTAGTAGATCGTAATGGAGTGGGAAGGGTAGTCACTACTAGTGGAATGATAGATGGTGATGATGAAGGTAGTTTCGCATGGGAATAGAGAATTACTGCTAGTGAATAAAAAAAAAGGATAAGTAATATGTACTTAATATAGAAAATAATTAAGAATTAATTATTATGCAATGGTTAATGGGGGTAAAGTAAGTGCGGAGAAGATTCCATTTGATGTGTTGGGACTTATATCTCTTTATTCCTCAGTTGTGATTTAAGGATCCACCATGATGTGATGTGGAAAAATAGTAGTAATTGTATATGTTGTAGAGCATGGAGGTGTTGAAGCTTCTTATTCAATATGATTATAATTGAATGGGCTAGTTTGTTCTAGCATTTCTTCTTTTTTTAAGGAGGGGGTCCATGAATAGGTTTTAAAACCCATTCCTACTTCTTAATCCTTTTGGCATCCTCTTTGGTTATCGTAAGATCATATTGGATCCTTTTAGCTATAATCATAGAATGTTAGATCTAAAAATTCCTATTGATACCTATGAATCATCTTTAAAATTCATGAATATGATGCATTGGTCATAATATGGGTGCCCATAATCGATATTCACTTTCCTTTCATATTTTTGATGTGTCCTCTAACATTCCTTTTAGGGTCAAAGTTTTTGAAAGGTGTCCATTTAAACCCATAATGTGCCCTATTACTTCCAATGAAGTGAAGGTGTTCAAACTTTGTATATTTCATCCTAATGATGCTAAGAGGATTTGGATGAACTTTTTTCTGCTTAGCCTTACTAAATCCAACATCAACACTATCATTTAGTTAGGTAACAATCTCTTGTTCAGTAACTTTGCCAAGCATAGTCCTTGGTAAGTATAAAGGGTGTACCGTATTACACTCTATTTTGATTATAGTGTGGTCAATATACAATTTATAGTCACCCATATTCCTAATAATATTATTTATATTATCTGATAACCTGGGCATATTCATCCCATATATAGCTTGATATACAATGGGAGAAAAGGTCTCAATTATCCTTTTCATTATCTTCCTAAAACTGTGCACATGAAGAATATTATATTCATCACATACCCTATTATTAAGGTACTTAGTGTATTATTTCAAGGGTTTATCATGGCATAAATGCATAATTATAGTCATTGGATCCACCACATAGGACATCATATATAAATTCCCATCTGGAGATCTCCTAGGATTGGTGAGTTTTAAAATTAGATTATAGCTAATGATATACCCTAGGGATGTGATTTTATTGTAAGTTAAAATCATATCTACCAGAGGGACCCATACCTCATTGACATAAGTGATGTTGAAAAAAAAACATATATCCTATTAAGTATATCCATGGATATTCTAACCCTTAGTTTCAATATAGCTATGGGAATGACAGAAGTAGGACTTATTACTAATGTTATTATTCTAGAGCCATGAACTCACCATCTCTTTCCTGTTGTCACTTTTATATTAGGAATCCTGTAATACCTCTCAAAGGTATTCCTATTGATATACACTAATGGTGTATCAATAATCCTAAAGTGTAATATTTTTTATAGTAACCTTGCTATTAAATAATAAATCAAATAATAGGTTAAGGCAGAGCATTACCTCTAGTTTAACCACTATGTTGTGAAGGCCTACTTATTTGATGGATAGGAGGTCATAATTGTATCTATGTTTGAATATAAAGATTTGGTCCTCATAATTATATGGTTTTATTGCATGGAACATATCCCAAATGCCAGAGAAGTGTTTGAATTCATGATTTATTTCAGTTGAATCAAATTTGGTATCTATGAATTGAGATGATCTTGAAATTGAAGAAGCGTATAAAATTAGGATGAAATATGAGGAATCCATTGATGTTGTTTGAAAATATTTTCTCTATGAAAATCTTGTAAATTCCTTGATTCAATGGATTTATGGATTTGTCATCTACACTTGAGCTCATAATTCATAATACTCAAGATAGCTTGGAGGTAATATAATTTGACTAAAAATGACAATTTAAAATATATTATTTTGGCTAAGTTGGATACAATAATTTAATGCATTAATTATTTATTTCATGAAAATTAAGTGCATTAATGGATTTTTCTCTTTTCCAATTTCTTCTTTTATTTAAATTTGATAAACTAAATCCCATGGATTTTTATTTCCATGTGGTTCCTTCCACTCATTTTTGAATGCTTAGTCATCATAAGGTGACAAATGTCTCCTTTAAGTTCTTTTGGTCATGACATTGGTGTATTTTTTATTTAATTTCATGCCTTGGGAGGATGTATGTATGTATTTAATTATTCTAGTAATGGCCAAGACATGATCCATTGTACTTCATTCTATTTTGTCATGGGTTAGTGAGATGGTGACAAGTGGTAGAATCTTGTTGTTCTAATAAATAGTTAGGATTCATATATTATTCATAGATAGATGGATGTTAGTTGAGAAATATCATGACACATGGATGGATCTCGCTGCTCCACTTGACTAGGAATTTTTATATAAATTCCCATGTTGACATCACTGCTAGTTTGATGGGTGGGTAGAATGATGACACATAGACAACTCTCGCTATGCTACTTTCCTAATAACTACATACAAATTTCCATAATGACATCATCATCAAAAAGATAGGTGAGCATGATGATGACATGTGGATGGATCTTGATAATCCACTTTTTCAGGAGTTTCCATTAAAAGGCCAATGTTGGTGTCACCTCTGGGCTATCAGGTGAGTGAGATGATGACATGTGGATGACTCTAACTACTTCACTTACCTAGGACTTTTTGTATAAAGGCCCATGTTGATGTCACCTCTAGGAGGCTAGGATGACTTTTACCTTTATAGATTGGCACTCTGAATGAGAAGAAATATGTCACATGGAAATAATGAACTCTAAGATGGTCTAGGAAATGTTGAAGTGTGCGATATTTTGTGTAAGACACAACATAACAACACAAACCTACTACAAGTAAAACACATCATCGCATTTAGTCATATAAACTATAAAAGGAGTCACATAGTTAAATCACTTAAACAAACTTGAAGACAAAGAGTGAAGCATATAATATGGATTAATCATAGTTTTGATTCCTTTTAACTATGAAAACACCCTATACATAGTGAGAGGAAAATTATCAATTATGTTAAGCAACCAACTAGAGACATAGATAGTCAAGTATATTTTTTAAGTGTCAAATGAAATCCTTAAATTTATTCTTTTCAAAAATTTACATTAGATACTTCTACTTCATAAGACTACAAAAGGATGCTCAATTAATATTGGGCCCCTATTTGAAAATTTTAAAATAGGGTGTGATTTTTAGGGCAAAACACAAGAGAAATTAAGATTCAAGATCCAACATAATTTGACAATAGTGATAACAAAACATAACATTATTTCCCTCATAGCCTCCATTATAAAATTCTAAGACAAGTATCGTTACACCTCATCCCCTCATCCTAACTCTTATACTACCGATGACTTTGGGTAAATAAATACATTTAAAGTTTACAACAAGATTGAGTATGACATGAAAAATATGTAAGATGAAACCATTTGTTATACACTAATTGAGATTAGGATTGAATAGTATAATGAATGAGGTATACGTTTCTCAATTTATTCAAATTTTAATATATTGCATATGATCTAGGGTAGTGGTAAATTGGTGATAATAGTGCTCTATGCTAGATTTTTATTAGTTTTGAAAGGGAAATAAAAACCCACATAAGATTGGTTAGTTGTAAATGTTTTAAATAATGGGTAATATTTTAATTTACCTTCTTACCAATTCCATCTTATTATATATATAAAGTGAAATGGATCCATTCTCTTATCCTTCTATTTTAGTGCCATTTTAATATGTGAGACAAGTAGATTTTATGCAAAAAAGGCAGTTTGATATTTAACACTATTTTGGACTTCCTAAAATAATTGTGTAAATGTTATGATATATAGAGGAGCCTATTAAGAAACAACTATGTTAGATACATTGATACTCACTTTTTAGTAACTCAAGGTGAAGGGGTATGAATAATGAGATACAAGGAACAATGAATTTTATTAACATAACACTTTTTTATAAAACATAAATTTAGACCATGAATTTTACATGTTTTATACCACATGGCATGTATTATCTACAAGTTACATGTGTATAAGGCTCAAAATGTAATGTAATGGGGTCTCATAAACCCCAATGTTTCCTTTTATGTGACAAGAGATTCAAACATTGAGTGTGCATGTCCCCATAAAAATTCAATATAATAAAGTGAAATAACAACAAACAATGATCTTTATAGAGACCCCTCTACTCCATTGATAAGGAAACATTCAATTTTCCTCATTTTGGCATTCCTGTTAGTATATAGCCACATTGTAAGTTTATAAAACCACACCATCCAAGTTTCAATGATGTTTATACACTTTATTTGAGGTAAGGTAAAAATCACAACCTTTACATTATTTATAATACTATACAAAAATTGAGTATTGACATTAATTAAAAAATGGTGTCTATATTAATTGTTTATTTTCGAATTTTCATGCCTGTCTTACATAAATGAGTCAAAATTTATTACTTATATATATATATATATATATATATATATATATATATATATATATATATATATATATATATATATATATATATATATATATATATATATATATATATATATATATAATTAAGGTCTCTATAATGTGGTGCATCTTACTTATCTATGTAATACCCTTTACACTATGTATAATGGTCTACAATTTCCCATCTCTCTGCATACATTTTTACTCTACATATGATTAAAGGAAAGAACCCATAAAGCTACATCTCATCATATTATAATGGTTTTTTCTAATCAATAATGGACATAAATAAATTTAAAAGGAATGAAACCAATTAACATGCATCTCATCATATTACAATGTTCGTTTATGTTCATTAATGGACCTAAATAAATGTAAAAGGAAAGGAACCAATGAAAATTTTGAGACAAAATTAATTATCATTTTGAGTGAAAAATATGATTTTAACAATCAAACAAGTGACATCCCTTAATATGAATATATGTTTTTTTGGTTAGTGACATATGCTTACTAAATATCTATGGTTATACTTTTTTCTAGCTTCCACAATTCCCAATCCCAATCCACCAAGTAATCTTGTGTATAAATCTAAAAGTACTGAATTTATGAATTAAAAGGTGTATGAGGACCTTATAGAATGATAACTAAGGCATTTTAAGAGCAAGTTTGATGTATGGGAGCAATGGGTGAATGCTAAAAAATATACAGAGGGAAACTTGAAGGAAAGCATTGAAGGAAAGATTACAACCATATCATCTTTGAAAATTGAGAATAATGAGATAAAGCTTTATTTTTAATGTGTAAGGAAATAAAAACTATAGGCTCATATGTGTCTCTAGGAACAAAATACATGACTGAGAGTATAGGAAGTTGTTTCAAGCACTAGCCCTATTTATTTCAAAGTAGAGCAGTATAGAAATGTAAAACAAAACAAACTTTATGAGTGATGCGATTGAAAAACACTACTCATAGGCACTATTCATAAGTTAATATTCAATGATGAGGTGGTAGATCCTATTATCCTAGTGAGGTGTCCATGAGACTATTCTGAAATGCTTACGTTTCATGGGTCAAATTTGTCATGTGGGGAAAGAAAATAGTGGTTAGAAAGGCACACCTACCTCGTTTAGAAGTGTATGCCAATTGGGGGACATGATTACTATTTCATATTGGTATCTTGATTTTCTCTTTTATCATTGCTTGAAGGTGGCTCCAACTTTTCCACGTGAACTTTGTCTTTATCTATGATTACTCCATTTGAATCATGTGTCATCTATTTTCATGGGAGACAATTTATCTTTATTTTAGATTCCCCCCATGTGAAGGAGTGGTTCTATTTGGGTCCCATGTATATTGAAAGGACTCCTTGGCTTGTGATGCCAAGTTTATATGTGTTAGGGAGATATCTTGTTTAATCTTGATTATTTAGTGATGCATTCATTGAGAATTAATGAGAATTGTGAAGTGATTTTATGAGATGAAATTGTGTATTTTATATGAGAATGAGTGTTGAATGGATTCTTGAAACCACTATGTGTTTTGGAGTCCACATAACTTGGTATCATATCTCTACAATCTGAGTTTTTATTCACATCAAGTGGATCAGATCAAGTTTTAATCTTGTTAGGAGGAGAACATGCTAAAGTTTATTATTATTTGGATGTTTTGTAGGTTTTGAAGAAATGGAAAAGAGGAATGGAAGAATTCCTATGTTATTTGGGCAAGAGGATTCATAAGGAATCATGTGATGGATAGTTGAGCTAAATAAGCATTTTCAATACCCCATGAGGGTGAATATTCCAAGCAATAGGATGAGTAGAGTTCCATCCATGTGTTGGAAGGATTATCGAGTTTAGAGACAAAAAAAAGGGAAATAAGAAGATATTTGAATGGGAACATATGGTTTCCAAATTTATTAGTGAATTTGTGCACCCAAAAATGCAAATATAGTATATGAAAAGGGTTGAAATGAGACAAGACAAGAGGCTTGAGAAGGATGGAAAAATGATTTATGTTGCAGATGATGAAGGTGACCCATTATTTTATGATGGGCAAGAGTTTAAGGATTTTAATATGGAATAAAGTTGCATCCATGGAGAGTTGCATGAGATTGAATATTTCATCCATGTTGATTTTCATGAGGAAGAAGATTTCATCCTTGAAGAGGTTAATTATATTGAAGGGAGTATCCAAGAGGAGTTACATGTTTCTTTGAAAGAAACATTGGATGTAATTTTTGTGCAAGTAGGTGAAAATGTGGATGAGAGTTTGATCGATGATTTTTTTTTACAATAGAGTAAACATGTGGAGCAGAAGATGGAGATAGATTCATCCATGATATAGGAGATATAAGTGGTTGTAATGTGTGATGCTATGGATGATCTAATTGGTGGTTGGATAAGTTGTGAATAAATCTAGGTGGGATTTTGGTTGAGGTGGATTGTTAATGGAGGACTTGAGCTCACATTGGAAAATGAGATGCATGATAAAGCATCTTGGTGGAGGAGGTTGGTTTACAATGGTGTGTTTCATCCCATAGGTGAGTGGAATGAGATATTGTTAAGCCTTTCATAGAGGAGGATGATTTAAAGTCCAGTGTGTAGAAACTAGAATTAGAGAAATAAAAAAAAAAACATCCAAGTGCACTTGGTGTATTGGAATGGGATGTCATGGTCATTACTCTTCATGACCAAGAGAGTGGTTCTACAACTAACCCCATATATGTGATCATGAGATCACATTACCTACTTCAGGTGTGTGATGTAAGAACATCTAAGGGTTTGGCCAATATTACATAACCCAAAAATAAATTGTAGTGTTATTGTGTTTCTATTCTCATGTGCTCATGTGTTTATGTAGTCATGTTCACATTTGCCTACAAAGATTAGAGAATAATTAGGACAACTTGTAGGAGCTACGTTTTTTCAACCAAAGGAGAATGATATGGTGGGAAAACATTATTCATGGGCACTATTCATGTGTTACTATACAACTGATGAGGTTGTGGACACTCTTCATCCTAATGATGTGTCACAACACTATTCTTTAGTGCTTAGGTGCCATGGGTCAAATTTCTCATGTGAGGATAAGAAGAATAGTCAAAAAGGCAAACCTACCCATTTTTGAATATTATGCTAAGTGTGGAGACATAAGTCACTATTTCATATTGGCATCTCACTTTTCCTTCTATCATTACTTGGAGGTGGTGCTAACTTTCCAAAGGAGGCTTTGTTCTTAGTCAAAGATGACCCCATGAAGCA
>JARHVA010000171.1:5390000-5425000 GCA_037957365.1 Torreya grandis | reverse complement strand
CATGGAAACCTTGAAATGTGGAAGAGATAAACCATGGGGAAAATGGCATCTTCTAGACTTCACATTAACATCAAAAACTCTCTTATGACATTTCTTCCAGCTACTCTTTTTAGTGATGACAAAAAATCAATCAAGTGAGCCAAGCATACAATTCCTCCAAGCTCTAAGCTCTAACCTCAAGGATCTCCATGCTTACAACTAATCATTGATGATGCTTAAAAACCAAAAATATATGTGAGCCAAGTAACATGGACCTTAGGCTCTACCTATTTAAAAACATGGAAGCCCAAGATTGCAAGGATCCAAGTGTGATCCATCTAAGGATGATAAATACAAAGGAAAGCTTATGTTTTTATAAAATTTAGAAAAAGAGAGAGATAGAGAGTTAGAGAGAAACATCATAGGTGTCCTAAAAAATTTTCCACATTCCATGTGGGCACTAGTGATCATCATTAAAATGTATGTTTTCATTTGTAATGGTGAAAATTTTTGACCATACACTTTAGACAAAATCCAATCAACTTTCATGTGACTCTAAACATTGTCTCCCACTCCACATGTAAGGAAAATCATCAATAATAAAATCTTGACTTTTTCTTTCATGTGTATACCATAATTCAAAAAGGTATTGAAATCACCTTTTGAACTTGTCAACACATGTGAACCATTGGATCCCTTATAAATTAAACCCACACCTAACCATTTGTATTTTTCATCACATGACAAACCCATGTGCCTTGGTAGAGTGTTACACCCCACTCCCATTGCATCAACCTGATCACATGTGAGAGACCTTCCATGGGTCCTACCACATCATCAATCAACCACATCACCATCATGCCACATCCACATGAATAATGATTATTGAATAGTGACCATTAATAATGATTATTTAATAGTAACTATGAATAGTGACTTCATACATAACATAATCCCACTTGAATTTAATATACATGGGATTTTACCACACCTAAGTATTCTATAACCAGTTGTCCATCTATGCCGACTACTTCCCTAACACAAACCTAGTATAAGTTTTGTTGCACTACTAAATCTTCTTTTCCTTGAATAGCTTTGCCAACATCTACTCCTACATAAAAAATTGCATCTCTTCAGGTGATTATCTCTTCTCCACAACATAGACCAATCCTCCTATCAGGATTATACCATGAATTGCTCATAACTCCCGCTACTTGGGAAAATTTGGTTTGATTAATCTAATACACAAGACATAACATGTTTTCTCCTCCTCTAGGTCACTCTTGGGAAGAGAACTTACAATGAAATAAGTGGGGTAATTTGTATCTATCCCATCCTTGTACATTTTCATCTTTTGTTTTATCCTTCTATCACCTTCATCATGTCCTAGTCACTAATCCATCAAAACAATGATCATATTGGGGCATGATTCCAACATGTTAACAACACATATCATAAACCTCTGTTAAACACTTTGGCCCTCAATTAAGGTCATAAATATCCTCTATTCTCTCAACACATATGTTGGAAACCCCTTCAGTGATTTATTCAATCTTAAAACTATCAACTTTTTTCCTCATCTTTGTATATATTTCTTCCTAAGAGAGATCACCATGTAGTAATTAGGCTGATCCAACTCTTTGAACATCAATAGAATAACATAACACTCTTGATAGTATTATGGAGATAATATCTCATAGAATTCAAAACCAAACTTCTCAACATAGCCACTAAGCTATCAACATGGAACAAGTTCACTCAACTAATCATAGTTCTTAAGAAGTTATCATGCTACTTTGTGTATCACTGTACTTACCACATTTTTTATCACACATAAAAAATGCATCCTTCTCTACTAAATGTTACCAAAACACCAAATCATGTTACTCCAATGTTACTCCATGCATCGATATACCTGGCCAACACCACAACTATATGCACAACACTCTAACATCCTAAGTTATATGGTCAACACCAGCCTTCTCCTTCTGGGAACACCAAGACTCATTTCATATTCTACATGTAGCCTTCACCTATTAATAATGAAAAACATGATAGAAGTGGACCAATCACAACATTAGGGAAGTTTTTTCACTAATTAGTGTAGCAATGCACCTACTGATATTTTGATCTTGAAAAATGAATCCAAAATACATCACTACTTTACCACATGTCCAAACACATGGTAATATTCTTATGATAACATTAGGTCTTACTTATTCATATGCCTCTTAATCTTCTTTATCCTCAACTACTTCAAAATAGGTACAACTTCAAGTTTATTTTTACCAACTTCCTTTGCATGGATTTTTATCTTCAGCATCTCGACTAATAACATGTGGTCAGTAGGATACCAAATCATACACCCCTTGCTCTTTCTTTCCAAGAATAATAACAAGTCATACCTTGCCCTCATCCTCCTCCAAAGGAGACTAACTTGAGCTGCAAGTTATACAGTTGCTTTGTCTTCAACGGGAACCTTGTGTAGGCTATTAACTTATCTAGAAAAGCTTTTGCAGCTTCTCATAACTCTCTTATGGACTTATCCTTAGTAACATGAAGAGAACATGATATTCACCAAGAGATCTTCGACATTAATCCACAAAATGTTACTTTCAAAAACAAAACTTTTTTTCCTTCTTTTGAACTTGATCTCTCCTCCTATCATAATAGCTTCCACTTGTACAAATAAGCCAACAATAGAAAACACTCACAAACATGGTATTTTTTACCATATCTATGATACCAATTGTTAGGAATAAAAGCTCTAATAATACATGTTAAGATCAATAAGTTATATCCTATAGTGAAATTAAATAATGTGAAATAAAAAATGATACAAAAGGAAACATATTACACAAGATGTATGTATAAACCCTATCATGTGCAAGGGAAAATCCATAGGGAAGATGGAAGATTCCATAATTAATATTAACATCAATAACTCTTTTATAATATCTCCTCTAGCAACTCCTTTCAGTTCTAAAAAATAAGAACTCAAGTGAGCAAACCATATAATGCCTCTAGGCTCTAACCTTTAAACTCAAAGATCTTCATGCTTACAAAAATGCATGCATGATGATTATAACACAAGAATCTAAGTACACCAAGAAATATGGCATATATAATACAAAGGAAAGCTTATGCTTTAATAGAATTTACAAAAACAGAGAGAGTGAGAGAGTAACATCATAAGTGTCCCAACAAATTCACCACATTCCATATGGACACTAGTGATCAATAGTAAAATGTCTATTTTCATGTGCAAGGGTCAATAAAGTGGACCTTCCACTTTATAAAAAATCCAAGCCACTTCCATGTGACTCCAAACATTCTATCCCACTCCGCATGTGAGGATAATTAATAATAATAAGCTCTTGTCTTTTTCCTCCATGTGCACACTAAAGTCAAAAAGGTATTGAAATCACCTTTGTACTTTCTCCACACATGTGAACCATTGGTTCCCTTAGAAATTTGAATCATACCTAACCCTTTGTATTTTTCACCACATGAAAAACCTATGTGACTACCAAGAATAAAACCCATGTGCCTTGGTGGAGTGTTATGCCCCATTCCCATCACATCATCCTAATCACATGTGAGAGACCCTCCATAGGTCTTGCCACATTACTAATCAACCACATCAGTAACCATCCACATCACCAGCATACCACATCACCAGGAATAGTGGCCATGAATAGTTGTTGTGAATAGTGACTCTAAATACTGACTTCACTCCTAATAATGTTATCTATAATCATATGCATTATTCAAATAAATTTTGTCCTAGACATTTACATTTTTGCTAGCCATGTATCAATATACAAATTGTTATAGCTATGTTTGGAGTGTTTTGGGATATTTATTTTCTGATTTTTAGCATGTTTCGATGTACTAATTATTTTCAAGATGTTCACTTATATGATATTATGAAATAATAGATAAGAACATGGCATATTGAATCATTAAACTGGGTCTTGTATATCTACATAGGAATGATGAAATTTTAGAATTGCATGATGTATCCTCATCTTAAAGGAACATTAAAATATGGGTGCGATGATTTTGTCACACATTAAGGATAGTAAAATTGTGTTCCTCGTATCAATGTAGGAATGATGAAATTTGAGAATTTCATGAAGTATCTTAATCTAAAATGAACATTGAAATATGGATGTGATGAATTTTTCACACATTAAGGCTAGTAAATTTTTTTTCCATATATCTATGCATAAATGATGAAATATCAAAATTGCATGATGTATATCTAGCTCAATGGAACATTAAAATATAGATGTGGTGATTTTGTCACACATTAAGGATAGTAGAGTTTTTTTTCTCAATAATTTTATCATGCATGCAAGATAATATCAATCCTAATGTTAATACCATTTCCTTGTCTGAAAGTATCATATTTTCATGTTGCTCTCAGTTTTATGCTTATGTATCACTTCCTTGAAATTTAGAATGGTGTTTTGATTAAGAATTTTCTTCTTGTTCAATTTGTTTTTACTTATGGATATTGATATAATGATTTGTAAATGCAATTACATAACTAATCAGGTGGGTTTTCCTAAAAGTGGAATTTAAAAAGGCAATTTAAAAAGGCAATCAAAAGTGTAGTGATTAGCATTGTCTTTAGTAGATCTTCAACCACACAATACTCATTTTTTAATATTTTCCAAGATCACTAAAGTAATCTGAGTTCATTTTAGGTACAAGGTTGGTAGGATGGGTAAATTTGAAACTACAGAGCATTAAGTAAACATTACTAAGTTTAATAAGCTATTCCTCATTACCATGCCAATTTATTTTCATTATGGTTTCATAATAGTATATTATGCTTTAATTAACTTTATATGTGTTAAGGTGTTGTAAGAATTTACTTGTTTGTAGTAAACATATTCTTATGCTAAGATTATTTTATATGAAATGCTTATGCAGTCAGTAAGAATAGAATCCTAGTGGAATATACCACAACCAAAAACCTTTAATAATGAACCATGTTTCAAATAACAATCTAGTTTACTATTTTGATTGCAAAGACAAATTAACACATGTTTTACAACCAATATTTATTCTTTAGTCATTGACAGGATAAGTTATCCATATAGCTAAACAAATCTCCTTAAATATAATTACTAAATATTCTTCACCATTCATATTTTTAATAAAATAATAATTACAATGTCATTTAGAGTAAAAGTGTTCAAACAACAGGGTACTATGCTTACCACATTTATGCAATTATCTTTCATGGAAGATATCTCCCAAAGTTATAGAATCTAACTAAATATGTATAATCATTTATTGTAGGTAGCGTTACAAGTTGTGGACTAGAAGAACTTAATTCAAATTCATAGTTAATAGTGTAATTTTAAAAACTATTATGTATTTCATTTGTTATAATCCTAAAGTTTTTCAATTGTATTACTTTAAAAAAATGTCATGTATTTCATTTGTTGATCATATGAAAATTTAAAGGTTGTACCCTTCTGAGATGTTAAACCAATATTATGATAAACAAGGTTTGAGATTCAACAATATAGACAATGCCATTCATTATAGGTAACCAACCTGTATAGTAAATTCTTCATTTAGTATGCTCCTATGAATGTGTTATGTGCTTATGGAACCAGGTAATGGTACACAAGATTCTAAAAAGGTTATGTATGAAGAGGGTAATGGCAAACAATAAATGAAATAGGGGAAAGGTGTGTAAATAATAGGTGTAACTTTTAACTTTTTTAGTCAACACATAACTTGTGTTCAAATGAGGTTAATATTTAAGTTTCCTTAATCCCTTGTGTTTTACTTAACTATTATCTTTTTCTTTAACCATTTTAATTTTCATTAATTTTATCATAAAATATTTTAATTAAGCTATGAGCAAGAAAAGTTGACCACTTTTTATTAATTATTTTTTGTGTGTGCGTGCGCACGCATATGTGTTGATAGCGGTTTACTTATTGAAATGAGCTTTTTATTTAGTATTTTATTGATGATTTCAATTTTAAGTTGGAGGTTGAATATATTTACAATTACCATTTATTAACACATGTCATAGGCTTCCTAAACATAATCATAAGGCTTGATTTTTGCTAATAATATTGTAATGGCCCGCCAATGACTAATGTCATATAAAAAATAATGAGTGATCAATAAATATGGGGTATAACTCAACTACTTTTTATTACACCAATAAATCTATTCTATATATATTTATATGCTACATTCGATAAAACAAAATTGATGAATTTTAGTACGTATTTAAAAATACAAATCTTTTTGAATGTGTTACTAAAACAAACTTCTGCTCAAAAATAAAAAGTTGATAGAAAATAAATATGCACTTGTATTGTCTCTTGGTGTAAATATATAGGTAAAATTTATGAACAGAAGCAACAATATAGACTATAGGATGTCAATGTATTATTCCCACATTAACGATATTGTATCATTTTTCAATCTACATGTTAGACTTGGAGTTTTATTATAATCAAAGTAATGCTCACGACATCTTTTTCCACCCTCAATAATATAAAATGATAAATCAAAGATGTCACCACCCTATAATCTATGGACACCTTTGTAATGGGGAATGTAAGGCATGTGCATGCAACCACTACTGTGATTACAAATTTGGTGTACAATATGGATCACTTGCATGTGGTATTAGTCTGACTAGCAAGGGCCTCTATAAAAAAGGATTGCTCAGCATGTAACTAAGGCTCAAATCAAAAACAAAAATCCCTGAACATAGAGTTGAATAAAAATATCACAAAACAGTAAAGGTTTTTGTTGTGGGAGTGATGGTGGAGTTGTTTGGTTGTAAAATCACTACTATGCCATTGTTGAATCACACATATGCATTTCTAGAGAAAGCAAGACACCAAATAAACACGACAGATATCTTTTCAATAGATGCACATGATAAAGACAATGTGTGGTAGTGGATGTTGCAGGTGGTGGCATCGTATATATTTAATTAATTTCTTATCAATGAACATTTCTTTTACAAAACAAAAGGTATGGAATCTCTACTGATTTTTTAAAATCCTAACCAAAAAGAGCAAAGGTGTTAAGCTACATACATTTACTCAGTAGGAATCAAATTCATCAATGACAAAGACACACAAGTAGAGGAGAACTAAGACCCAAACTATACATGTCAGGAACTACAATTTATTGAACTTATTCTTGGAGGAAGAGGAGGAAGAATCTTTAGCGATGAACTTAGCATTGTGTTGTTGTGACTCAAAAATCATCTCCATCTTCATCCTCAGTCATTCATTGTCCTAATGCATATCAATATTCATTTTATATATTCTCATTAAACCATCTCCCAGGGATCAAACCACTGATGTTAGTTTTGATATCAATTGTTGATTATTAAGATACAATTTATTTTAAAAAACTTTTCTTTATTTATTTAGATATAACATGAAGAAAACCATTAGTCTACATGTGGAAATACAAAATCATGGTGTTCATCAATTGTAGATGGCACAAGGACAACACATGCATCAAACCCTATCTCTTCACAATAATCTCGTAATTGCATGTAATTTACAAAGTAATTTTTATTGTCACATTATTGGGCTCTATCAAGATTAAAAATTATTAAACAACTTTGAAATAGACTAAAAACCAAACTTATTATCTCTATTGTATACTAAAAGAGGTAGATTTGGTTATTTCTCCATGCATACACAAACAAGTGTATTAACAGTTCAAACTATAAGTTGTTTGTAGTTATGAAATGACCTACACAACTCAACTATAAATAGAGCGGTAAGAAAAAAATAATATAAATTACATAAAATTGAGGGTTTTCAATATAATCAATCATGATAAATTTCATATTATTTGTAATTACTATAGTAAATATTCATTGTCTGATATCTAGTTCAAATTGATTGCTTTGTACCATAAATTTTAACCAACAATTCACCCCCCACTCAATTGATAAAAGGCTAGAGTATATTTCCCTTTTAACTGTACAATGTGGGCACCCTATAATGTGTGAGAATTAAACTTACCATCCCTCCATGCCATCTAGGACCAATCATCAACTGACCACCTTTTCTCTTAACTAGCAACACCTCCACCACGACATTCACACTATATCACCAACAATGATCCCTTATGTGCCCACATGGCATGCACTTTAAAAATCTTAGTTAGTCACTTCAACCACAAAAAAATAAACAAGATAGATTCCATAACCTCAATGTATTTCCCCCAGATCAATGGAATTTCATTGTGGATTTGATATGCGCATTGGATGTGGGGTCCTTCCATAATCGAATAGAAAATAGTCAATAAAAGATGTTACCACCTTGCAAGCTACAAACCCCTTTGTAATGGGTGCATGTTATGTAAATCCAATATTTTCCTTGAATTTGAGGCATGTGTATGATGTGGACCCTCTAGTGTATAACATCCCCTGAAATACCCTATCATTACCCCTCATCATCATCACCCAACTCACGTTGAAATCTTTCACCACTTGAAAGTCATTTATGGTCTTGCCCTTTATTAATGGGTATAAGTATGGTGTTTATGTATATTCTCAAACCTGATATATTTTCTATAGGTGTCAATATATTGGTAGCATAGGCAAACACAAGTTACAGTATAGACTTAAGAACCTCAATGTCTTGTCTCCACATCAACAACATTATAACTCCAATTTGAATTGCACATCAAATGTGGAGCCTCCTTACAATCAAATCGATGTCATTTCATCATCATCAACCCTTGACAATAGAAAACATCTAATCAAATAACCTTCCACACTGCAAGTTGAATACCCCTTTCTAAAGGGTGAAATCCATGAAAATTCAACTTCTACCCTAAATTTAGGTCTAGTGTAGGATATCATTTCCCCTCACTATCACCGCTCGAGTCAGCTCCTTGCACATCACATTAGCACACCATAAAAAAGAACATACAACCTCATTTTCTACCATCACCTCCACCAAAAATATAAAATTATTTTTTTCTTAATGCTTCATGCACCAAACGTGAGATGGGATGGTGGTTATGGATTTTAAGTGAGGTATGACTACCAAAAAACACTCATTCATTTCATAAAACTTTTATATATTAATATTTATTATTATTATTATATTATAGATTAAAATATTATTAATCTTTATATATTACACTAGAGGGGTGATGATGGTGAGAGGTAATGACAAGTTATTTGAGGGGATGTATTACACTAGAGGGTCCACATCATACACATGCCCTGACATTAAAGCAATTGTAGGATTTACATACCCTACACCCACTACAAAAGATTTTCTAGCTTACAAGGTGGTAGCATCTATAATATATATGATGCTACCACCTTGTAAGCTAAAAACTCTTTTGTAGTGGGTGTAGGGTATGTAAATCCTACAATTGCTTTAATGTCAGGGCATGTGTATGATGTGGACCCTCTAGTGTAATACATCCCCTCAAATAACCTGTCATTACCTCTCATCATCATCACCCAACTCACTTTGAAATATTTCATCACTTTCATGTTATCTATGGTTGTGCTATTTATTTCATGGGTATGAATATGGTGTTTATGTAATGTTCTTAATCTTGATATAATTTCTATAGGTGTCAATATATTGGTAGCATAGGTGAACATAAGTTACAATATAGACTTTTGAACCTCAATGTCTTATCTCCACATCAGTGTCATTACAACACTGATTCGAGCTGCACATCAAATGTGGAGCCTTCTCATAATCAAATCAACATCTTGTCATCCTCATCGACCCTTGACAATAAAATACATCCAATCAAAGAACTCACCACCCTACAAGCTATGTACTCTTTTCTAATGGGTACAAGCCATGTAAATCCAATAACTAACCTAAATATGGGTCTAGGGTAGGCTAACATTTCCCCTCACCATCGCCACTGGACTCACCTCCTCACACATCACATTAGCACATCATAAAAAGAACACAACCTCATTTTCTATCTCACATCTGTTTGAAATATAAAATTATTTTTTATTAAAATTTTATGAACAAAAGACAAAATAAAATCGATGATGATGGATTTTGAATGTGGTACGAGTACCAACTTACACTCGTTCACTTCACAAAATCATATATTTATAATTATTATTAATACATAGTTATATTATATATAATTATATAAAAAATAATATGTTTATTATTAATATATCATTATATTATATATTAAAATATTATTAATCTTTTAATAAAAGATATATATTAATACGATTAATTAATTTGCCATGGCTTCATTCATTAGAAAGTAGATGAATTTACATGGATGTGACACATTGCTACTTAGGTTCCTTACACCTCTCGCTCTTTGTTCCACGCGTCACAGTGATTATTCTAAGTTTACCTTGATAAATCACATGAGAACTTGATGTTTTTGGAAAACAATAAAATCTTTTTTTCAGATTGTTGATTGCAGAACTGTCATGTTTCTTTTGTGTGTTTAATGGCAACCACATCTGCAAATATGGCTCTTTTGAATGTGTCCAAGGGAAGCCTGCAAGCAATAAATAATTGAGGCAAACAAGCAACGGTGCAATGAAAGAAATCACCGATAAGTCCAGCTCCAATACAGAGGAGGCTAAATAGAAGGTGCATGAGGCCTGAGAGAGTGTTAAGTGCACAGTCCAGAAGACGGAGGATACTATCTCCACCAAAACATATGTAACGAATTCTGAACCTGTATTGAGGAGTAATTTTAAAAATATTGTCAGACAGTCTATGCATCTAATTATTTTCCCTAATCACTTGTAGGTCATTAAAAGTTACTTTCCATTATTTCGCTTGACATTTTTTTTTCTGGATTCCATCGCTATATTTTGGTCATTTTTAGTTTTGTGTAACCCTTTACAGTGATTTAAACATTTTGGAATTCAAGCTATAAATATGGTTTATTAATTTAGGTTACTTTACTGACAGTTCCTTTTTGAGACTTAGATAATAGGTTAGGCATTTGTCACAAAGATATTATTCATCTCTCAACAAAAAGGTAGACTTCAAATTGCAATGAAACCAATTTATTTGAAATGGATAGAATATGGTTTATAAAATTCTGAAATAAGTTTAAGCCACAAGGGCATGCCTATGGTCGACTCGTTTATAGTGAAAAGAAAAACAAATATTTGCCAATTTTGTCATAGACCCGAATGGACCAGTCACTCTTCATTAATTATATGCATTGAACACCAAATAGACGGGAACGGCCAAGAAAGCATAAGTGTGGAGATAATTGAGGCAAATATTTGGGGGATTAGTTATTCAATTGAAATATGAGTGAAAAGAAAAGTTGTGTATGAGCTGTAGTTCAAGAGGCCACTTCTGTAGGAGGATTAGTTCTAGATATGCACATTGTTTTTTTCTGGTATTTTGGAACCAGGTGTAGTATGAAGATCAAATATTTGTTCTCTTTATGGACCTTGAATTCTTGGCCGTGTGCAAATATTTATAAAATTTGTAGACGTGACCTTCATCAATAAATGTCTCATGCATACAAAGAAAAAAAATAACAAAATATGTTTCTTCAATCAATTCTGAAGACATTCATGAAATCTTTAGCACTCATAAAATAGTAGTCTGATGAGAGTAAATAAGAACACTTGGTATAACATGGTACAGGCCATTAAAGCTTTAGCAGGGAGCACTAAATACAAAATAGGTCGAATGGAACAGTTGTAAAACATCAGTGTGATCCTTCCAACGTATATGTGATGTCAATGATACCATCTGTTTTGATATGTTTGGAACAACATCCAAAAGATCCGTGGACGAGGCTTAGGTTTGTTTCTTCTAATAAAAATGCCTCCGTCGTAAAAGAAAATGGAATTTTAAAGTATACATAAATATATATTACAACTAAATTAAATGAAATTTAATGGGTGCTAAGGGGTACAATGGCAATTTGGATCCTAACTCCCTAGTAGCTTATGTTAGTTCTACATTATTTCATTAGGATTCCTCTTTATAATATGTAAATATAAGAGCACATATTAAATATAGATTTTAATTTGGGGAAAATGAGATTTTAATTTGGGGAAAATGGGTGGGTGCATTTGGAAATTTTAATAAATTTGATTTAGTATCATATATGAATTATTTTTAATTAGGTATTTAATATTGAAATTAATTAGTATAAAAAATATATAATTTTTTTTATACAGTTAATTTTTTGGGTTAGTAGGTCCATATCTAATTTGGAACATAATTGAAGGTTATAGTCCGTATATTTTTTATTATGCCAATCCACCAATTTAATGTCTTATATTGTTGGTATTCTGATCACAAGTGTGATTTAAACACGGGTTACTTAGATTATTCACAACAATAGAATAATAAATTGTAGAATTGAGAACAAATTAAGTAGATTTACAATAATAATTGGTGAAAGAGAACAATACTCGAATATTATGACTGAGTCACTTCAAAGGGAAAACCTTCAAAACAATGTAATAATAACAAAGTTGGTAATGTTATCATAAAATACTAACCATTACATCATATATATACTCTATTTAGTAATGGTTATTTTATACGTTGACCATAGTAAGAACATTGAGAAATGTAATAAGATAATATAAAAGTGTAAACCACAAGTTAACCACACATATCTATAGGTGCATTATAAGTGAATGGCATAGTATGCCATTCCAATTTAGAACAATGTTGAATTAGACCAAGATGCTTTTGCATGAATACTTCATCCTCCCATGTTGCATCTTTAAAATATAGGTTTTTTCATTGTATCAAGTACTCCTTAACTGCTATACTCTATAGTTGTTTAGTGTATGTGTGAAGGATCTCTTTAGGATCTAGAATGACTTAGACTTACACATGTGATTCAAGTAACTTAGTCAAAATGGAAACTTTGTGTCCAATTAGCTCCTCTAGGCAAGATACATGGAATACCGGATGTAAGTGAGTGGATGGTGGTAATTCCATCTTGCAAGGCACATTACCATTTTTTTTCAAGATCTAATAATGGATATAAAAATTAGGTGATAACTTGTTATATTTTTTTTGGGTAAGAGACATTTTCTTATATGACTACAAATTTTTAAAGACCCAATCATCTATGTCAAAATTCCACTCACTATAGTGTTGATCTACTTGGTGCTTTATTCTATTATTTTACATTGTTAAGTTCTCTTACAAAATAATTAGTACCTCATGTTGATGGTGAATGTCTTACTTAACAAATTGAACCTTAGGGTGAACCATCAAGGCTAAATTGATGGATGGGGGTTGATACTCATATAATGCCATAAAGAGAGACATTTTAGAATAAGTGTGAAAAGAAGTGTTATACCACCAATCTACAAGTGGTAGCCAATGAATCTATTTGTCCTATTTTTTAAAAACAAATCAAAAAGATACATTTATAGACATTTATCGACTATCTTTGTTTATACATCAAATTGAAGATGATAGGATAAGCTATGGACCAACTTGGTGCCCATACATGCAAATAATTTAGTCTAAATTTTACAAGTAAATATGAGATCTTGATCACTTACAATTATCTTTGGAGTGCAATAAAAATTTTGAACTATATTGAGAAAATAAGATGCTACTGTACTAGCAACAAATGGCTATGATAAGAAACAAAAATAAGCATACTTGGTGAGTCAATCCACAATGACCATGATAACACTTTTAACCTCAGACTATAGTAACCTAGTAAGGAAGTCCATGGAAACCTACTTCTAATGTTAGTTAGGGATGGATAAAGGTTGAAAAATACTTGAAATATTGATGGTTTCACCTTTATTATGTTTACATATGATGCATTCAGTGACATATTTTTTGACATCTCACTTAAATCTTTCAAAAATAAAAGATTGATTAATTCTATAATATGCTTTCAAAAGTTTGAGTGACCTCCTAATGGAGATACATGAAGTTCCTAAATGATTTTTTGTTTGAGGAGAGAATGATTACAGAGGTATAATCTATCTTTATACCATAATGTGTTCCCCTTCCATGTAAAATTTTTAACTCCCCTAAAAACTTGTTGAAGATTTTGATTCAAATCATGGGTACACTATTATCATCATGTTCTCATCTTTCTTCCTCTAGCCAATTTGCTTGTCAAATAGTCATTGCACATAACAATGCCTCAACTGATTCATCCCTCTGAGATAGTGCATTTATAACCACATTTGCTTTTCCTTTCTTATAGACTATTTCAAAATCATATCCTAACATTTTAGTAACCCATTTTTATTTTTATTCAAATGATAATCGTTGTCCCAATAAATATTTGAAGCTATCATAATCAGTCTTTACTTCAAAGTGATGACTTATCAAATAAGGTCTCTATTATTGACTACATATATAATAGCCATCATCTCTTTGTCATAGATTATTTTGAGCCTATTTTTTAGCTTTAGTTGTAGACTTTCAAATTCTAGTGGTCTTCCTTCTTTCATGAGTACAACCCCCATGCCATATCATGTTAGTGGGAAGGTATGCACATGGGGTACCATCACAACATAAGGACATGTCAATAGTCTACTAGGTCAGCATACATAGGAGGATTAGTCATCAACATATTCTCTTTTAAACATATTACAAGGATTTAGGTTTCTTTAATTTAGGAAGCCTATAATCAGGTTATAATTGTTGAAGATTCCAAATGTATTCTGGTATAACCATTTGCCTAAGATAGAGATAGTGAATTATGTACATATGTAAACTACAAAGAGTTGACAGAGGTTAGGCATTGAATAACCAGATATTGGATCCACAAAATAGAGGCATCTTGTAAGAGTATAGTATAATGGGTTAATCCATGTTTGACAATGATAATTTTTTATGGTGTTGTAATTGAATGTGTAATGTAACTTCACCATAGAATTTGTGTATTGTATATGATAATGTTTTCAATATATCTAAGGTTTCATAAGCAATTAGGTATTCTTGATTGTGTAATGAATGTTGAATCTATATTTTCTTCTTATTGAACTTAAGATGAGAATCACACTAGCCTGATCATCTAGGTATTTTTTTTTGTGATATGTCTTTAGAAATTTGTATTTATGCAAGTTAGGGACCCATTACCTCTCCCACAATTGTCCTCTTAATTAACAAGTTTTGAGAAACTAGGAACCTCTGCTAACAATGGTGTGGTGAGTGTGGAAACATTGTAGATTACTAAAGAAAGGATATGCTCTAATGGTTACCAAGTCAGAGGGATTTGTAAGAATGGTGGGTTCAAAAAATATTTGAGTTCATATAGAAAGAGGTGAGAAGGTTAAGGTGTACTGAAAAGGAACTCATAGAGAATCATATGTATGGTGATGTACATGAAATATTCTAGTGTGAATTTTTTTATCTTGATCATTGCATGGTTTTTGAGATTAGAGCATTTTTATTTTCAGGATAGATCTACATGTAAAAATCAGTGGATTGATGATCTAATTGAATAGTTACAAAGCTTCAAGGTTATTTGGACCCATGTGATCAATCACTAGACAAAAACCAATATAAATGAATATATAATAGAATTCATAGTTTGTAGTTATGTTGATTTTAATGCTACATAATATCTATTCGTGCGAGGGACTAAAGGAAAGTTTTTGCAATGAATACCAATTATTATGTAGATGATGGTCATTAAAAAATCCATAGTGGCCTACCAGTTTATGTTGGAGTAGTCTTTTTGGGTGCTATGGGGATGTGTGTGATCGAGATGTGAAATGGTGTGGAGCTGATCTAGAAAGCTGGCCAGTAGAAACTAAATGAGGACATCAAATGAAAGGGACCAAAAGAAGCTTGAAAATATAGAATGAGAACTATGACAACAAAAGAGATGGAATATATCAGGGACTTCATAAGTGACTATGAATAGAGGTAGAGGTAGAAGCAAGAGTAAATGTTGAATAGATACAGGGGATCGAAAGGAGGAAGAATGAGTTGATGACAGGGTAAGAGAGGAAAGAGCTTTGAGAAAGAAGAAGGGCCCAGGATTAGTGTGATCAAAGATTAAATAAAGAATCAAGTAGAATATGAAAATGGAAAAACCATACAAGAAGGTAGTTTAATAGATGGTAGTAGATCATAATCGTTCAAGGAGACATCTTTCACTTTCATAGGAGAGTTACCTAATTTTGGAGGCATGGTCATCTGTAGGCATAGTACTGACTTGACTTTATGCACAAGGAGAATTAGATAAGGAGACCTTTAACCCCACCAACACACATCTCTCAAGCCCATATTTTATAGAATGAATCCTATTTATATTCAACCATAAGTATTTTTAAGTCAAAGAGAGTAGGAGATCGAGGAATCAAGAAGAAGTATTAGAGAGTTAGTAGATTCCAATTTTGAAAGGACAATGCAAGTATTCATTAAATAAAAAGAATTATTTAAGAGAAGTATCAACTAATTTGACTGACCCCTTGTTGATTGAATAAGTTGTTGATTGGGTGTCATAGATCAAACTTTTTACTGAGGAACAAAGAACATGAATAGACACCATTATAGAGACCGAATATGAGGCAAAAACATTTTCATTACCTGAGTAATCTATATCACCTCTACGATCACAAAAATCTTTTGTATGTTTTTAAATTTTACCATTGGCAACAAATACACTAGTAGTTGGAGATAGTTGAACTGGATCTGCAAGACCATTACCATAGACACCACAAGTGATCACTCCTCCTCAAGTGACCATACCACTTCCAACACCAAGAGGTTCTCTGGTATCAATTCCAACATTTACAATATCTTACCACCATCTAGAGGAGCGTAGGTAATGCTTATTTTGCAAATGAACCTAGGTAATATGGCTTTACAACTGAGTGCCTTCATCACACTGGTACCCTATGATGGAACTTTGGATCCAAAGCAATAATTGCTTATGTGTGACATGAAATGGTAGGTGAAAAGCATTGTACATGAAAATATTAATAAGTATGAGCTCACTGGTGCTTTGTCGAGAAGGTCATTGGAGTTCATGTTTTGTAGGGAATCAAGAACAACAAGTTTTGATGATGTGGGGAAATGGTTGATTGCAGAGTTCAAGGTTAAGAAAAGCATAGGACAAATCATACAGGACCTAAAGGAAATCCACCAAGGTCTAAGGTAAATTTTTCATGATGATCAACACCAACTTTTTGATGTGGTTAAGAATCGAATTTGCCTTAGAAGATAAAGATAAAGTCGCTTGGTTCATCGAAGAATTGTGACCTAAGATCTGGTTTGCGATATTGCAAACTAAATTTACTAATAAAGTAGAAGATAGAAAAACTATAGTAATATTGGAGCAAATAGAGGATTATGGTATCCTAATAGAGAGAAAACATAGTTAGAAAGTAAATTGCAAGCTATTTTTCAAAGGTTAGAGGCCCCATATAATACTGTTGAGCAACATATAATCGATCTCTAGTGTATTGAGTTTGACAAAGAGGGCCACCATATAAATGAATTCCTAAAAATATGTATGAAGTTTTGTGATATTTTCTACATAGTGGGACACTAAAAATCTCATTATCACTTGTTATAATAGTATGTTAGAAATCCACAAAGTATGTACCATAAATTTTACAAATCTACTAATCATGAGGATAAGGATTACAGAGCTTTACAAGAGTTAAAGGAAGACATTACTAATAATATATTTATGGTAGCTACACAACAAGTGCTAGTGATGTCACAATCCATTTTGAGAGTGGAAACCCCTCCCACTAGTGTAGCACAAACTAGGTTGGCATGGGCTCAAAATGCACAACCATTTCAACCATAAGGATTAGTTGGTGGATTTCAAGCTACATAACCGCTACAATATGCTTACCAATATACTTGGAATCCTATGCTTCCCTAGGCACAATAGGCTAGCTAGGTGCCACATATAAATCAACCCCAATATGGTGGTTATAATACCCAACAATACCAATTGGGATGGAATATGCCGTAGACTATAGGAAACTTTGGGCCATAGTAGGCAGATGGCTAGGGATACCAAGGGAATAGAGGTGGATACCATGGAGTTGCATAGCTAGGATGCGTCAATGGTTATATAGGCCCTATTAGATTTTATTTATGTGGGGAACCCAACCATGTAAAGTAAAATTGCTTTACAAATCCACAATCGCAAGCTTACTATGCCTACTATCGAGTATATAAACAACATGATACTCATGACTACCCTATTTTGGAAGCACAACGTAGAGACCAAGCAGTGTGGAATTTAAATCAATTTGGTTTTGAGCCCAACCACAATGCATTCATGTAAGCAATTACAAGAATGTAGTATGCACAGCAAGGACTACATCCTTTAGAGATGTTAACAGATTTTGGCATATGCAAAGCTAAAGTAGAAACCTATCTAGAATCACTAAAGGAGAAGGGAATCATAAAATAAGTTGTGCAAATTCTATAAATTATTCGACAACAAGGTTCAGATATAGTATATGAAGTTGCACTTGATGCATAGATATAAGGACAAATTGTGAAAATTGTGAAATAATAGGGGGTTATAATAGCATTGATAGACTTGATGAAATTACTTAGTACTCTATAAAATGAATATATATAATAGAATATTACCAATCTCTTGCTTAGTCTAATCGAATGTGTGTAGAAGGGAAATGAATGGCCTAAGAAGATGGTTTGGTTTGTTAAGACAAAGAAGCCACAGGATGTTGATGTTGGGGTAGATTTAGAGTTAGTAGGGTATGAGATACCAAACTTTGTGTTTTATTTTGGGAGCAAAGTGAATATGATCCCACAATATACTTGGGAGGTGATCGATAGATCTCCTTTGAGTTATAGTCCTATAACACTCAATCTGGTGGACTATGGTAGGGTAGAGCCCGTACGACATCTAGAAGATGTGGAGATTAAAATCATAGAGTTAACTCTACATGTTGATTTCAAAGTAATAGATATGAAGACAGATGAAACTCACTACCTAGCTTTGCTAGGGAAAATTTGGCTCTATGATGATAAGCTAACCATCAACACCATAATGAATGAAATAGAATCACACTAGGATGATCATATAATCATCATCCCTCTTAATAGGGAATCCAAGTCATACATAATTATTAGGGAACCTAATTATCCTCATATAGTGAGAGGGAATAGATGGATGCAAATTATGATGTAAAGTGTACCTGATATACAACACAACATGCCAATGAATCAGTAAAACTCTCCTTCAGTAGATCCATAAACTATTGAATTGTGTGTAAGTGTTATTTCAAACTTTTGAGTATTTTTGTAGATGAAGAAGATGAAGTATGATTTCTTTCTGTACGCTCACATAGTTTGATATAGAGTTATTATATCAAGATAGTTCTACAGATCATGACTACACTAATCCTACTCCTAAAGGTATGATTCCATGGGACTGACCTTCTTTTATTGGTGATTCTAATACTTACATGCTAAATTTGGCTAGAAATGATCATGAGCTTAAACCCTTATGCATGGTTTATATGACTGATCAGTAAATCCCTCAGTACATTGCCACTGAAGACATTGGTAACTTTATAGTGCATTTCCAAATGCATATACTAGAGGATAGTCAAAGGTTAAGTGCCTCATTTACACATTAAAAGGAGTTTCAACTAACTGGTGGGTAGTACATTGCAACAATAATAAGACATGTCCATAAGTATGTGAATTGCTCATTGTATAATTTTAATTGCCTATGAAAGTGAAAAAAGAATGGCCTATATTTTAGGAAGTTGAAAGTACCTAGAATCATATTTAGAATTGTGTTGAAGTATGGATCACTGAAGAAATCAATTTGAAGTATTGGTCGCATTGTTTTATTTACACATTAGGGGTTTTTCCTACTACTGGGTACATTCACAAAGAATGTCATATAAAGACACAACACTAAATTCATTTGTAGAATGATTTTATTCAAACTTTCATATTTGAAAGTGAGAGTCTACTATGTCACTATGTGTTACAAAATATGAAAACATTATTATGCCATGGATGAGTGGAAGATTTGCACAATGACCACAATTCGAAGCTAGAGGAGATGGAGGATCATGAACTTATTGATTTTGTCACTATGGAAGTCAAGCACAATCAACAAGATGCCTGGGACCTTATTGACATTGTGACTATGGAGATCCAGCATAGAGGTAAACTAAAGATAAAAATTCAGCTTTGCCATGGTATTCAATAAGAGTCTATTTATGACTCTAAATCAGTTTGTGAATATTATTTAGAACTTGCTGAGTTTTTAGAGCCTAAACAAAATTACAAAATATTACCATAACCCATGGATGAAAAAGCTAAAGAAGACTAACTATGGTAGATAAAATTTCCATAGCAATAGGGTGAGTGGGCCATTCAACAGTCCATTCCATAAGATGAGTGCAAAGTGTATCAAACAACTCTAAAGGAACAAATTATGAACATCAGGTCAGAAGACACACCAAAATTATATCATGTTGGTGACTATTGGGAATAATAGGACATTTTATAAGTATTTTAGCTTCTCTAGGATTACATAGATGTGTTTCCTAAAAATTATGTAGAAGTCAAAGGGGTGGACCCTTCTTTAGGGGAAATGCATATAGTACTTAAGGAAGGCCCATACCCCATCAAAAAGAGGCCTTACCGTCTCAATCCTAATATGAAGATGAAAGTCAAAGCTTAATTGAATCATATGCAAGATGCAAGAAAAATATTTCCTATGGAAAAAGTAGACTAGGTGAGTCTTATAGTCATACAACTGAAGAAAATAGGTGAGATTCATATTTGTAGAGACTACCTCATTCTAAATGATCCTTGTGTTAATGACCCCTTTCCAATATGATTTATTGATGAAGTGTTGGAATTTGTACTTGGACATGAGGTGTATTCCTTCACTAATATATTTAGTGGGTATCATCAAATACCCATCACATATGAGGATAGAACTAAGATGATATTTATAATATAATTGGGGTCATTTGCATATAAGGTAATGTCATGGTCTAAAGAACACACCTATTATTTTCTCTAGGGAAGTAGTAACTACATTTAAAGAATTCATCCTTGATTTTATGGAGGTATATTAAGATAATTGGATAGTGTTCTCATTGTTTTGAGAACACTTATCAAAGTAAAGACTAATGTTGGAAAGATTTAGAGCACTTAGGATTGCACTTAACTTAGAAAATGTTTATTTTTCACACTGTTTGATGTTCTATTAGGCCATGTAGTGTGCATCAAGGGAATTTTGGTGGATCAATCAAATATTGTAGTGATAATGAGTATGCCATCACCAAATTCCTCCATATAAGTGCAATCCTTTTTAGGACACACATGATTCTTTAGCCCCAATGGATAAATTAATGTGCAAAGGTGTTCCCTTTGTATGGACAAAATAGTGCCAAACAACTTTTGTGGATCTAAAATATAGGTTGATTATACATTGATCCTTATTTTTTTTACTAGGGTAAACCATTCAATGTGCATGTTGATGCATCAAGTGTCATAGTTGACACAGTGCTTGTGTATCCTGATGAAGGAGGATTGGACCATCTTACCCATTTTGTAAGCCAAAAAAATATCTGTGACCAAAATTAATTATACCGCAATCGAGAGGGAATATCTAGTGATTGTATTCTCTATACAAAAATTTATCAATTATTTTCTAGATACACTATTTGAATTATTTACAGATCATCAAGTTTTATGATATCTAGTAAACAAGACAATTTTGGGAAGACAAATATCTCATTGGTTAATGCTTTTCTGGGAATTCCACTCTTTTATTAATGTTAATCCAGGGTGGGAGAACATTGGCCCTGACCATCTCAGCAAATTGCATAATGTTGAGGACCCAAAGGATATGCCTAATGATTCCCTTTATGATCATTTATTTAGAGTTTCTACAATTCCTGAACAACTAGCAAAAATCGCATAGTTCTTGGAGCAAGAGACATTACCCACACACTACATCAAAAGAGAAAATAAGAATCTATTGACCAAGGCACTTCCATTTAGCATTATAAATGGATTTATCTATCATATGGGCAAATATGAGGTTCTATAATGAGTAAAACTAGACCATGAATTATTTCAAGTCATGGAAGAGGCATGTTAGGGTATTGCAGGTGGACATTTTGTAGGGGAATCTATTGCAAGTAAAATAATACAAAGTGGTATTTAGTGGCCACACCTTTTTGAAGATGTGTAAAGGGTTTCCCAATAGTGTGATGTTTTCCAACGTATGGGGAAACCCACTCAGAGGGATGAGATGCCTCTTCTTCCCATTTTAGCAAAACAACCATTTGAGCAGTGGGGAATTTATTCTGTTGGCCCTATTAATCTAGGAAGCAAATTTAGTAATGTCAGATACATAATCACTTTGATAGATTATTTTACCAAATGGTTAGAGGTTGTTGCTACACCAAGCTGTGGAGCTGAGGACACTGCTAAGTTTTTGTATGAGAACATCATTACTTAGTTTGAGTGCTCACTAAGATTGGTAAGTGATCAGGGTACACATTTTTTGAACAAAACCATCAAGATCCTAATAGAATAATTTGTAATTTTCCATCATAAAAGCATGGTGTATCATCCACAAACAAATGGCCAAGGAAAGGTTACGAACAAAGGGATTAGTAAGATACTGACAAAGGTTTGTGATGTTAAGAAAGATGATTGGGAGGATGGAATTAGTATGGTAATCTAGGCTTATGATACTCATTTTAAATGTGTGTCAGGGTTTACTCCATTCTAATTGGTCTATGGGATGGAAGTTGTTATGCCAATGGAATATGTCATGCCTAGCTTGTGAGTTGCTAATGCAATGCATCTTAGTGATGCGTAATCACTTAAAAATTGATTGTTTGACCTCAATCATATGCACAAAGATAGGCATAGAGCTGTATGGGCATAAGAAGTTAAAAAAATAAACTAGAAGACATGGCATGACAAGAATCTTTGCATGAAATAATTTCATTATGAGCAATTACTTTTGCTATATGATAGAACATTTCATGCATTTCCAAGTAAATTGATCATTCGATGGAAAGGTCCATATGTTGTTCATGAGATTTTGTAGATTGGGACTATAGTCTTATGGGACCTAGAAGGGAATGTTTTGCCAATAAAGGTTAATGAATGTAGACTCAAAGTCTATTGCCATTAGGATCAAACTTTTAAAAAGAAAGTGTGGTTTTGCACACCCCTCTTAGTTTAGGAAATTTACATTCATGCAATTTTATTTTGAATTTTGGTTTGCATTTTATATGTGTTGTGTCTTCTAGTAAGTTGTTGTTAGCAGAGCATATGATCGACCACTATAGGTAAAGATACAAGATAGGCATGTTACAGTTGGAATAACACATGCTAGCTATCTAGTCAATATAGGTGGACAGGATTCTCAAAGAAGGATAGGTGTGGGTCACATATTAAGTTCAAGAATTGTA
The DNA here is from genome assembly GCA_037957365.1 of Torreya grandis. NCBI lineage: Eukaryota > Viridiplantae > Streptophyta > Pinopsida > Cupressales > Taxaceae > Torreya > Torreya grandis. The sequence continues at coordinate 5,401,593 of JARHVA010000171.1, read as the reverse complement.
CCTAAATATATCTTGGGTCATAATTAAGAATAATGGTTATTAAAAAGGAGTTAGAGATAAAGCATGTAAGGAAGCAGTTATAACGTCATTATCAAAATTTTACGTCATAATCAAGATCAACTATTTAACATGTAAGAACAATGAAGAGATGATGGCGTGTCCCATTAGACACTCTCCAATAGCCAAAATGGTGCCACATCGATTGCATTGAATGCCACATCTGTTGATCTAAATTTTTCATCATGCACAAAATAATGGGGGTGAAGACCAATTCAAATTTGAAGATAGCTCAAACAAGTGAGGGATTTTAGGATCCCAGTATTAAATGCAAAATCTTGAAGGGCCAAGTGAATGAAAGTGTATAAATAATTCACTTCATGGCATTATAGACCACTAGCCTTTCTTAAAATTGAGTTCTATAATTGTTATTTTGTGTTTATTTTCTCAGCTTCGTGAGATTCAATTTTTTTCTCAGTAAGTAGTCATGGCCACTCCTCCTAGTGCCACAAATTTTGAGCACAATTTAAAAAATAGATTCACCACTTTGAAGGAGGATTTGGGAATAGGGGTCTCACTCTAGAAGATAAAGGTTTTTTATCCTCATGGTAGTGTCATAGTGTAGCATGCACAGAATAGACTATTTATGTAGAATGGCTTGGTACCTTATTTGGCTAGATTAGACTCTAAATGACTAATGTGGCTACCTACTTTTGGGGATTGGCCCATCATAATCTAGTTATTTTTGGCATGATATAACCAACATTGTATTTACCTGTCGCATAATATAATGGTGTATCATTATACTGAAGCAATGGTTGATTTAGTTAGAATGCCTACCTGAGGTAAAACCCTGATGGATTACAAGACTAAAGCACCACCAATCTCTACCAAAATCAAACCTATTATTATAAGAGGGAACCATGGTATTATACTAGCATATTTTCTTGATGAACTGGTGTATTTTTTAGCAAAATGTATTTCTCCAAAGTTCTAGCAGACTACCAAGGCCATGATCAAGGCTACCAAGGGTGTGGTGGATATCTCACATCGAATGATCTCTAGTTGGGAAGAATTAAATTGGCTTGAATTCCTTCTAATAGAATTAGAGAAAAACATTGCCAAGGTCTTGGGTACATTAAAGCACATCCTCTAATACCAGTTTTTGGTATTTCTTATGTGTTCACTCATTAAAAATCATCGAAGGCACAAGTCCACCCAGAGATTGACTATTAGATTGATAAGCAATTTTCCAATTTTTTTTTCTTCCATAAATCAATATCAAAATTAAGTTTCATTATTTGACAATTGAGAGAAATATATTAGTCATATAGTAGCTATGAAACCTCAAATCCCACCTAATGTCATGAAATTTTTGGGTGAACATGTTATGGTACAATGACTTCCAAAGGGTACATCTATTTGGATCCATGAGCTCCAACCAATGATAACCACTCCATTAGGGTTCTTATTGGACATGTCTACTATGTAGTGGGAGGTGGTGTTGCAAAAAGCTCAAGACACACAACGAGATACTCCTCTTTAGGTTGTTCATCCTAAAACAACAACTCCAAGTTCATCTACTACATCAATAGATATCAAACAATGTAAAAAAGGTAAATGACCAACTAAACATATCCCACCATCAAAGCCATGATGTATAAAAAGGAGATAAATTTATTGCAATGATGATCCTCATGGCTCAAAGATCCCGTCTAAGTGCAACGAGCTTGAGTTGTAGACTAATGCAATAGAGGTATACTGCCTAATGTTGGAAGACATGGAGGGTTATTTGTATGAGAATGAGAATGAAAATGAAAATGAATTTTTATTTTGGAAGGTTGTGCATACTGTGTAGATCTAAAATAGGTTTCCATCAGAGTTATGGATTTCCCTTCCACCTTGTCTACCATCCATTGTAGTGGACCCCTTGGGTGAAGCAATAAAGATTAAGTAGGCTCAAATGGATCCTGCACATGATATTTTCCTTGCAGGTGCACCTTTTCCACAGCCTCTAGATGTAATACTTGAAAGTTTATGAGATTCTACCCTTTGATGCAATTGGTCCACATGTAGGTTTCATATAGAGAAGGAGGATTTAAATGACTCATACATCATCAAAATAGATGCCCCCACATCTACCATAGCTACTTCCTAGCTTTGAATCTGACTAGTGCATGGATAAAGACAACATTTCCACAAGTGGTTGGACAAGATGTTCTAATGGGTCATTTGAGGAAGGGATCAATTTCTTGCTCATAAATTTAGATGGCTATATGATCATACTCACTTTCACAATCTGATGAACCAATTCTAGATACTGAGGAAGTTGCACTTGAGTCTCTGACTGAGGAAGAAAAGTAAGTCACATGTGAATAAGTTGATATAAATATTGCATGTCAATGTTTTTAAGAGGAAAAGAAAAGGGCCAAAGATACAAATTCATAAAGGATGTAGGAAGTGTAGGCACAAGCTCAAGCTCCATCCACTCATAATGCTCAGAAGGCAAAAACCATGATACACACTGCCATCACTACTAGCCAATAAGCTATGGTTGAGGAACAACATCAACAAGATACCACTAGGACAACATGGCAGTGCAATGCTGAGGTAGAGAATGAAGCTCAGTGCTAGTACGTGGAATATATCATAGCTACGTGGAAGGTTGTTTAAGCCACTAGTGTTGTTGTCACTAATCAATCAACACCTCAAGATTCTCAATCTTTGGACCTATCTACAGAGCAACCATCATTGGAAACTATTGGGACTTAGCCTTTCACCATAGGAGATGTTTCTCCACCTCAAACATCCTTGGATCCTTCAACACAAATTGAAACATAAATGGTTACACGACCACCACCTACTTCGATAAGCTTGTCTTTGACATCCATGTTGGATGTGCCTTTACCCCAAGCTCATTAGATGATGTTTTTATTGCCACTTGCTCCTCTTAAATGTGCACTAACCACTATTTTGACCACTTTTCTATGTAGTGCACCAGTCTTAATAGATATTTCCTTAGATGTTACTTATCTTTCACTAAGTAAACAAATTGAAGGTGTGGTTACATTTCAAGAATCTTTGTTTTAGAATGCTCAATCCTTGGACCAGAAGGTTTCATAGTTGGAAGCATATAAGATTGGGTTATGACAAGCCCTAAAAAATGTATGTTATCTTATACAAACTGCTTGTTCAGACCTTGTTTAGCAAGTCACTATTGATCCTAGCTAGTCCTATGTGTATTGACTTCCCTTGATTCTCAATCATCTTGTTTAGGATTGACAACATAGTAAATTGCATACCTAGTACACTCAGTAAGGCCTAGTGATCAAATTTGAGACTCTAGAATTGTGTGATTTACTTATCAAATATTAGACATAACTTGGTGTTACTACATAGTAATCTAGGTAAATAACTCACAATCTGTTAGATGGGCACCAACAAATCCAAGGCATTTTGACTTTTCTTTAGACCTATTTTACTACTATGCATACATCTTCCACTAAATTTTTGAACCCACAATCTACTCCATAATATGTGGATGATGTATTAAATGCCTCAACCAATGCATAGGATATAATTATAGATTAGCTTATAAGGTAGAGGACTCAGGTTAAGTGTAATGCCTTTGTAGGAGTTTGAGTGTATAGATATGTAGACTGCCTTATAATATTTTTCAATGATATTAATGCAAAGGTTGTGTCTACAAAATTTAATATTTCTACCTTTCATAATGATGATTTACAAAACTTGTATGCTTAAGCTCCCCTGCATGCATTGGTTTGTGTAACCCAAAAAGCTTTATTGCAATGTCAAACATACAATGATTTAGCTATGTTGGATGCCTCAATTTCTCCTATAGTTGATGATACTACTTTTGTTCCTTCAAGTTTGCTCTTGGTGATTCTTCGGTAGAGGAAGAAGACTAAATCTTCAGTGATGCAATCTTCCACCATTTATCTACCCCCTCCTATCTAGTCTTAGGTGCACCATAGGTTCAATCTTTTTGGCACATGTTGTTTCCTCTATTATTCTATTTTTTAGAGATCCATTTGGTTGAAAACCTGAAAGGGAAACCAATTATTCTCGTTAGCCTACTAAAAATGGAAAAGTGTGGTAGGTTATCTTGTGATCTTTTGGTGAGGGTTGTGCGATTTTGAATGTTGTTACTTTTTGGTTGTTTTGATTATGCATTATCTCAAGATGATATAACTAATTAAGTCTAGGAAAGTGTTAGTAGGAAAGTATGGACATGGGGTGCCATCATAGCATAAGAACATGTCAATAGTATACCAAGTTAGCATACATGGGAGGATTAGTCACCAAATGTATTCTCATTTGAATAAATTATGTGGATTCAGGTTTTTCAAACATGGGAAGCCTAATGGGGTTATAGTTGTTGAAGATTCCAAATGCAATCTGTTGTAACCATGTGCCTAAGATAAAGATAATGAATTATGTATATATGTAAGTTGCAAAGAATTGAGATAGGATAGACATTGAAGAACTAGATATTGGATTCATGAAATAGATGCATCTTGTAAAAGTGCAGTGTAATAGGTTGACCCCTCTTTAGCAATGATAAGATTCTATGGTGTTGTAATTGAATGTGTGTTGTAACATCACCACAGACTTTATGTATTGTATATGATAATGTTTTCAATATATTTAGGGTTTCTTAAGCAATTGGATATTCTATATTGTATAATGAATGTTGAATGTATATTTTTATCTTGATGAAATTTAGATGAGAATTGTACTAGCCTAAACCATTAGGTATTTTTTTATTTCTATGATATGTCTTTGGGAACCAGTGTTTCTACAAGTTAGGGACCTGTTACCTCTCCCACAATTGTCCTCATTATTATGAATTCATAGGAAACTAGGAAACTTTGCTAACATATCTTGATGCATCATGCTCGATAAATGTTTTTTTTGAAAAATCAAAGCAGCTATAATTGGAGTTGTGTAAATATCCATTTTCAATTGTTCAAATGACTTGGTATATGAATCAGTCCAATGAAGGAGTATTTATTCAGAAAATAGGTGAGTGAGGCTACAATGCTACCATAAAATTTGACAAACTTATGATAGTAACTATTTAGCCCCATAAATCCTCTAAAGTTATTGAGGGTCTTGAGAACCTTCCATTTCATCGCTGCTTGGATTTTTTTAGGATCAAATTTCATTTCTTCATGTGAAATAATATGATCCAAGTAATCCACCTATTGGACACCAAAATCACATTTGGAAGGTTTAGAATAAATTTAATGTTCTTCCAAAACTCAAAGTACCTTTTTCAAATGATTTAAATGGTCTTCCCAATTTTTGCACATGGATGAGGATATCATCAAAAAACACCAATAAAAAAATTATTGAAAATGTAATAAAAACAATATTCATTAAAATTTAGAATGAAGATAGTGCATTTATAAGGCTAAAAGGCATGACCTTAAATTCATAATGGACTTTATGAGTTATGAAAGTCATTTTAGGTATGTCCTCATGATGAATTTGAATCTAAGGATACCCAGAGTGAAGGTCTAACTTGGTAAAATAAAAATAATCATGCAATTTATCTAGCAATTCATCAATTACTAGAATAGGAAACTTATCTTTGATAGTGTTGTTAAGTTTTCTGTAGTTTGGGTATGTCCTATAAGTGTCATCCTTATGATGAATTTTAGTTGTTTCTTTCCCTTTCCCACATTCATGAGTGTTAGGCCCAACCATGCACAAACCCTAGGAGAGTTTCAACCCTAAAAAAAACATATCAATAGATGATACCATTGTGATCACCTCACCAAGTTGAAACCAATGATATCTTATATGTTCAAGGGTGAAAAATTATGGCATAGGAAAGTGTACTAATAGAATATACCATTGTGATTGTCTTATAGAGATGAATCCAATAATTGATAATTTGCACAAGGTAAAAAAAAAATAAGACTTCTTTTCTTTTTTTTTGTGAAAAAACATGAACAAAATTCTAGTGATTGAAAAATTAAATTCTTATAGGATCAAAAGTTATGTTTTTTTTTCTTTCTAGTACTGAAGCTGTTAGATCCAAAAAAACTACATTGCATAAACTTGACGAAAATGAAGCTTTGATAGAACTTATAATGAAATTATTTAGATTATTCATAATAACAGAATAATATATCACAAAATTAAGAACATAATAAGTTGTTCCACAACAAAAATTAGAGAAAGAGAAGAATACTTGAATATTATGACTAATCTACTTTGAGGGTGCAACCTCCACAATAATGCAATAAGAACAAAATTCACAATATGATCCTAAAAACTAACCACTCCCTCCTATATATACTCTATTTAGCCATGGTTATTTCATATACTCACCATACTAAGAACATATATAAATGCAATAAGATAATATGAAGGTAAGTAAGCCATAATTCAACCACACATATCCCTTGACGCACTATATATTAAAGGAGCAATACCTTGAAATAAATCCATCCACTCTAATCTTTGCACCACAACCCAAGGGAAAAAATAAATATATAGAGTTAGGAAGGCATATCTTAAATATCATGTTGATTGGAAACTAATTTTAAGACCACCTACAATATTCCTATCAAGTTTTGAAAAATAAAAATATGGCTTCTGAGTTTTGTGATCCTTCTTATGTTCCTTCCATTTCTTGCTCCTATTTCATGTATTGTGACATGGGAGGGAATGTATTTGGGACATATTTTTGGGTTATTAACTTGTGTAGGATTAGTTAGCTATATGTTTTTCATGGTCCATAATGATCATTTAGAAATATCAATAATGGAAATTACATAACATACATAGCTTTAAGAAAATCTCCAATAGTACTCTATAATAGAATGTGAGATTAAAAAATATATATATACCTAGAGATATATTTATCCCTAAATGAATTATAACACTTATCTATGTATAAGTGACATTTGAATTCAAACTTAACAATATTAACACTTATTCCAACTTCCAATGACTATGACATAAAAATGCAAAATAAGGGGGCACAACTGCAATTGACTTAAAATGAACCTAAAGAAAAAGATAAGATATGGAAAAAATATGGGGAGTATAATAAGTTATAATTTAAACAATATGACCTATATCTCCTAGTTTGGACAAAATTATCCATACATAATAAATTACACTAAATCAACATAAATTACTAATAAATAAATATCATCTAGTCATTTTTTCATGTTTAAATTTTTAATTTGAGCTATGCACTTAGTCATAAAATAGGAAGCGTAAGATTTCACTTAAAATAATAACAAACAAATGATATTATTATGTGGATCATTGGCACTGGAAATGATGAGTCTTAAAATCTAATAAGACACTTTTTCTCATATGAGTCATAAAATAATACTATTAAAAGTGAATTACTAAAATAAAATACCTCCTTTGTCCTTTTCATAATAGGTTCATCATACCATAGAACTAGATATGGATATGGAATGGAGTTACAACCCTATGATTTGTAATCAATGGGCATTTAAATTTGAACAAAAGTTATAACACTTGAGATTGAAGTTAGAACACTATATATCATGCAAAAGGCTTCCAATTCTACATAAATTTTGGGATTTTAAATCACTGGTTAAGGTGTAAATTTTATTTATAGCCCCACATGTTAGATAAAAGGCCTCAAATTCAACCACATTGAATCTATTGAGTCATATGCTCATTTGGATATTGATATAAAAAAAGACCTCATGGGTCATATATATCATAGATATAGATGATAAATGGTCCCATTTTGATATGTGGGGTGGATATGCAAAATTTATATCTCAAAAATAGAGATATTAGAAATAATATTTGGATGTGGAAATTATATAATTTTAATGTACAAAGGATCAAAATTTATGATAATATATTAAAGATACATTTATCCATGTTTCCCCAATACATAGGTCAAACCATAATGTAACAAAATGGAAAATTGGCCCATGGTGTTTAAGAAAAATCTATTATTCATAGCCATTTCTAGTTGATGGAGGACAAAAAATTAGTAATGTCTAAGGATTATATGACTGTAATGGGATCATGTGAGTTTCACTTGTCCCATAACTCAAATGCAGGTTCTTACATAGTTTATACAAGGCACATGACAAGTTATTATACATGCATGTAATTTGTTTAGAATTAGTGTGAGTCACAAGAGTGGGTGGATGAATGTATATATAGACCTCTAATTCAAATTGACACATATCAGGTTTCACTAGCATTAGAACCTATAGATATGACATGATCACATGACTTTAATCATGTAATTAATTTAGTACAACCAGGGATGAGATGATTTCTTATATTTAATGTATGCATTTATCATTCATTATCTAATAAATCTTATTATCTATCAACATTATTATTTATAAAATATTTATTTTGTGATGAAGGGAATGTTTATTTAGTTATTTTGGATGAGGATAACAAAGAAGGAACATAATATTACTTGTGTTGGCATGTAGATAAAATATAAATTAACTTCCAAAATAATGAATGGGAGAAACCTTACTAAATGACCAAGTCTATGGTAGTTACTAGAACTTAGATTTGATAATATCCTATAAAATTTTTTAGATGTATGGTTGCTTGAAGACTATGAAATACATAGGACGATACTCCACTATTAAAAAAATCTCTTAAAACAGATGTTTAATTTCTCAAATATTTGGGGAGACAATTAAAAATGAATATATGGGAGGTTTGTGAGTTTTAAAATGAAAAAAATATTTCTACTATCAAGAGTAGAGAAAATTCTAGTATTTCATTAGATTGATATTCCAAGTTATGTTGATTTCCCAATTGTAAACGTGTATAATTTTATCAAATTTTATTGATTTTGTAGATAATACTTATAAATTTCAATTTAGTTACTTACTAAAATATTTTGTAAAGGTGAGTGGTTCCCTATAAGCTTACCCTTTCACATGAATGCCATTTTTAGTACATAATTCGATATTATTGAAGCTAAGAGAAGTTTAGGAAAAGATTAAGATAAAATTGAAAACCTTTAGTAGAGAACTCCATATTCTCTTAAGGTCAAAATAGGTACTCTACCTCCTAAAAAAGTGCACTATGAAGAAAATAATGTTGACCTAAGTGTTATTCACAACCCTCAACATCATGAAAATTATATTTTTCATCCATGAATCCTTGGACATGGAAATATACAATTGTAACTTGATTGTAGAAAATGTTTTTTGTCAATGTTTCTACATGTGATAGTAGTTGACACAACACGTATCTGTGTGAACTCAAAGGTCACAACATTGGGATATTTTATATAGGTGAGTGGTTCCCTATAAACTTCCACTTTCACATGGTTGGAATTATTATTACATAATTTGATATTATTGAAGCTAAGATAAGTTTAGGAAAATACTAAGAGAGAGATGGCACCATTAGTAGAGAAATACATATTCTCATAAGGTCAAAATAGGTACTTTGCCTCCTAAAAAAGTGTACAATGAAGGAAATAATTTTGAATTAAGTGTTATTCACAACCCTCGACATGGTGGAAATGATATTTTTCATCCAAGAATCCTTGGACGTGGAAATATACAACTACAATTTGATTGTTGACAATGTTTCTACATGTGATAATAGTTGAAATAACACATATCTAGGTGGATTAAAAGGTCACAACATTGGGAACATATGTAATTTTCCTATCCAAATGTTTTGAAAGTAATGGATTTGAAAGTGGAGGTCCTATAATATGAAATTTCTATTAGAGGCAACAAACTAATCTTTTTACTACATAAAAATAACAATTAAGGATTGATCACTATATTGACTATGATTGATTCATATCTTATTTTTTTAAATAATTATATAGAGTTAAAGTAGAGGGATTAAACATGCACATGACATTACATTTTTTTTTTGGTAAATGAATTATGATTTTCATTTTAAGTGTGTCTTAAGTTCTTCTAAAAAATAATAATAAAATTTACTATAGGGAAGGATGTTCTTGAGACAAAAAAGAGTACTCCTTCTACTAACCAGGCATGCTATGATTCAAAGAAAATAATCATAGGAATTATTCACCACTTGTCACATGGTGGAAATTCTAATTTTCATCCATGAAGCATTGGATGTGGAGATATCCAATTACGGCTTGAATGTTGACATAATTTGTTATCAATGTTTTTGAATACTAGAACAATCACAACAACATGTATCTAGTTGGATTCAGATGTGGTGGTCCTTAAAACATATGTAATTTTACCCTCTTGTTGTGTTGTAATCAATGAGTTTTAATTGGATGTATTAAAAGTGTAAATTTATACTAGAGGCAATGAACTTGTCTCTTGACTACATATAAATTGCATATCAACACTGATCAGTATATTTCATGTGACAAATTCATCCCTTATTTTCAATAAACATGATCTAGGATGTAATTATAAGGATTATAAATGATTTTGAAGAATATTTTAGTTCTTTCAATAAAAATGTGACATATATTTATGTGTGTTGGAATTTTTTCTTAAAAAATTATAATTTTTTTCATATAGGGAAGGACATTCTTGAGTTCAAAATAAGTATTCTGTTTCCTAATAAAACAAATTCTAAGATCAATATTTTTTCCTAAGAATTATTCATCATCCTAAATCTATCTTTGATTACTTTTTGTCATCTACTAAGCACTGGAGGTGGAGATCTCCAACCATGGCTTGAATTATGACAATATTTGGAATCAATATTTCTACATGCCACAACAACTGCAACAACATGTATCCTAGTGGATTTGGAATTCATGGTCCTGGTATCATATGCAATTTTACTATTCTAATATGTTTGAAGTAATGAATTTATGTGTGGAGGCCCCGAACATGAAAATTTATATTGGATTCCACAAACTTGTCTCTTGATTACATAAAAATATCATTTGAAGAATAATCAGTATATAATTTTTTATGGATTCATCTCTAGTTTTAGATAAAATTTCTCTATGGTGTGAGTATAGAGATTGGATAAACATGTGATAGTTCTTTCGCTTCACATAAATTACTAATGAATTTTTATTGTGTGATTGAAGTTTGACTAATATATTACAACTATATCTTATAGGGAAGGACATTATTAAGGCCATAATGGTTACTTTGTATATTAATTGGGCATACTACAAGGATAAAAATGTGGATTTGAGTGTTATTATCCACCCTCAACATAGTATCAATTCTAATTTTTAGTCATGAAGTAGTGGAGTAAGAAATATCTAATTGCACCTTGAATGTTGAAAATATTTGTTGTCAATGTTTCAACATGCTAAAATAGTTGTAGAAACAAGAATCTATGGGGTTTCAGAGGTCACAATTTTAGAAACATATGTAATAATTATATATCAATGTGCTAGAAGTGACTATTTTTTAAGTGGATGTCCTAGAAGCATAAATGTCTATTAGAGGCAATGGGCTTGTCTCTTGACTGCATAAAAATAACATTTCATCACTGATCACTATATCATCTACCATGGAGTTTTTCCATATATTTATGAAATAGATATAATATTTAACTAGATGGCCTATAAATTCATGTGGTAATTATTTCAATTCATGTATACTACATA
>JARHVA010000171.1:5225000-5385000 GCA_037957365.1 Torreya grandis | reverse complement strand
TTGAGGTCAAAACAGGTACTCTGCCTTCTAAAATAGTGCACTATGAAGAAAACAATGTTGACTTAAGTGTTGTTCACAACCCTCAACATCATGGAAATGATATTTTTCATCCATGAATCCTTGGACATGGAAATATACAATTTCAACTTGATTGTAGAAAATGTTTGTTTTCAATGTTTCTACATGTGATAGTAGTCGAGACAATAGATATCTATGTGAACTCAAAGGTCACAACTTTGGGATATTTTATATAGGTGAGTGGTTCCTTATAAGCTTCCACTTTCACATGGTTGGCATTGTTAGTACAAAATTTGATATTATTGAAGTTAAGAGAAGTTTAGGAAAATACTACGAGAAAGCTAGTACCATTAGTAGAGAAATCCATATTCTCTTCAGGTCAAAACATGTACTTTACCTCCTAAAAAAGTGTACTATGAAGGAAATAATGTTAACTTAAGGGTTATTAAAAACCCTCAACATGGTGGAAATGATATTTTTCATCCAAGAATCCTTGGACGTGGAAATATACAACTACATCTTGATTGTTGACAATGTTTCTACATGTGATAGTAATTGAGATAACACACATTTGGGTGGATTCAAAGGTCACAGCATTGGGAACATATGTAATTTTCCTATCCAAATGTTTTTAAAGTAATGGATTTGAATGTGGAGATCCTAGAATATGAAATTTCTATTGGAGGTAAAAAACTTATCTCTTCACTGCATAAAAATAACATTTTAGGATTGATCACTATATCGACTATGATTGATTCATCTCTTATTTTTTTAATAATTCTATATATTTAAAGTAGAGGGATTAAACATGAACATGACATGTAATTTATCTTGGTAAACAAATTATTAATTTAATTTTAAGTGTGTCTTAAGTTCTAAAAAATAAAATAAAATATACTATAGGGAAGAATGTTTTTGAGACCAAAACGAGTACTCCATGTATTAACCAGGCATGCTATGATGCCAAGAACATGATCTTAGGAACTATTCACCACCTATAACATGGTGTAAATTCTAATTTTCATCCATGAAGCATTGGATGTGGAGATATCCAATTACAGCTTGAATGTTGACATAAGTTGTTATCAATGTTTCTGAATGTTGGAACAATCACAACAACATGTATCTAGGTCAATTCAGATGTGGTGGTCCTTGGTAGATATGTAATTTTACCCTCTTACTGTGTTACAATCAATGTGTTTTTAATTTGATGTATTAAAAGTGTAAATTTCTACTAGAGGAAATGAACTTCTCTCTTGACTACATATAAATTGCATATCAAGATTGATCATTACATTGCCTACGACAAATTCATCTCTTATTTTCAATAAATATGATCTAGGATGTAAGTATAAGGATTATAAATGCTTTTTCAAAATATTTTAGTTCTTTTAATAAAAATGTGACCTATTTTTATGTGTGTTGGAAGTTTTCCTTAAAAAATTATAATTTTTTTCATATAGGGAAGGATGTTCTTGAGGTCAAAATGAGTATTCTATCTCCTAATCCAAAAAATTATAAGATCAATATTTTTTTCCTAAGAATTATTCATCATCCTAAATCTATCTTTGATTACTTTTTGTCATCCACTAAGCACCAGAGATGGAGATCTCCAACCATGGCTTGAATTTTGACAATATTTGTAATGAATGTTTCTACATGGCATAACAACTGCAACAACATATATCCTAGTGGATTTGGAATTCATGGTCCTAGTATCATATGCAATTTTAACATTCTAATATGTTTAAAGTAATGAATTTATATGTGGAGGCCCCAAAACATGGAAATTTATATTGGATTCCACAAACTTGTCTCTTGACTACATATAAATATCATTTTAAGAATAATGACTATATCATTTTTTATGGATTCATCTCTAGTTTTAGATAAAATTTCTCTATGGTGTGAGTATAGAGATTGGATAAACATGTGATAGTTCTTTTGATTCACATAAATTACTAATGATTTTTTATTGTGTGTTTGAAGATTGACTAAAATATTACAACTATATCATATAGGGAAGGACATTATTAAGGCCATAATGGGTAGTCTGTCTCCTAATTGGGCATAATCCAAGGAAAAAAATATGGATTTGAGTGGTATTCTTCACACTCGACATAATACCAATTCCAATTTTCAGTCATGAAGCAGTGGAGGAAGAAATATCTAATTGCACCTTGAATGTTGAAAATATTTATTGTCCATGTTTTCACATGCTAAAATAGTTGTAGAAACAAGAATCTATGGGGTTTCAGAGGTCACAATTTTAGGAACATATGCAATTTTTATATATCAATGTGATGGATGTGACTAAATTTTAAGTGGTTGTCTTAGAAGCATAAATGTCTATTGGAGGCAATGGGCTTGTCTCTTGACTGCATAAAAATAACATTTCATCACTGATCACTATATCATTTGCGATGGATTTTTTCCATATTTTTATGAAATTGATATAATATGTAACTAGATGGCCTAAAAATTCATGTGGTATTTCTTTCAATTCATGTATATTACTTATGAATTTAAATTTAAACATTTTTTAATTTTACCTTTAAAACTATAATTAATTTCATATAGGGGAGGACTTTATTGAAGCCATATTGGGTACTCCATCTGCTAGTTATATGTACTCCAAGGAATATAACATGGTCCTATGTGTTAGTTTACAGCCACTACATGGTGTAAATTCTCATTATAGCCATTAAGCATCAGATGTGGAGGTCCCCACGTATGGCCTAATGTTAATAACATTTGTATTCAATGTTTCTACATGCTTGAGTAATTACAAAAATCTAGATGGATTTAGAGGTATTGGTCCTAGGAACATATGTAATTTACCTATGAAAACATGTTGGGAGTGATGGATTGACAATTAGATGTCTCAAAAGTGGAAATGTATATTGGAGGTAACAAACTTATCTCTTGACTCTATAAAAATAATATTAATGGATTGATCATTATATCCTCTACCACATATTCTTATTTTATGTTAGATTGACAAGATATGCCATGAATTAGAGAGCTTAAACATCTGCATGATGGCTCCTTTTGTTCATGTAAATGACTTGCAATTTTTGTTTTTTGCTTGTCTAGATTTCACCTTAAAAACTATACTTTTTTTGTATATAAAATGACATTCTTGAGGCTGAAGTGTGTATTCTATCTCCTAACAGGGTGTACTTTGAGGCAAATAATGTGGTCTTATCTATTATTTTCCACTCCCAATATGGTGGAAATGTATTTTTTAGCCACAAACACCTTTAGGTGGATATCTCTAACTACATCTTTGAAATATGAGTTGTTTCATTTGAATAAACATAGAAATATCAACAACTACCAAATGGTTGTCTGCCATTAAATAAATAAAATTTGAGAGTAATCCTAATCCATATGCATTTAATATAATGCACTAATACTATTAACTAAAAAGGTATCATGGTTTCAGTTCACAATGCATCCATCCAATTTTCATGCCTCTCTATCAATTCCAATACATGAGGTCAAGCTCATAAATATGAACTAAGTTTCAACAAAATTAGGAGCTTAAAAAAATAATAATGTGTTAAAAAAATTAAAACAAAATCATATATATTTATATATATGCCAAGGGTACATTTCCATATAGGTATATAGAAAAATATCATATAAGACATATTGTAATCATTAAAATCATCCCTCTCTCTCCTTCGTCATAGAGCCTGCTTTAACTCAAATAGCTTTATCATAGATGGAGATCCCTCAAATGCTTTATATTCCTCAAAGATCTGAAAATAAGTCCTTTTATGCTCATAGATATCTTGTATCTTAACATATTCATTTAAAATTATATTTATAAACATTACATACAGGGCATGTAATAAGGTTAATAAGTTAATATTAAAATGATACCAAAAAAAAATTAAACATGCAGTTACCATAATTTGGTGGTCATGTTCAATATGATTTTAATTTTAAATAGGGTCTATGGCAGGTTTAATCTTATGAATAAAAGTTTTAAAGGGAGATACAACAAGATTCAGTTCCCTTCTCACGATAAGGGAAGGGATTAAACCCTTCACATGTACATATATAAACATTTAAACTAATTGATCAATTAATTTAAATGTAATAGCTATAATAAAAAAAAATTATATTTTACCACATCACCCCTGCTAATGATTTGAACAAGAGTATCATACATCATCCAACACCCCAACATATAAAATTGATTCATATTAGTTATACTTGTACAATTACTATGGAAAATCAATAAAAAAACCATATTGACAACTCAACATTACAATTTATCATACCTTAGTGATTTGTTGCATAGATGAAATTGTAACAACACCACCTATGTTTGCTTTCGTGTCTGCTCCTTCCCATATATATGGAAGATTCTCCACTATGGCCATCAGTTAAATAACAAACATGTGATTTTAAAGGGTATGTGTGTACATACATACATATGTACATATGTATGTACATGTGTGCATACACACATGTGTACATACGGGCGTGCACATACACATAAATATATACACTAACATACATTAACCATGACATTAATAAAACATTACCTCTATTTATGTATACATCGGTTGGGTAACAAAAATATGTGTGCTCACAGATGGTCAAAAATCTAGCTATGAAAAATATGGGACCATCTCCTAATAAAACATAAAAAATTATGTATAAAATATTAATTTTTTAATTTAAATAAATTACTAAAGTTTAAACACATACATTAAAAATTTAAGGGGTCTACCATTTTTTTTAACATGTCAAATGTATAAGATACCTACAAAGGTGTAATCTGGGTGTCAAAAAAATGTATGTTTTAAAAATTCAGCAATTAGAACCATATCATTTATGCCTCTATAAAAATCACCATAATTTAGTTGCATCACATCCTCCTACTCATCTAAAATTCCATAGTATAAAACACCATAAGATATATAATGTTGTGATCTAGGAGAAACACTAATTAGAGCATTCCCATGTCCACCTTCACCAATATCATTAGGGGAAACATGGATCCTATGTAAAATAAGGGTGTCAGTAAGCACCTTAAGCACATGCAAAGTGTCAATACTACAATATCCTTCACTACAAAGGGTATTGTCTCAGGATGAAGTAGATTTTGGATATGGACTCTTGTAGGTTGATAAGGCACACAATACACACTTGGTCTATCTTGTATAGAGCCTCTTCCTCAACCTTAAAAATATAACTAATAAAAATAATTAGGAATTTCATTCAGGATAAACTCACAATTTAATTTCTTCAAAAATTACAAAGTAATCCCATAGTTCATACAAGGAGTGTGATAAAATAACATCCACCATTAGTCTAAAAAATTATCTCTTATCAAATCATGGTGGCCCTAGTGGACTCAAAATCATTTGCATGATAATAAAGGTGGAGCATTGGTTTTTAGATAAGTGAATATTGTAGAAATGTTTATTTTTCTAACTTCTTGTCTCTCACACCAAAAACAAACAATTTTTAAGAATAGCAAGACCTAAATCTCTCTTTATAAGGTACCCATCTATTAATTTGACCCATTATTGAGTCTAATTCACTTAGTAATGACTCAAACACATAGGTAAAAGAAGTTCAATGCAGGTTGGTCAAATGAGTGTCCCTCATTTTCCTAATTAACTCATCAATATGTATTTTATTTTATAGTATATGTGTGGTTAAATCCTCCTTATCACTTAAAGTGTTTTTTGGAATTTTAGGAGGGTTATGAAGGTTTTACATATTTTTATATTCAAGTTTGATTCCCACATTTTATTCTAAACATGGAAGGTTTTTATGGGCTATACGAACTAAAAAATGAATGGTTTTAATTTAAAAAATAATGTAAATACAAAAAAGATTGAATTTGGTTTTAATTAGCAAAATTAGTCTACTTACCTCTCCTCTTACACAACATTGTTGACTATCTCACTTAATTAGCTTTTGGAAGGATTTGGAGAGATGTATTCGAGGAAAAAATTTAATTTATGTAATGCAAATGTAGGGATTAGAATTAAATTCAAATTTTGGATTAAAAGGTTTTATTTTTTTAACGTTAATAGCATAGCCTTGTTATTACCATGCCTAGAAAATTATATTTAAAAAGAAAAACCTTTTCTTGGCCCCCAAACTTCTATATTTATTTGGATCTATTTTTATGGAGCATTTTTTTTTTCATTTTACATGGGGATTTCATCAAACCTAGTTTTGAGACCCATTTTAAAAGTTTAGCCTCATTTTTGTACACAATATCTAAGTTTCACTTAATAAAGGGAGTTGGTGTAAATTTAAATTTACATATTAATACTTAAGTTTACATAAGATAATTCTCATAAATTTTATAATAATACTATTTGTAAATGTAAATTTTCAATAAATTTGAAATCCAAACCCACACAGAAACTTACACTCAGATTCAAGTTACACATCAACAAAGAATTTATGCAACCACTTGTCGTATCAAACTACTTGCATTAATGATTGTAGTCAAACTACATGCATTAATGAGATCCTTTAAGCCTAAAAACATTAGGCATCTTCACCTCACATTTATGAGAGAGGGCATGGCATAACTATGGGTAGAACAACGAAAGTGTGGAAGATTGCTTGTAATCTGATTTGTCTCATTATATGAATTGTATCATCAAAATGTCACATTTTGTTAATTACGAACTAGTCTCAATTTGTTGATCTTGTGATCAGACTATGTCCACTTTTTAAATAGTGGTTGTGTTATGAAAATATTAAGAAATCTCACATAGATATTTTTAAGGGATGTGTCGAAATTAGGTAAATGTTTTATTAGTTTCATGTATATAATGAATTAGAATTAAAAATATTACATTGAAAGTGTAACATCTTTCCTCACTCAACACTTTTTTAGGTCCATGTTTAAGTATTACTTGGGGATGTACCCATTGATTTTTATGATTGATGTGATTTTCTAGCTTATTATTATTATTTTTATATTTAAAAATTTAATTTAATTAAATGATAAAGTATCATTTAATTATAATTTTGGTTATATTTCTTCATATCATAAAAGTATTTTGATGAGTTTTGTTTATATATAAGAAACAAGGATTTTCGATGGTAATCCAATTTTATTATATTGTTGATAATATAATTTGGTAAAGGTTTGCATGATATCTGTCAAGGTGATATCTAACTAGACACGATAGGGATAGGAGCTCTAATAGTGGACATCCATAATTAACTTGGATTTAAGGAATGGACTTGATGATCGTTGATAGTTGTCACGAATCTTCATTGATTTGATCCATAACATATTTGGTAGACTTAGGTTGAATTTGATAAAGCCTACAACGCAAGGAGTTACAGTCAATGGTGTGCATCAAAGATATAATAAAGAAACCCAAGCAAAATCTAAATAGATTGAGGCTTGCTAAAAAGACTCTGAGAGACACCTTGATGATGGAAATATTTAAAATAAATATATATTAATTAGTTAGGAAATTATATTAGGTTGGCCAATACAATTGAGAACGTAGTAGTAAAATAAATAGATGAAATTTTTTTAGAGAATATTTAAAATTGAGAATAAGAAAATGTGTCAAGTTGGGTGATGCAATTGGATAAAAAATGAAAAATAAAAAATTGTATCAAGTGGATGATATAATAAAATTGGAAGGAAAACTATATTAGATTTGCATTTATAATGATAACAATAGGTAAACACATTAAGTTGGTTGATATAATTACAAACAACAATAAATTGTATTAAATTCACTAATACAATTGCAAATAAATAAAACTGCATTAAGTTGGCTAATAAAGTTGAGTTAAAAGACTTTCCCAAAAAATATGATGATGATGAAGACAACTTAAAAATTAAAATGAAAACATGAAAATGATACAACCAAATGTAGGATGATATTCACGCCAGAAAAGATGTTCAAAAATACAAAGATGCTAGAAATTAAATAGGTGCTTGCATTGTTGATTCGAAGAATGTCATTGTTTTTCTGAATTTTTTAATTTACTTATTTATTCATTTTTTAAGTTTTTAATTTAGTTTAAAGAATTAAGAAGTGTACAATTTATCAAACTCGTTTAGAAATTTAAAATTGACTCTTTCTATAAACCGACCTTTGGACCTTTTTTTGAATTTTAATAAGTATACTGAATAGACTTAAATATGAGTGATGTTTATTTATTGAATAGATTTATTTATTGAATATAAGTGATGTTGACATATTTACTACTTTTATAAATGAAAATTTATATGGGGTGATGTATTCACAATTTTCTATTTTATTTTAAAGTGAAAATAGTGTATATTTGTTTTATTTATTGAATAGATTTGTTTATTGAATATAAGTGATGTTGATATATTTATTACTTTTTATAAATATAAATTTATATAGGATGATGTATTCATGAATTTTTTTTAAGTGAAAATATTGTATATTTGTTTTGAGATCAAATATATTTAGAGTCAATTATCATGATTTATTATCAGAGCAAATATAATTGAAATTTTATATTATGTTGTAAAAGAGAATTGATAATAAATGAAGACGAGCAAGATTTATCAATTTAGTTTTAAAATAACAGCTTTCAAATAATAAATTATTTTTCCTATAATTAAAAATGTAAAAGTAAAATTTATTTCAACTAAATTTAAGAGATGGGATTGAAATTGAAAACTTTAATATCTTGAAAATTATATTTAGTATTTTTACGAAAATTTATTATTCACCTTCTTTTATTAAACAGAGAATATGCAAATTCATATTTTTTTCATATTTCTAAATTTTAATTTAATTTTAAAATATATATTAATATGTGGAAACAAAATAAAATATAAAAAATTCTATTAATTTTAAAAATAAATAATTGTTTCTCAAATTAATAAATAAAAAATTGTCTTTATTAAATTTATTGACTTCTAAATTTTATTATTTTCATATTATCTTACTAAAAAATCATTAAATATAATTATATATATATAATGTTACACTTATTGAATTGACATTGTGGCTAAGGCTACCCAAATTTTGTACTTACATAGTAAATCTCATGGTAGTAACTGTTTAAATAATTTATCTATGGTAAAAATTGAAATATATTTTTTATATATTTTTGAAAAAAAAAATATTAATTTATTCTATTATATTGATTTTAATAATGATTGACTATGTTATTACGAAGTTTAGTATTCTAGTGAATAAAAAAATTTAATATTACAAATTTGTTGTATTGCAGTTGTTTTATCGTAATATTTAATACTACATAACAGGGGTCACTTGTTTTAAATTTTTTATTGTCATTTACTTGATTGATTGTAATATTTGATTATGTTTAAAATAATTTTAAGATAATACTTGTATTTTGATTATTATAATATTATCACAACTGACAAATTTATTATGAATATGATGAAATTAGAGAATGGTTTTTATGAATGCCGTTATATCACATAAATATGTGAATTCGTTATATACATTTAAATATAGAATTATTTAATCTATTAAATTTATTAATTTTTTTTAATATTATAATATGAATATAGATTTTATTATACACACACACACACACACACACACACACACACACACACACACACACACACACACACACACACACACACACACACACACACACACATATAATATTATAATATAAATAGAGATTTCAATACACATGTTAATATTTTTTTATATATTATAGCATATGTAATATCTTCCCTTTTATTATATGTCAACAAATTTACTGATATTTTTGAATAAATATTTTTTATATTCATAAAATTTAATTTTAATTTTATAATATATATTTTATTTTGGAAAAATAAAAAAATAAAAAATTTAATTAATTAAAAAATATTGATAAAATTAATTTTAAAAATAAATTTAATTTTCAATTTAAAAAAATAAAAATAAAACTCTACGAATTTTATTGACTTTTATTTTTTATTATTTAATAAATTTTTTATTTATTAAATATAATTGTACATTAAAATCATGAAGTATACGTATTGAATTGACATTGCTAGAATCTATCAATTTTTAATCAAAATGTCCATTTCCCTATGGAAGGCTACTTAATTTTTAGTAGCTACACAAGTCATCTTGTGCGCCTATTAATTGTCCTCAAAATTTGTAGACGATAAAACAAAAATTAAACTCTTTTCTAATATTCTGATAATTATTTTTGTTTTGTCAATATTAGCACCTGCATGGTGCTTTTGCGTTATTAATATTTTCAAGGGAAGATTATTCAGTTTAATACATGTAGTGGAGTTCTATTTCATGAATAAAAAATTACGTGGAATAAAATGTCATGTATTTAATGTTTCATTTATATTCAACTTTAATTAGTAGGCTTTTATTTATAATTTTTAATATGATTTTTCTATGATGTTTTAGTTTTGATTTTATTAAATTTAAAAAATATTTTCAAATTTGTTAATATATTTTAATAAATTACAATTAATTTAGATTAAAAAAAATAGTATTTGTAAATTTATGTTAATATATAAATTAGGGTGTTTGGCGTAACTTCTTTCAAAAGAATGTTTTAAGTTTGATTGGTATATAACATATGATTTGCATCTGTAGAATTTGAACTCATTACAATTTTTAACATTAAGGAAAACTATCTTAATTAGTTATAAAATACATTTTCAAAGTTTTTAATATATTCTTAATAATTTTAACTAATTTAGAATAATTAATTTGATAATGTAAGTTCCCACCAAAACACCAACCCTAGGTTCTTGGCAAAAAACTTACAATTTTTTGATTTATTTTAGTCTCTCTCAAACAAATGTTTTAAACTTGCTTAACATAGAACATACCATTTGTCTTTAATAGGGTTTGAACTCAGAGTAATTTATGTCACATTTTTTTATTTAATTTGATAGCAATGTCATCAAATCACATATTTCTATTGTAAGAAATGACTTTTATATTTCTCAATTAAAAATTACTACATATAAACATATGCATACTCGTCAACCATAAAAAAATTAATTCAACTCATTACTAGAACATGGCACTTATTTTAAAATGTAAATGAAAGATTGCATATAAAATATAAGTTGTAATTTGTAAAATTTATTGGTGCATTTGAAAATTTTAATAAAGTTTATGTAGTATAATATATGAATTATTTCTAATTAAGTTTTTAATGTATAATTAATAATCAAATCTATTATGTGTATGTGGTTAGGTAGGTATATATTAAATATGACAAAGATTCGAAACTAATTTCAAGAACGTCCCTAATATCCCTATCTAGTGTTGAAAACTAAAAATAGGATTTTTAAGTTTTATGTTCTTACACTTCTTCACTCCTATTTCACACATTGTGATGTGATATCTTAAGATACATGTGGACTGTTTTCGTTGCATGTGCTCAGGTTAGTAATGAGTATAGGACTAATTAGTTATCTATTTTTTAATGTCCCATAAACATAATATAAATATTGATAATGGAAAACTATATAGTAGAAATTATATACCACAAACGAAAAAATTGATTGAAGGGGGATAGACCTACATCCTTTATAGTATTTTTATTGCTTCACAAATAATTATGCCTTCTTCATGTTAGTGCTAATAACTGAAGGGTATCCATTGTGATTCACTCAAAACATTTTGACCATTGTACATGTGAGTAAGACTTAAATTGTTTTACTCATATTACTGACTCTGTGGAGCCAACCTCCAACTTCTTTGAGATCTTGCCACTTTAAAAAAAATCTACTACTTAAGATAACATGGTGAATACTCATCCCTTGAGCCATACTTTTTGATCATATACAAACTCTATGACTTTGTGACCTCTATGATCATGACACGTGTTGTTATAATGATTCCCTTGTAAAAGTCTTGAATATGTTTTATCTTAATCCATAGATGCATTATAAATTATATCTCTTTTAAATCATTTTTGTGTTTACGAATAGCTTGAGGGATTTAGTCACGTTGATAGTGAATTTTGTGTAGTTTCCATATGGATAATATGTTGACCCCTTTTTTGAATATGATGACCTCATGTATTGAATATTTGGCTACATGGATGGCACAATCATGGTAAGGGGTCATAGTGAAGGGATGTCCTTGGCATGCAACCCAATTCAAGTGGTTTAAAACATTAATTTATTTAATAATAAAATCAATCTCGATGGCATATATATTCACAATGACTCTCTGTTTTGTCTCTAAGCCTCTTCAAGATTTTACAATCACACAAACATAGGTTGCAGACTTTACAACTCTTCCTTGAGACCTCTCTCTATTTTATGGCCTCCTCTACTTATTTAAACTTGGTCTTTATTTTGGCATATGGCCTCTATATTTTTTGTCGTTGTTCTCTTTTTATATTATGGTCATTTCCCCTATTTTTCATTTTATTGGCTTCTTCTCTCAGGTTTGGGACCTCCTCTATTTTGATTCATTGAATATTTTTAATCTTCAGAAACTCTTCATATTCTTTTCACTGGCTCGTGAACACGTTTCCCCTAGGACAATTTAACCTTTCCAAATCAAAATAGTTCTTAGATCTTTAATTACAAATAAATTCTACCATAACTGATTCCCTACTCTGTGGCCACCATCAGGATAAAGTTCACAACAAGATATTTCCAATGAAAATGATTCCACATTTGGTATTTTCTTCAATAAATTTTAGTTATTTGAAATCCCCAAAAAATGTTTGACCATCTCTATGATTTGAAAATTATATATATATATATATATATATATATATATATATATATATATATAATATATATATCCGACGAGATTGTGACACGGATCATAATCCCAAAGACTATGCTTAATGGGCATGTCATTATCTCTAAAATCTTTGTGCCCTCTATGGACCCATGAATTTATAAAATACTCCTTGATATTTTTCACTCATATGTTGCTTTAATTGTGATCCTCACCTTAACTTATGACCAATGATCACCCTGCGAACATGTCATGATTTTGACACTTATCACCCTAATGAACTCTCGTGATCCCTAAGAACTCCATGCGTTTATTGAACTATGTGGGCTTTTATGAAGGTTGTGACTATGTGATGATACACTACA
The DNA here is from genome assembly GCA_037957365.1 of Torreya grandis. Lineage (NCBI taxonomy): Eukaryota > Viridiplantae > Streptophyta > Pinopsida > Cupressales > Taxaceae > Torreya > Torreya grandis. The sequence continues at coordinate 5,371,907 of JARHVA010000171.1, read as the reverse complement.
TTGGCTTTATTCGAGGCTACCAGAGTTCATTGATTCCATGTGTAAACGTTGAGAATTTTATGGTTTCATGATCACGTGCAAACTTCAATAATTCTAAGGCTCCATGATTCCATGTGCAAACTTTGAAAATTTTGTGGAAATTTTCCAAGGTCTCTGTGGACTCCATGAAATTTTCCTAATAATTTCAGTTTCACTGGAATATCAATTGTGAATTATAAACTATTGTTATCATAGCGTATAAGTTTAGATTTACATTATTTTTAGGTATAACCGACTCTGTTGTACAAGTCTGATTTAGATAATCTATTTTCTAGATTCCTCCCTTCACGGCAGATAGTTACCATGTTTTTGGTAATTTGTTTTGTATATATTTTGCTCTGGTTTTTAAAAATAAATCCATCCAGTTCATTTTTCTGATAACAATCTGGTATCAGAGTAGCCGAGAAGGACCTACGACTTGTGTAGCGGGCAGCGCAGTGATGTACAATAGAAAACCTGTGAAACCAACATTGAAAGTCTGTCTAGTGAAGCATCAGAGAGCGGACCTATCTATTGCGACTCCTACGACCTACGCGACCTGTCTACCTACCTGGTCGAAGCCTGCAGAGTGAGACTTGGGCATAATAATTGCCAAGTAGTAGAAAAGAAAGTGCAGCTTAGAAGAGAATCACGATGCTGACCACTCCTTCGATGTCACCAGCTTTGACCTTGAGTCCTCTGATCCCAACGTCCTTCTTGTAGATCCAGGCAGAGGAGAAAGGCTGATGCAGCAGTAAAATCATGCAACTCCAGATCGTAGGAAGGGGTAGCCTGTATACAGAAGCGCAACTATTAAGAGAAGATCTAGATCAAAGAAGATCGTTGTTTTTCTCTGAAGAGATAGCGCTGAGCCGTTGTAAGAAAGCACACTCACTGAAGGAATCCGAGTTTCAATATGTGTAATGCAACAACCTATTGTTGTTGGTGAATACGAACACAGACCCGAGCCGAGGTGGACGTATTTCTTCTTTTTGGTAAAAGGCTGGTGGGCCAAGGAAGATAAAGCGTTTGAACCTGAGTAGAGTCGTGACCTGAAAATAAGAGGACAAATCGATCGAAAGAGCCTGTAGAGCTGAGACATGAGTGAGACCGCCTCATCTGTCCAGTGTGAAGGACAGTGTTGGAAAACCTGAAAGCCACCAAGGAAACTCGCAAGGCATGGAAAAACATTGTGACACTCAGGGGAGCTCCAGTTTCTACTTTACCTTACTAGAATCCCTCCATGACTACGATAACCTTCAGTTCATTGAGCTAATCCGAAAGGGACTTCTGAAAAATTACATCCATCACATGCTCAACATCTCAAAGGGCCGAACTATGCCATCTGAAAAATGAAGATGTGCACCATCCTTCAATTTGAAGGACTATGGGGCATCGTAATAGGCACTGTACAGACTCCTACTGATCCCGATGTGCTCACGAAATATGAAATGGTTAATGTTAAAGCCTTGGTGCTTATTACGTTAAGCATCACTACTGACATGCAGCTGCATGTCAAGAATGCAAATAGAGCAAAGACAGTGTGGGATAAATTAGCAGCCATCTATGAGGTGAAAAATAAGACTATGATCCTCCATCTGCAATTGAGACTTCATACACTCTCTATGGAGTCTGATGAGAAAGTCAAGGAATTTTTACGTCGGGTGATTGAGCTGCAAACAAAATTATTTGCACTTAGTGAGATGGCAGATGACTAAATATTGATCCAAATCACCTTGAGAGCACTCCCCAATTTAGAGTGTTCATCATGACATTTAACGTCCCCAAGAAGATAGTGTGATTCGAAGAACTTGTGAACCTACTGTAGCAAGAAGAAGTTATCAACTTAGTCTAGGATGAGTTGCAAGACAAAGCTCTTATCTCAAAGCAACAACGAAGTCATAAGTCTTGCAAGGGATCTCCAAAGAAGTAACCACAAAAATAGAAGCAACAACTGTCTCGACATCATCAAAAGTAAGAAAAGTTTAAAAGGTGTTATCACATCTATCGAACCAACACTTATGACATCGACAACTACTAGTATAATGGCCTGAAACAAGATTCTTTAGTAAAGAAAGCACATCAGAGCAGGATGATTCTTAGAAATTAAAAAGACATCCCCACTGATAGAAGCAAAAGGGACATCTCACAGCTCAACAAGATGATGGAATTGATGAGGAGATACTTGAAGAAGCTAATGAGAACTTAGTGTTAGTCTCCTAGACCTTGCAGCCCATGAGGAATATATGGTTGATAGACCTAGGTGCCACTAAATACATGTTAGGCAATAGGAAGCTATTTCATTCTCTTACAAACCAACCCACTGGAGATCGGGCTAGTATCGTCGATGATAAAGAGTATGTTGTAGAAGGAATAGGCCAAGTCACCATTCCTCTTAGAACATTAAAATTTACACTTTCAAAGGTACTATATGTTCCTAGATTAACATCCAACCTCTTAGTAGTTAGTCAGCATTTGAATCAACATTTGAAGGTGGAGTTTCTTGTTGATAATGGCATCAAATTTTGCTTGATCTCATGATAAGGTACGGTTCTTACTAGAGCATTTTTGAAAGATAAATTATTTGTTTTAGAAGCTATTTCATCTTTTGTAGTAGCTTTATCTGCCTCTATGATAGAATCTACTACTCTCTAGCACTACCATTATGGTCACCTATCTATTAGATCTTTGTACCAGTTGAGTTTAAAATAAATGGTACATGGAACTCCTAAGTTGTCCAGTTCTTTGCCTATTTTCCCTAGATGTCTTGTAGGTAAACAATATAGGGATTCATTCAAGACAAGCTCCTTTCATGCCAAGAAATGTTTGAAGGTTATTCATATCAATCTGAATAGACCATTACCTTCTTTATTTTTAGCATACAAGTACTTCCAACTATTCATGGATGACTACTCTCAAAAGACATGGGTGTTTTTCCTAAAGAAGAAGAGTGAAGCCCTTCATCATTTCCAGATCTTCTATCAATTGGTTGTGAAGGAGATCAGATAACCACTTATTCTCGTCCACTTAGATAGAGGGGGAATTCACATCAAAGAATTTCTTGGCATTCTTGATCCAATAAGACATCAAACAAAATTTGATTGCTCAATACATACCCCAACACAATCATATTTTTGAGCGATGTAATCGCACAGTAATGGAAATGGCTCATTGCATGCTATCAACAATAAAGCTAGAGAAATGATATTGGGAAGAAGTAGTCCATACAACTATTTATCTTGTCAATAGGGCACCAACAAATATTTTAAAGGATAAAATTCTAGAAGAGGTATGGAGTGGTATAAATCCATCAATTTCTCATCTATGAGTGTTCAGTTGCATAGCATATATGCATGTCCCATCTCAAAAGAGGATTAAAATCAAGTCAAAAACACTCCCATGCATCCTATTGGGCTATAACACTACGTCGAAAGCATACCATCTCAAGAATCTTGAGATGAATAAAATCTATGAAAGTAGAGATGTGGTTTGTGATGAGTCATCATTTGACTCAGTGATGTAGAAAGAAGAATCAACACCAACCACCTCTCACCAATTACTCTCTAAGTCATATGATGAGGAGACTTCTCACAAAAAATATGAGATGCAAGGGGAGATGTATGTTGATCTTGGAGAATAAGAAAATCCACCAAATAGTTTTTCACATCAGTAACATAGTTCCCATCTGAAGTGAGTACCAAGCACCATCAAACACTCCCATGTGTAATCTCCCTAGAATACTTCATCCAGAGTTAGAACAAGGAGTTAGACAACAAATAAGGTAAATGTTATACTCATGAGTATAGTCATTGATAGATTCAAACTTGATAATGTTTCAGAAGCACTTAGTCAACCTCAGTGAAAAAATCCATGGATTCTGAGTATGACTCCCTTGTGTAAAATCAAACTTTAGAACTTGTCAATCTGTGTACAAAAAAGAAATCCATAGGCTGTAAATGGGATTTAAAAACTAAATACAAGGTAGATGGATCAAATAATAAGCAAAAAGAATTACTTGTAATAAATGGATATGCTCAGAAAAAAGGCATTGACTATGAAGATACCTTTGCACCCATTGTAAAGATCAAGACCATAAGAGTTGTTTGTGCACTAGTAGCACAAAATGGATGGAAACTTCAATAGATGAACATCAAGAGTGTTTTCCTAAATTTTGATCTCAAATAAGTATACATGACCCAACTAGAAGGACTTGCTGATGAAAATCATCCTAGAAAGGTATGTTGCCTCATCAAATCACTGTATGGACTAAAACAAGCTCCTAGGGCATGCTACATCAAGATAAATGATCACCTTTTGTAGCATGGTTTTACCCATAGCCCCTCGGATTCCAACTTATATATAAATAAGGTACGGACAAAAATCATCATTGTTTTTTGTATGTAGATGATCTTGTGATCACTATAAGTTCAGAAGATTAGGTTGATATTGTGAAGAATGACCTTAAAATATCCTTTGACATGACTGATTTGGGGCTACTCCATTAATATCTTGATTTAGAGATATGGAAAAAACAAAGCACATTTTTTTCTCCCAGATAAAATATGCTAAGATACTCCTAAAAAAGTATGAAATGTTAGATTGTAAACCTCTTTCAACACCAATGGAGAAAGGTTTACAACTCTTTTGATTCTATGAATCACATTAAGTAGATGCAACTCTCTATAGACAACTCATTGGGAGTCTCATCTAATTGACCTAAACCAGACCAGACATATGTTTTGCTATGAGTTGTCTCTCTAGATTCATGCAAGAGCCAAAGAAATGCCACTGAGTTGTATCAAAGCATGTTTTGAGATATTTCTGAGGTACACTTAAATATGGTTTGGAATACAAGAAGAATACTCAGTTCTTCTTACAAGGATACATCAACTTAGATTACGTCAGATCTGTTGATGATAGAAAGTTAACATTAGGATACATATTTCACCTTATATCTAGACTGATTTCATGGATTAGTAAGAAGCAAACTATTATTTCTTTCTATCCATTGAGGTAGAGTATCATGCCACACATGGAGCTGTATGCGAGGTGATATGGTTACATCATATTCTAGTTGATGTAGGTATTAGTGAAGAGAATCCATCTATCATTCATTTCAATAATTAGGGTACGTTGAAGCTTGTGAAGAATCATGTTTTCATGAAATAACTAAGCACATTGAGGTTGAATGTCACTACATTCAATATCAAGTCTTGAACCACCACATCTATCTTTAGTACTACCCAATAGATGCACAAATAGTTGACATACTCGCCAAATCTCTTAGAAAGGTGAAATTTGAGTTGTTTAGGGGGTAAAGTTGTAAAAATAATGTAATAAGGGGGGTAGAATGTTATCATAGCATATAAGTTTAGTTTTACATTATTTTTAGGCATAACCAATTCTTTTGCATGAGTCTGATTTAGATAATTTGTCTTCTAGATTCCTCCATTCATGGAAGATAGTTACCATATTTTTGGTAATTTTTTTGTATATATTCTGCTCTAGTTTTTCAAATAAATCAATTTAGTTCATTTTTTTGATAACAACTATTAGGTTTGTAGTGAGGTTAATGTAATTTGTGAAGGCTTATTAAGGTCACTAAAAGTTTTGTGATCTCTATGAATACTAATTCTTCCATGGCCTTCATGAACATCATAAATACTAGGGATTCAATGTGTGTGTGTGTGTGTGTGTGTGTGTGTGTGTGTGTGTGTGTGTGTGTAAGCACAAATATTTACAATATTTAGTGGTTGTCATGAGAGTTATGAATTGGACCAAATGTGAACATTGTAAATACTAAGGATTCAATGTGTGGCTATAATGTTACTTCAATATATAAGTTTTACTTCTTAGAATATGTAGTGGGTATTGCATTTGTGAAAATTATGCTAGGGTGTATGTTTAGCATTGGGCTTAGATAGTTTACATAAGTGTAGTTGAGTTAAAAACAATTGTGGTTGGATTTGGAATAGATGGGAGGGTGATACATTGATGGTCAATGGGTTTTTAGTGTTGGTGTAAATAAATCAAAAGTTCCCTTGGGTAGTTTCATTTTTGGTTGAGAAGTATGTTTTTGATAATCCATATTATTATCGAATGAGAATTTTACATAATCATTCTTGTATTTAATTCTTGGAAATTTTTATGATAGGCAAATTTTTATTTTTTGATAATATGAGACGTGTTCTTGAGAGATTCCTCAACAAGGATTCTATCATTTAAAATAAATAAGCTTACTATGGATGTTAATTTTTTTAAGGATATGTTTAAGTTTTGTTTAGTAGTTAGACATTTGTATTCCTACAATTCAAAGTAAATGATGAAAAAATCATGAATTTTTGGGATTTAATAAATATAGTTGATAAATTTAATTTGATAGTATAGTTTTCAAACTTTACTTATTAGTTCATTCAAAAGATCTTAACAATCATGTGTGTTTGTATTGAAGGTAGCCTATTCACCTGTAATTAATAGGTATTAATATAGGGATAACAACGTAATATGTTGTTACCCTATATTAAAACCTATTGACTAGAGTTTAATTGACTACCTATGGTGTGATTGGCCATGATCATTATATGGAATTGGTATGCCCTTCCTTCTCTTATGTTAAAGTGATATTAAATACAAGTGAAACTATTTGATGGGACTTTTAAGCTGTAGCAACCCCAATGGGTTTGACTTAGAAAAACATGATTTTTTTTGTGAACAACATATTCTTTCATTAGTCTTCACCACAAGAATATAATTAGTGATCTAGCTTAAAAAAACTAAGTATCTCAACTATAAAATAAGCTTGTAATAACTACCCATTACTGATCACTAGCATCATATGATACAAAACATAAATGAATATAGAAAGTAATTACAGATGTCTAGCTAGGGCTCGTAAAAACATATAACCATTTATATTCATGAATAATAAGTAAATAATTACATCTCATAAAACTAATGTCTCAATAATAACTATAATATAATGTACAAGATACAAGTTCCACAGAGCATGAGTTCTCTAAACTCTAATATCTATAATAACTCAAGTGTCATCTCCAAAGAAGTACTAATGTAGGGAGAGAGAGAGCATCATCCGAGCACTTTTTCACACTAACCATCGACCATTGATCCCTAGCATAATCTCCCATTAGGGAATATCCCTCCCTTCATAGATGAGTAGATAGTGATGGTGCAGGAATTTAGAGAGACAAGCTAGTACCTGTATGCTGTATAATTTCTCAAAACATATAGTGTAACATAAAAAATATATTCTAACATGATATCACAAAAATATGTAAATTGTACATATGAAATGACAATGTCTAATAAACATTACTTTTGATAAATCTTTCAATAGTTATTGATCTCTAGGATCAGTCAATTTAATACACACCAATTGATCGAATTACCTTCATTTGGCATTGATGATGCTAGCAAGCTAGTGAAGTGTGCCTCATTACTTAATTAGCATAAATAATGTGATATTTGGTTAACATAAATACAACCAACAAATTCATACAGATTATTTTTTATTAGCAAGAAAAAAATATATTAAACACAAAAATAATCAAAATGCATACATTTTGCCTATCAAGTGTATAAATGAATCTATATAATATCATTTATCACATGAATAATAAGCAAATAAATAAAGTTTATACCAACCAGGTATAATCTATATTTAGACTGCATAATCTAATATTCGTAAGTAGATTCAAATATATAGTAAAAACAATAACAAAATAGTCCACCATTTTTATGTACACACTATTTAGTTTCAAAAAATCAATCGTAATATTTATAGAGAATCAGATAACTCCTAATCCAGTTATTACATATTATTTCATTTAAGCAACTCATTCCATTTCTAGGAGACTATTTTCATATGGGTCTAGTTTTCTATCCCTCTAAACACTATGAAAGATATAGGCAAATCATTATATGTTGTATATGTATATAAGTATCTAAGTCTTCAATATTTTTTCATGAGCACTTGTACATCCTATTCATAACGTGTACCACATATAAGTACTCAAATAATACATAAATATTTTTTTGTAACACCAATCGTAATTTTTATTTCCTACTCATCTATATTTAGACTGCATAATCTAATATTCGTAAGAAGATTCAAATATATAGTAAAAACAATAACAAAATAGTCCACCATTTTTATGTACACACTATTTAGTTTCAAAAAATCAATTGTAATATATATAGAGAATCAGATAAATCCTAAACCAGTTATTACATATTATTTCATTTAAGCAACTCATTCCATTTCTAGGAGACTATTTTCATATGGGTCTAGTTTTCTATCCCTCTAAACGCTACGAAAGATATAGGCACATCATTATATGTTGTATGTGTATATAAATATCTAAGTCTTCAATATTTTTTCATGAGCACTTGTACATCCTATTCATAACGAGTATCACATATAAGTACTCAAATAATACATAAATATTGTTTTGTAACACCAATCATAATTTTTATTTCCTACTCATATTTAACAAACAAAGTCCATCGCCGATAATTTTAACATTTTTGAACCCTTGTTCTTATTCAAATAATTCCAAGTCATGAACCCATTTATGACCAAAAAATATATATATATTTCATGATATCAAGCACTTGTAAAGTCAATTAACTTAGCCCAAAATTTGAAAGGCACCAACAAGCATTCATATATGGACATATAATGCAGAGTCGGCCTTGATGGTCTCAAAAATAATAATGGTAATCATCAACATGATAAGAGTAATAAAAAAGAACCCACCTTTCAAAAACTCAGTTGATTTAAATTAAGCTTTATGGTATATAAAACTTACATGTATAACCTAACAGTCACATCATGCCATGCCCACTCAGGGTTAATTAAAAATAATAGGCTAACATTAGCTTGAAATGCCTTTTGAGCCAACATCCCTTCGAATGTTTCCCCAAAGAATCATTTTTGCACAGAAGATATTGTGTCTAGTCAAAGTTGTTCACATAGAGCATATATTTGAATACATATTCTAAATCTATAAGTAGATTCAACTATAGTAAATCACAACCCACACTGTTATGTACACATTACCCAATTTTTAAACATCTAATCATAATAAATAAAATCAAGCTCTCATGATGAGATAAATTTTGTTACAACTACTTGTTATATTTGTAGGAGGCTATATTCTTATAGTTATAGTGTACTGTGACTTCTTTTAACAATCCATAAAATTATAGATTTAGGTATATGACTAAATACCACTATATATGTTATATTTTTATATGGATACTTAAGTCCATATGTAATTCACTAGTTAGACTCGCTGAACTATATTTTATAGACTAACCAAAAGCTTACATATTACAGAGAGTTCATTAATTAGATCATTTGCTAATTACATTATATAGACTCAAACATTTAAAGGATTGGTTAAAATTGAATATATCTTTATTGATATTTCCAATTAAACCTATGATAGTTATATGGATGTTTTAGTCATAAACGCCTTGGTAGGCATGTATGTAAGAAGTGAAATAATAATAATAATAATATTATTATTATTATTATTAGTTGAAGTGCAATTAAAACCTATTCCAAATTAATAGAACAACCCAGATTGGAATATTATCAAAACAGAATCTAAAAGCATATTATATATGGTTTTAATAACCCGATCAGAACATAAATAGATCAAATCTAATCTCATCTTAGGTTTGACAGAGCATTATGTCAAAGAACAAAGGAATCAAATATATACCTATCTGATCTCTCTTTAGGGATATACAGAACTGTATTCATATTATCTAATCAAATTGATGCATAGATTTAGATATAATGTCTACTTTTGTTTTGTTTTATTTTATATATATATATATATATATATATATATATATATATATATATAAATAAATAAATAAATAAATAAATAAATAAAGTGCTTACTTTAACACTAATTCATATTTTTTTAATACACAGTTTGCTTATCATAGGTTTCAAAGTTCGCTGGTATAATGACTAATTGGTTCATTGTATTTCATCCATGTAATATCTATTAATATTAATATCCAGTGCAGTATATATATATATATATATATATATATATATATATATATATATATATATATAACTTGTCCACTAAACTCAGAAATGTTAAAATACCATTATATCTCTGGTAAACCCGTACATGTAACTTAAAATCCTTATAGCTGAATGTTTATTCTTTATACTAAAATTTTCTTAGCTGAATATTGATCGATCCAATATAACTATTAAGTTTGCTTAGCTGAAGAGTTTATAGGTAAAATACAATTATAAGAGTTTGCTTAGCAGAATATCTCATGTTCAATAAAATAGATATATAGGTTCAACATATTTATGAATTATTACATGCATAAAAGTGTTTATAGTGGTCAATCCTGTATAGCTATTATGTATATTCAACGCAGAATATACACTTATAAATATATATGTAGAATAAATAAAAGTAAGTGCCAATGTCTGATACGAACAAATGTGTTGTGTGTGTGTTTGTGTGTGTGAGAGAGAAACTAATCTCTTTTTATAACAACCGCATTGTATAAGGACTGTGAACTATATTGACACAATTATATGAACAGAGATATAAATGTAGATATGAACTAATCTCTTTGTATAACTATTTTAATATCTTCCTTTTATAAGATAATTTAATATAACAAAGATACGGAAAATGCATACATAGCAAACTTCTGTAGTTAGACGACATCTGGAAAAATAGCGAACTTGGAGATCATCAAAGGCCATTTAGCAAAGTTATATGTTTATTCAGTTGTTTAGCAAATGTCGTTAATTAAGTTATATGTTTAACAAATCACCCTATTCACTTCGGTGTATGCATACAGATATAGTTTGATATATAATTCTTTATATATACATGCAGGTTACTATAGATAATTGACAAAATCAATGCATTTGAATCATTTGTTATCTATATATTTATTTAAATCGATTCACAATTTTTGGAATCTTTTAAAACATAAAGAATGATATACATGGCTATCAAAGATAAATACATCGCCTACCAGGATAATCATCCTATCAATATCTAGAAAAACACCTTTTGATCTCCTTTTTAATCCAATCTCTTGCAGCGTTTTCTTTCTCCTTTTTTTTCTCCTTCTCTATGTTGCACCCTGTTCTCCATTCTTTCTTCTTTTAAAGAGTATGGCACTTTCTTCATTTCTTTCTTAAAACTGTCTTCTTCTTCTTCTTCCTCCATCATCATCATCATCATCATCATCATCATCATCATCATCATCATCATCATCATCATCATTATTATTATTACTATTACACGATTTTATTTTTCCTTTTGCATTTTATTCATTTAAACCACTTGCCTTATTTTATTCTAACTTGCCGCCGCCGCTTCCTCTTCCTCCTCCTCATCATCATTATCATTATATTTTCTAATTAATTAAATAATAAATAATTATTTACTAAAAATAGTTAGTCACAATGACATAATAAAAATACTACTAATGTAAGCCATTAACATTCTCTAATTTTGAAATGGTAATTAACATTTTTTTTTTAAATCCAAATTATAACAATATATCTATTGTTTTCACTACACTATCAATATTATTCCTTCCCTTTTTTAAATTGTTAAGTCACATAATTATACTCTCGATATTAAAGAAATAACTGGTTAATGTCCTCAACCATTATTAAGACACCCTAGGTAGTCTACATATAGTATTACCATCATAATTTATGCAAATTTACATTTTTGAAAACATTAATAATCATGAAGATATTAGCATTACATAAACATAGTTACATAAGATTAATTCCACATAATCATTAAATTGTGCTAACACATAACTAATCATGTGTAAACAATTATCTAAATACAAACATCATAAAAAATGCATGAATACTAACAATTCAAATCATGCATATAATGAGTGTTATTTAGCATGGTGTGTGCACAGTTCTATCTATTCTTTTATCATCCCCCAGCACCTCCATCTACGTTGTCTTATCTGATGATGCTCTCCCTCCATCATGCTCTGAAGAATGAGTCTCTCTTAGATCAAACTCACAACAAGTAGGTAGTTAGTCGATACATCATGCTATGTATATCACAAAATACTACTTGAAATAACAATTCAATATGATCATAATATAAAAATATACTATACAGCTAAACTCATAACAATGAAATCATGAAATCAAAGAAACTTACAATTATTTCATAATTTCATATGACTTATAGCTTAATCAAATAGTAATTAAATCAAATTATTAACTATAAATATTCATGGATAATTAGGTAGGTTTGATTAGCATAAAATTGGGATGCAATATCCGTCCCCACTAAAGTTGGTCATCATCTCGATGACACTTATTCAAACATTAGTTTTGAATTAAAAATATCATTAAATAGATAAAAAAATATAGTATGAAACATCCAATCAAGTAAATAAATATAAAAATTATCGATATAACTCATCACGGTCCTCCAAAGTAGCACTATCCTCAGAGTATTGGTCTCAAAAGACCTTGCATTGTGACATCTCCCTATTACATAAATAAAGTTTGTGAGTATCAATTACTTTGATTAGTTCTTCCATGACCACCCTGATGTCCAGAACTTGCAAAGCATTCCAATGCAATACATGTGAAATATTAATTATATAATTTTTAATATAATAGACATGGAAAAAATTATTCTATAGAGCTAGGGATTGTGGCAATGCAACCCTATACTCTAAAATATTGATTACTTCTAACACCTCAAAGGGTCTCACATATCTTTGTGATAATTTTTGTGACTTTCAAATTTAGTCTTTAATCATGATCACATGAAATAATCAAAAAATTCATAAATAAATTACCAGAGAGAGTTCCACAAAGCCTTCCAACTCCTATTCTCACTTTTCTAATATAGAGAGTGTTTTTATCATTCTTGAGAAAAGTTTTTAGATAATCTGACAAGAATGATGTGTATAGGTCAATACCATCATTACTTCGCATATATCTTGATAAGTATCACGTCGAATATGAATTGAAAATAATATATTTTTAATGTATATAAAATTAAGGAATAAATATTTCTTGGTATATATGTGCATGATCATACGATTGAATTTGACAAGTCTCACTTGTGAGATTTTTGATTCGATAATCTCCCCTTATCAGATCTAAACTCAGTAACTACTGAGTTAATGTGAGACTAACTAGAATCCACTCCCATATCTTATTACTTGTGTTCATAATTCACCATTCATCTTTTATAGCTCCATGACCTAATACTATCAAAAATGTGCACATGATTCAATGAATCATGTATTCATACTAACAATTATAGAGAAATGATATATGCTAAATAATTCAAGATGTATCAATATCCATCATAGGAAAAATCATGCATACATTCTCTAATTACATTATGTTGTCATTAGCCAACATATCTAGTATCAAATTTCACAACTTAACATAGCCCCTTAGACTAATAAGATGTTCCACACACCCTATTTCATACTTGATCTAAGCAAAAGGTGCATAAATGACTCATAAAAAAATATGTTTTAAGAAAGATGAGAATAATACCATTCTAATTAAGGGTGAATCATAACATAATGATTATAATCAACTTATAAATTTTAATCTAGAAGCAATATAAATTCAAGTTTCACCACTCCACATGGTCAAAGTTCACAAGTTAGTTAAAATAGAAATGAAAAGAATGACTCTAAAAATCCATACGTGGAAAGTAGTGAACTAACATCTCAACAACAAAACTCTTCAATACCCTCACATGGTATAAAGAAAACATTGTAACCCTAGTTTTCATAATCATTACACATTTACCAAAATTGTAAAGTGGAAGATAATATACCATGAGCTCCAAGGAATATTATCAAAACAACATTTTAGAAACATGTTTCTGATTAAGGGAACACTTAATCAACATCATGAAATATGAATCCACTCATTGGCTTATAATAATGTCAAAGGAGGGTGAATGAGTAACAACTCTCTTCCATTCTATAAATGTGAGATGACACATATTCACAATTCACATGAACATATGAGGTGCCAATCCATGAGTAAACTCCTAACACATAAGAATCCTCAACAAAACCAACTACAGTCCATTGCAAGGAGAATTCCCTCTGCGCTAAGTGGTACCAATCCATAAACAGTATTTTAGGATTCCCTCTCCTAAGATTAATGTCTACAATACACAAAATTATATCTAAAATGCACGTATTCTTAAGTGAGAAGCATCCCATGATTTTTGAACACTCACAATACAAAACACAAGTGGTGGAGGTGACTGGATTACCAAGTAAGGATGTAATAATTTTCAAGATGTTCGATCTAAGTGATCAAAAACACTGTAAGAATCTCTTAATCATGACTCATGAACTATGTTATGTACTCACCTAGCTAAACATCATATACAACCATCACCATTGAGACACTCGATAAGCTAACCCTTTAATAACTCTAAGAGGTAAGAGTGAAATGTACACACTTAATGAACCACACAACATTTCATGGAATTAATTGACAGTCATTATCACTTAATAAAATAGGTCACATAATATTATTTCTTATCCTTAAAAGAAGTCCCTTTTATTATCCTAATGTTCCACACATCATATGTTTCAGTTAAATAGATTATTCAATAAATTAGACCAATAATTATGGATGTTTATTACCTACAATAGTCATCAAGACATACATGAGGATCTAATAAATATCACAACTCCAATCATTGTGTAGCTTGATTACATACTAAGGCTCTACAAGTCCTAAATACACTTCACTTAATCAGTATAATACTACCTATGCTTTCTTATCCTAAAGGTTTTCTTGCTCATCAAGATGCTCTTTAGGTTCATCATGGTATTCTTCCTCTTCATGACATAAACCTCTTGTTCCAAGGCTAAAATTTGGTCCCTTGCTTCATTCATGGCTATGAGAATCTGATCCAATTTTACATCTTGCTCAATATCAAATCAAATGGGATTAAACAGAGGGTTACTGTCATAAACATTTAAAAGGTCCTCTTTGACTACTATAATTTTCATCATTCTCCTTTCCAGTATTCATAAGGATACAAAAATAATAGTGGACTCAATAGGTCGTAGAGTTCAATCCACAACTCTAATACCACATGCAGCAACCCCACTAAGTTTGACTTTAAAAAATGTAATTTTTTAAACATATTATTTCATTAGATTTCACGATGAGAATCTAATTACTGATCCAACTAAAACACACTAAGTATTTCAATTATAAAATAATCTTATAATAGCTACCCATTACTGATCACTAGCATCATATGAAACAAAATATAATTAAATATAAAAGGTAATTATAAATGTCTAGTCATGGCTGGTATAAACATACAACCACTATTATTGATGCATAATAAGTAAATAATTACATCTCATCAGACTATTAATAATAATAATAATAATAATAATAATAATAATAACTCCATAAAGCATGAGTTCTTTAAATTCAAGTATTTATAGAAATCTCAAGTGTCCTCTCCAAAGAAATGTAGGGAGGGAAAGCATCATCTGAGTGTTTTTTTACATCAATCATGAACCATTGATCCTATATACAATCCATTATTAGGTAAAGTCTCTTCATTTATAAATGAGTAGATAATGATGATGTGAGAATCCAGAGAGACAAGCTAATAGCCATGTGTTGTATGATTTCTAAGAATATGTAGTGTATCATAAATAAATTTATTTTAAAATAATATCACACAAATATGTAAATCATACATATGAAATGACAATGCTTAAATAGTATTACTTTGACCAAAGTTTTTTAAAGTTATTGATCTTTACGATCAGTTAATTTCATACACATCACTTTTTTGGATTACTTTCATCTAGCATTTGTCATGATAGAAAGCTAGTGAACTTTGTTTCCCTACTTACTTAGTACCAGCAATGTGATATTTTGTTAACATAAATATAACCAATAAATTCATATAGATTATTTCCTACTAGTAAGCATAAAACATGTTAAGCATATAAATAATCAAAATACATATATTTAGTCCATCAAATGTATGAATGAGTTTTCACAATATCATTTATCACATAAATAATAAGCAAACAAATATAATTTATACCAATCAGATATAATCTATGTTTAGACTACATAATCTAGTCTTTGTAAGTAGATTCAAATATATGTATAAGTAGTAATAACATAGTCCACCATCTTTATGTACACACTAATTACTTTCAAATAGTCAGTAATAATATTTGTAAATAATCTAATAACTCATAAAATTATTACATAATCTTTCATTTAAGCATTATGACAGATATAGACAAATCTCTATATGTTGTATATGCATATGAGTATCTAAGTCTTCAATGTGTTTTTATAAGCACTTGTACATCCTATTCATAACATGTACCACATATAAATACTCAAACTATATATATATATATATATATATATATATATATATATATATATATATATATATATATAGTTTTATCACATCAATAGTAATTTATATTTCCTATTCAAATTCAACAAACAGAGTCGATCACCAGTATTTTAACATTTTTGAACCCTTGTTCTTATTCAATTAATTCCAAGTCATGAGACCATTTATGATAAATAGAATATACATTTCATGATAGAAAGCACCTCTGAAAAGATGCAAATTCAACTCAAATCAAGTCAATTAATTCAGACCAAAATTTGAAAGGTACCAGCAAACATTGATACATGGACCTATAATATAGAGTCTACGTTAACGGCCTTAAGAAGAACAATGGTAGTCATCAACATGATAAGAGTAATAAATGATAACCCACCTTTGAAAATGACTCAGTTGATTTAAATTAAGCTTTATGGTATATAAAAATTATGATTATAAACTAGCATTCACCTCTTGTCATGTCCGCTCAGGGTTAATTAAAAACAAGCTAACATTAGCCTAAAATGCATTTCGATCTAAGATTCTTTTAAATGCTTCCCTAAAAAATCAATTTTACACATAATATATTGTGCCTAATCAAAGTTTCTCACATAGAGCATATATTTAAATACATATTTTAGTTCCATAAGTAGATTCAACTTTAATAGATCACAACCCACCCTGTTATGTACACTCTACACAATTTTTAAACATCTAATCATAATAAAAAAAATAAAGCTCTCATGATGACATAATATTTTGTCATAGATACTTGTTATATTTGTAGTAGGTTGTACTACCATAGGTATAGTTTACTATGACTTCTTTTAACAATCCATAATATTATAGATTTACGTATATGACCCAATATCACTATATAACTTATATTTTTAGATGAATACTTATGTCTATATGTAATTTGATAACTAGATTCTTTGAACTATATTCTACAGACTAACCAAAACCCTAACAACTACAAAGAGTTTGCTAATTAGATCATTCACTAATTACATTATATATACTCAAATATTTGATGTTTTAATCATAAACGCCATGGTAGACATGTATGTAAGAGGTGGAAACATAAATAATAATAATATTTATACTAATATTAATGTCCACACTCTCTGAAGTGTAATATAAAACCTGATCCAAATTAATAGAATAATCCAGATCAAAAATATTATCAGAACAGATTATAAAAGTGAATTATATATGGTTTTAATAACCTAATTAGAACATAAATAGAAAAAACCTGATCTCATATTAGGTTTGATAGAGCATTAGGTCAAAGAACAAAGGCATCGATTATATACCTATTTGATCTCTTTTTATGGATATACATAACTGTATTCATATTATCTACTCAAATCGTGACTGTATTCATATTATCTACTCAAATCGTGGAATATATTTGGATATAATGTTTGGTTTTGTTTTATTTTATTATATATATTTAATATATAACTATACCAATCATTGTACATAGAGCACTTACCGTAAGGCCAAGTAACATTTTTTTAATACACAGTACGCTTAACATAGGTTGCATAGTTCACTGGTATAACGATTGATTGGTTTGTTGTATTTCATCCATGTAATATCCATTAACAGTAATATTGAATGCAGTATATATATCACTTACCCACAAAACTCAAAAATGTTTAAATGCCATTATATCTATGGTAAACCCGTACATGTAATTGAATAGCCTTATACCTAAAAGTTTATTCTTTATACTAAAATTTGCTTAGCTGAATATTGGTCAGTCCAACATAACTATTAAGTTTGCTTAGCTGTAGAGTTTATAGCTAAAATACCATTATAAGAGTTTCATTAGCATAATTTTTCACGATCAATCAGATAGCTATATAGGTTGAACATATAGCTTAATTATTACATGTATAAAAGTGTTTATAATGGTCAATATTGTATAGCTATTATGTATATTCAACACAATATATACACCTATTTATATATATACAGAACAAATAAATGTAGTCACTAATCTCTTATATAAACAAATGCATTAGATGTATGTATGTATACAAATGTGGATATCTATGTGTGTGTCTATATATATACAAATGTGTATATCTTTATGTATGTGTCTCTATCTATATAAACACACACATATAACTAATTTCTTTATATAACAAATGTGTTGTATAAAGACTCTGAACTATATTGACACAACTCTATGAATAGAGATATAAACAAAGATATGAACTAATCTCTTTATATAACTAATTTCATATCTTCTTTTTATAAGATAATTGAATAAAACAAAGATACAATTCTATGAATAGAGATATAAACAAAGATATGAACTAATCTCTTTATATAACTAATTTCATATCTTCTTTTTATAAGATAATTGAATAAAACAAAGATAGGGCAAATGCATACATCGCAAATATCTCTAGTTATACAACATCCCGAAAACAATGAACTTGGCGATCAACAAAGGCCATCTAACAAAGTTATATGTTTATTTAGTAATTTAGCAAATGTCTTTAAGCAAGTTATATGTTTGACAAATCACCCTATTCAGTTCGGTTTATATATACAAATATAGTTCAATATATAATTCTTTATATATACTTGCAAGTCATTATAAATAATCGATCAAATCAATGTATATCAATCATTTGTTATCTGTATATTTATTTAAATCGATTCACTATTTTTAGAAGCCTATAAAACATACAAAATGTTATACATGGATATCAAAGATAAACATATTGCCTACCTAGAGAATCTGCCTATCTGTATTTATAGAGACTCCTTTTGATTCGCTTCTTTCTTTTTTTCTCCTTCTCTATGTTGCGCCCTTCTCTCCATTCTTTCCTCTTTTAAAGAGTATGCCATTTTATTCTTTTCTTTCCTAAAATTGTCTCCTCTTTTCCAAATTTTTATTCCATGATTTTCTTTTTGTTTTTCTATTTTATTCATTTAAAATGTTTTCCTTCGTTTATTTTAACTTGCTTTATTTTATTCTTATTATTTGTTTTTATTTTCTATTTTCATGTTTTTCAATTAAATTAATGATAAATAACTATTTAGTATAAATAGTTATTTATAATGACTTAATAAAAATACTACTAATGTAATTTATTAATATTCTCTAATTTAGAAATGGTAATTAACATTTTATTATTCAAATTCAAATTATAACAATGTATGCATTGTTGTCATTACTCTATCAAGAGTATCCCTACCTTTTTGTCATTTGTTAAGTCACATAATGATATTCTTGATATAATATAGATAACTGAATAATGTCCTCAACCATTACTAAGTAAACCTGGTTAGTCCACATACAATAGTACCATCACAATTTATGCAAATTTACATTTTTAATAACATAAACAACCATGAACACATTAACATTACACGAACATAATCACATAAGAGTAATGCCATATAAGCATTAAACTACACTAACACACAACTAACCATGCATAAATAATTATCTAAATTCAAACAATATCAAAAATGTATTAATATTAACAATTCAAACCTTGCATCTAATGAGTATTATTTAGCATGGTGTGTGCAAGGTTCTAGCCATTCCTTTGTCATCCCCTAACACCTCCATCTATGTCACCCTCTTTGATAATGTTCTCTCTTTGTTGTGCTCTGGGGTATGAGTCTCTAATACATCAAACTCACAACAAGTAGGTAGTTAGTCCATACATCATTGCATTATATCATAAAATACTGCTTAAAATAACAATTTAGTATGATCATAATGTAAGAATATATTATACTACTAAACTCATAGAAATGAAATCGTGAAATCAAAGCAACATACAATTGTCCCATAACAACATATGAGTTATAGCTTAATCAAATAGTAATCAAATCAAATCACCAACTATAAATATCCGTAGATAATCAGGATATTTGCTTAGTAGAAAATCAAGATGTAACATAAGGTGCCTAAGATTTTATTGCAAAGATAACGATTTTTTTCCCTGTAGTTGTTATATTTAAATAGAACATTTGAGCATCTTAAAATCAAAATCTAATTTTGTTGAGAAACAAAATAATTATGTACGGGTACAATTATTTTTTCATCAAAGTATGAAAAAGGAAATCTTATTATAAAATCTAAAAATTGAAACAAATGCAGAATTTTTAAAAACTATTGATACGTTTTATGTATTCTTCCACATTTTGCACCTATCTACTAAGGCACTTGAAAATATAACATCATCACCATTACGTAATTAAATACTCATGAAGGTAACTTATATTCCAATTTTGATGATTTTAAATGCTCACGAATGCAACGTATATTCTAATTTTGTTGACTAGATTTTGTATGTTATTTGAATTCATAAATATAAAGAAAATTATTAATTTGAGAGTATGTTAACTATGCTATTTTTATTTTCCATTTCTAAATGCGAAGGGGTTTGTCACACTACAGTTATAGTAAAACTATTCACAGTGTTCAAAATGGTGCCAAATAGTAGTCTTTTTAGTACCCATTCAAGATTCCTCCATATTAGTAGTTGAAACAATCTTTGATGATCAATGGGCCCTTAAAAAGAAACAAGGCCTCGTTGATGATGATCAAGGTTGTCAAGATTGATGTAGGTCAAGCCATATCCTTAGTTTTGTAGGCATCTCAATATAAATTTAAAGAAAATATTAGGGCCTATGGTGGAGGCTGAGGCCTCCTCAATAGCATGAGATAAATGCCTTCAAAGGAACTTAAAAGTTACAGGATTTATCACAGCCTACAACATCCCCTCCAATCAAAAAGCATTGAACTCCAATGCACCTAATGTAATGGATTCCTCTAACCTTCCGATTTTTTTTTTTGATTTTTATGGGAGGTATAACTACTCAAATGGGTATTCCTAATTTCACCAATTTGAGTGAATCAATTGGATGCAATTCAAACAAACTTATTTCATTTGTAGATAGTATTTGCCCAATGTTTTAGAGCATTAACTATGGAGGGTAGACCCCCATAGTTCACTATCTTATCTCTGAGATCGATTATGAGTAGCTTCTCGAGGCTAACTGGTTATCATGGAAGCTCAATTTTATATACAAATGACTGTCTAGGCCCCTATAGTGATGGGTCAAATCCCACTCCACTTTACACAGAAATATCCCGTGCTTAGGAAAAATGACAACTTTCTATGATATTTTGAAACACTTGGCACATAGTTTCTAAGCTAAAAACAATAACTACTACATGATAAATATAGCTAAGTTTGGGTTCAGGTTTGGAGGCCTAGTGACACTACTTTTGAACTACTTTTTTGTAACCAAGCTCCCACTCAGGATAAGGTGAGAACATACAATGGATAGTTGTAGAGCCCCAAACTAATACTGTTTATATAGAATAGGATGCTAGAAAGAGCTTTGATATGACACTACTTTTAAACCACTTTTTTATAACCAAGCTCCCACTTAGGGAAAGGTGAGAGCATACAATGGATAGTTCTAGACACCTAAACTGATGGGGAAACGTCTTTTGGACAAGCTCAACATAATATGCTTTTCAGAAGTCTTTCTATTAATCTATCCTTATAATTATATTATATTTTTGCTAGCCAACTAACATTTTTCATACATATTTATTGTAAATAACTTAAAGGACGACTTACAAAACATATGCATATGTAGCTTTTATTAAAACATTGATTAAAAAAAAGTTGTGATGAAAGGCCCTGATACTTGTCTTGATCATCGTGCATACATAGCTGACATCTGAAACGGAATCAACGGAGTCGAAGGGTCCTCGGTAGTAATAATCTCTCGAGAGGATGGCCAAGGGTAAGGATCCTCATCTCACCAACTACTAGCAAAGAATAATCATTCAGCTTTACTTGTGCTGAATCACCCCTGTGCTCAATAAGGCTCACATCTCTATAAAGCCATGATTGTTTTGTGGAAGCTCTTATCCTAACAAGCTCCTCCACCACCTCTATCATCGACGGCCTTGCCTTTGCTTTCCCTTGGAAACATGCCTGAGCTAACCTGGCCATGCTCTCCATTTGCCCTTGGTTTTCTTCATTCATTACGTTGGGATCTAAGATCTCATTCAAGTGGTTGCTGTTGATTGTGGACAGGAAATGATCATATAAAGTGTACAAAGTTCCCTCTAGAAACAACAATGGCTTTAGGCCAGTGAGTAGCTCTACCAAAACTACACCAAAGCTGAAAACGTCACTCTTGTCTGTAAACTGGTTGCTTCTTAGGAACTCCGGATCCAAATAACCTCGAGCGCCCACCGCCATTGTGCTGAGGTGCGTCTCATCGGAAGGTTGTAGGCGAGAAACGCCAAAGTCTGCAACTTTTGGAGTGAATGTGTTGTCTATGAGAATATTTGAGGATTTTATGTCGCGATGAAATATCGGCTGAGAAGCTTGAAGATGCATATATGCTATAGCATCCGCTACCTCGCTGGCAATCTGCCGCCGGGTTTCCCAGGAAAAAATCTCCTTTGTTGACTGTAGATGTTCAAAGAGAGTTCCATTCGGCACAAATTCATATACTAGCAAAGGAAATTGAGTTTGTAGGCAACAACCAAGCAATTTCACAATGTTTCTGTGATTTATATGGGACAAAATCATAATTTCATTGATAAACTCATTGGAAATTGCTTTGGGCTTTTTAATCGCGACTGGCATGCCTTCCACAAGAACTCCTTTGTACACTGTTGCGAAACCGCCTCTTCCCAATTCTGTTGAGTAATTTTTGGAGGCTATTTCAAGCTCCTTTTCAGAAAATATTGTCATGCTTTTTCTTCCTCCCATGGAAGCGATGTGTTCCTGGAGCTGCAAACCCCCATTCTGTCGGAAATACTTGTCCCTCATATCTTTCAAGCGACGCCTCCTCAAACACCAAAATAGTCCACATGCTCCCAAAGAAACTCCAGCAAAGGAAGAAACAGAGCCTGGCATCTCACCCAAAATAGAATTTTTTATCAACCATACATTTGCCGAAAAAGAAAGAAAGAACGAACGCACATACAAAGACATGCAGCAAGGTCACCTATAATTGCATAAGTGAGGGAGTTTTTCGAGCTTGTGGACTTGAATTGACTGCATTAAGAATAAACTCAAAGAGGTAAAATATATTTTCACCTATGATTGCAGGAATGGCAACTTGATTTGAGCTTGTGGACTCGCATTGAGTAAAGCCATCTCCTTTATAACCCTTTGCACAAGAACAGTTGTAAGAACCTGGATAATTATGACAAATGCCCCCCTTCGATGGATCAATGCACCGATTCAAGTCACCATGGCTGCATTCGTCCACATCTGTACATCCACATCAATATCAAAGGTTCAGGAATCTTGAGAGCCCAAAGAGGGATGATTATAAAAGCAAACACAGGTGTTCTAGTTTACAAAAGTGTTTACCTGTGTAAGAAGTGCCATTTGAGTAACCGGATCCTTCATATCCGGTAAGACATTTGCATACATGCCCTTCCCCTGTTGTGGAATCCATGCATTTTACATTAATGTCGCAAGAGTAATTGCCAGTTGACTTAGCTACAGAGCAATTCTGAACGCCGATACCCCAGCTAACGCGGAGACCATAATAAGCCTTCCTTCCTTCCCCCCAAAAAGAGTCTGTGTTGTTATCAACTTTCGTGAAGGGAGACGGGTCAAAAACGGTCGAGAAACCGCAGCGGGTTTCATTGTTATAAGAAAACAAACCTCCACCAGTGTAATTTATCACCCTCCAGTTATCTGCAAGGACACTTTCACAACAGCCATAATTGCAGTACTCTGCACCACGAAGATTTTCACAGTCAGGTATACATTTCCCCTGACCGTACGTCCCATATTAATAATTGTCTGTACACATGGTAGTATATTTGTCTGTATGCTATTATTAATTGATCTAGTAATTTGTTCATAGTAAAAACTGAAATATATTTTTTATATTTTCAGGGAAAAAGATTAGGTATTGATTTATTTTATTATATATATATATATTGAATGATGATTAAATGTGTTGTCACAAAGTTTAGTATTTCAGTGAATAAAAATACTGCAGTTGTTTTAAAGTAATATTTAATATTGTATGATAGTGGCCATTTATTTTGAATTCTTGATTGTCATTTACTTGATTGATTGTGGTATTTGATTGTATTTAAAATAATTTTAATATGATATTTACATTTTAATGATTATAATATTATCATAATTGATAAGTTCATTAAGAATATAATGAAATTAAGAGATGATTGCTATAAATATATAAATTCATTTTATTATGATATTGTTATGATATTTAGTTTTTACATTTGGAAAGGTTCAGTGTTTCATTTATGTGAAGTATTATTTAAATACAATGAGTGTTAAGTGGATCATTTATTCTCATGAGAAATGGGTTCGTGTAAACTACTACTCATAAAATATAGGTCAATTAATTTGATTCCAAAAACTACACAATTAAATTGTAATAGTAATGTCATGATATGACTAACTATGGAAAATACTTCCTACTTACAAATTCATTGTATACATTTAAATATAAAATTATCTAATCTATTAAATTTATTAAAAAATCTTTGAATATTATAATATAAATATAAATTTCAATACACGTGTCAATATTCTTTTATATATTATAACATATATATTATCTTCCCTGCCCTGTTATATGTCAGAGAAACTACTTATGCATTTCAATAAATATTTTTTATATTCATAAATTTTAATTCTAAAATATATATTGTATTTTGAAAAAAATAAAAAATAATAATTAATTAGAAGATAGTGATAAAATTAATGTTTAAAATAAATTTAAATTTTCAATTTAAAAAAATCTCTATCAATTTCTTTGACTTTAAATTTTTATTATTTTATTATTATTTAATAAATATTTTATTTATATATGTTATATTTAAATCATGAGCTATATGTTAGGAAATTACTCATATATTTCAATAAATATTTTTTATAGTCATAAATTTTAATTTTAAAATATATATTGTATTTTGGAAAAAATAAAAAATAATAATTAATTAGAAGATAGTGATAGAAATAATGTTTAAAATAAATTTAAATTTTCAATTTAAAAAAATCTCTATCAATTTCTTTGAATTTGAATTTTTATTATTTTATTATTATTTAATAAATTTTTTATTTATATGCATTATATTTAAATCATGAGCTATACGTATTGAATTGACGTTGCCACGGTATACCAGTTTTTAATCAAAATGTCCATTTCATTACCGAAGGCTGCTTAATTTTTAGTACCTATACACTAGTGCGCATGGTAGTATTGTTATCGTGTACAGGTATTAATTGTTCTCAATGTTTGTACACGTAAAAAAAAACTAAACACTTTTTTAATATATATATTTTTTATTATTATTTTTTATGATAATTATTTTTGTTTTGTCAATATTAGAAGTTGCATAGTGTTTTTGTTTTATTAATATTTATTATTGGAAAGTTTTATATTATATTAAAAATTAAAATATAATAGAGAAGGTTACATAGTAATGTGGTTGGAGAAATCACGGTTCATATTTTATATCGAGAAAAAATATCATCTCAAAATTTTAACAAATATAAAATATGATAAGAATAAGTATAATTATAAAAAATCATAAAGAAAATCAAGTACGTCACCATCTCAAGAAGCGGAGGTAAAGGGTCATTCTTAGGAAGTGTTGATCAAGCAAACGGTTCCACGTTCGAAAACTCTGGAGTAGTCTAGCCATCAAAGGGGTCATCATATATGGAGATTTGCCGACCATCAGTGCACTGAGCAGGGACAACAGTACTTATCAAAGACCACTGAGCAGACCTAACATCAAATTTTCTAAAAGCACTCCAACCATCCCTGAAGGAGGTGGAGGCAAAACGTGGCCCTAGCTATGGGATTGCCTTTTGCTTCGGTGCCTTTTGGAAGGAGGTGGAAGGGGTATGTAGGGCGGCCCATCTAGTGGATCTCTACTCATAGTGTAGGGCACTCTCCCAATGGTTGAAGAGCTCTTGTAGGTGGTAGAGATCCAACGCCATCTTTTCCATTCATCTGAATCTGCAAATATACTGAAAAAATAATAACCACATTCTCATTAACAAAAAATGAAATATCACAATCTTAATGATTAAATATAACATTACTTCTAACTTTCCAAAACTTAAAAATAATAACTTTAAAAAATTAATAAAAATTAACCCTTATCTCGTCGTCGCCGCCGCCCCCTCGCCCCACCAAAAAAAAGGGTTGTGGGCGGTGTTCAAAATCAAAAGGTTGAAATAGAGAATTTATTAATATTTTCAAGGGAATATTGTTAAGTTTAATACATGTAGTGCAGTTCTATTTCTTAACAAGCAATAAAATGTCATGTATTTATAGTTTCATTTATATTGAAGTGTAATAAGTAGGCTTTTATTTATAATTTTTATTGTGATTTTTCTATTGAAGTTTTACTTTTATTTATATGAATGAATATATAAATAGATTGAATGAAATTTATTTTTATTAAATTTTTAAAGTGTTTTTATTTTTTTAATATATTTTAATAAATTATAGCTAATTTATATTAAAAATATTGTATTTGTAAGTTCATATTAAAATATAAACCAGAGTGATTGGTGTAGTTTCTTAAGAATGTTTTAAGTTTGTTTGGCATATAATAAATGATTTGTATTAGTAATATTTGAACTTATTAAAATTTATAATATTAAGGAAAACTATTTTAATTAGTTTTAAAATATTTTTTCAATGTTTTTAATATATTCTTAATAATTTTAATTAGTTTAGATTAATTAATTTTATAATGTAAGTTCCCATCAAAACACCAAATCAGGGTGTTCGATAAAACATTTACAATTTTTTGATTTATTGTAGTTTCTCTCAAGCATAAGTTTTAAGCTTGCTTGACATAGAATATATCATTTGTTCTTAGCAAATTTTGAACTCAAATAAATTTATGTCACTTTTTTTAATTTAATTTGGTGGCAATGTAATCAAATCACATCTTTCTATTGTAAAAATTGACTTTCATATTTGTCAATTTAAAATTACTACATATAAACATATGTATATTCATCAACAACAAAAATATTTAATTCGTCTCATTACACAAATACTTAATTCATAACATGTCACTCATTTAAAATGTAAATAAAAGATTAAGTCTAAAAAATAGATTATAATTTGTGAAAAGTTGTGGGTGCACTTGGAAATTTTAATAAGGTTTATATAGTATGATAATTAAGTTTATAATATATATTTTATATTCAAATCTATTATGTGTGTGCAGGTAGGCATATCTTAAATATGATGGAGATTGGAAACTGATTTCAAGACCACCCCTAATGCTCATGTCTAATGTCAACAAATAAAAATATGACTTCTGAGTTTTGTGTTCCTTCACTTCCTCACTCCTATTTCACATATTGTGACATGATATCTGAAGATGCATGTGGAATGTTTTTTTTGCATGTGTTTGGGTTAGTAATGAGTATAGGACTAATTAATTACCTATTTTTTAATGTCCCACAAAGATAATATAAATATTGATAATGGAAAACTATATAATAGAAAGTATATAACAGAGATAAAAAAGTGATTGAAGGGGGATAGATCTAGGTCCTTTAGATTGTTTGTATTGATGCACAAATACGTATACCTTCTTCAAGTTAGTTTCAAGGATCAAGGGGTATCTAGTTGGATTTGTAACTTGGTAGATGGTATGACAACAAACTTTTACTATCATCTACACTACTGGAATATAAACCATTTGATAACATAAATAAATTTATAAAGGGCTAGATTATTGAGCCATAATACAAGGCTAGCTCAAATAATGATAATTTCTCTAATGATTTCTAGATCTCTAAATGGAGGATAGGACTTGTCTATGTATAAGTGGCATTTTTAATCAAACCTAACCATATTAACACTTATGTTGATGGAGGTGGACATGGGTGCATTCAACTTAAATAGGGCATAAAGTAAAAGATAAGATAAGGCACAAATAGGATACTATAAGTTTGAAGTAAAGAAAGGGTCCCATATTACCTAATTTAGACCAAATTACCCATACATTAAAAAAAACACTAAATCAATATAAATTAATAATAAATAAATGTCATGTGGCTATTTTTATGTGTCTACATTTTCTCTCACTTTGATTTTGACATAAAAAAGGATATCATGTGTTTTTCATATTCTCGATAGAAAACAAGGTCCTGAAAACTTTAGTATATAGTATGTGCCTACCTTTTTTGATTTGTGGTGAATTTTTTAAATTCATATCTCAAAAAATATATATTAGATATAACTATTTTGTTTATTTTGTGATTAATTGAATCTAAATAAGATAAAACTATCAAAATTCAAATTATGTAAACTAGGGCATTTACCATACAAATTTAAATATAAAACATAGATTGATATTACACCTAAAAAATTTGAACTTGAAAAAATAAATGGAGATATGCACTTAGTTGATTTTATTATTTAAGTTACTCACTTCATGTGCCATAGTCTTTAAAAATATTTATATTAGCTCTGTAACTATTCAGATTGATAAATATAAACTCAAATCTTGCATGAATGTTGTTGAATAAGCTCAAACCCCTATGATAAATGGTGTTATCAAATGTCAAATGATATTTTCCATGTTAAATATGTATGTTTGTACTGCCTTAAATTGTTATGCTTACACTTGTAGATTATTTTTGTATGTTTCTTTTTTCCTTGGTCCCATGTGATGAACCTTGAGTTTCTTCTCCTTGCCTCGAATCCCTAGTTTAACTTTCGTATTATATTTGGTACAAGTTATCAAAGCTAAACACAAGAAATAATATTACTTCACATCAAATCAAATACACACTAATGATATTGTTATATTATTTAATTCATTTGGGACACTTTTTAAAATAGAGGGGTATATTTATACATTCGTTTGATCTTATAGAAGAGGAGTCGAAGCATGTTTGGTATCCCTTAATATCTCTCTCATCCTAAATATCACTCGTCACACTTATTTCTATAATCACTCTAAAAACATTTGTCTACATAATTTTGTTTAACAACCAAATAACTCTCTTTCTTACATTATGAAATGCATACCCATTAAATATGACCATGGAAAACTAGTTCACTAACATTCCCCCTCTTGATGTGAGCATGAAAAGAAAATCATATTCTACAGAAGCTTTTCTTCGAAAAATTTCTTAGGTCAGGGGTATCTCCATCAATTCTCAAGTTAAATTCCTTAGTTCCCTAACCAATTTTATGAACCAAATTATGAATTAATAATATTTACAAACCCAACCATAATCCTTAGTGAGATTACCTTGATCTTATTTTACCCTCTAGAAATAAGCTTATTTTACAATATGATTTTTTTGTATGTTAATACAATAGGGAATTATTTAACAAACCACACAAAATAAAATGCAAAAATAGAAATATTTTAGGAATAAGTCGTCCTTGTATTCATTTATAGACTCTATAAATGATTATTTCCACTCAATCATAAATGACATAGGTAACTTCCACAACCACTAGAAGCTACCCTTGGCTTTAGATGATTTAGTGTAGACACTAGTTCCACTAACACAATGTGTGGCCCCATCATTAATAGATGATGAGAGGTCTCTTTATAGCCTCCAATTTTGTCTACTTATTTATCAAATACGTATATGAGGATAAACTTCACTTAAAATAGGAAATCTTCACCATAATATGGATGCCACATACAAGCGATAATGTGTTCAATTATAATTTTGTTAAGATTTTAACAACATAAAATGACCATAGACACATATAATTTCTTTGTCAACTTAGATTAACTTTGACAAAATGATAAAAATATATAATTTACACTAGAATTTATTTAATGACTTTGACAGTAACAACACACATGTAATTAATCCAGAAATAATTACATGAGAAGGTGAGTGAAATGATATCCAAAGTAATGTAAGTGTGAATAAAATGGACTAGGTTTGAGTGGCAATGATGTTCAAAGTGGGTGATTTGAGTAAGTTTCCAATGCAAATAGGTTGTCAAAGTTGAGTCTTCAAATAATCTGAGTCCGCAATTGAAAATGGCTCAAAAAAATCCAAACCAAGATGATAAATTGATCTTGGAAGGATTGATCAATGTAAAATATAATAATTCAAATATGAGCTCTTGGGATTTAATGATTTTTTATGCTTCAATATATGTAGGAGAAAATCTAGATCTGCATGTGAATTAAATAATGTGGAGTTATCCCCTTTTGGAAAAATCACTCATGTGGAAAGAGATGAAGCTATCGATAACTCAATTGCACACTATTACCTATTAAATAGTCATAAAACTATCTAAACATGACTCAAGACCCTCTTGGAACTCTCATTGTTCATGAAAAATAACATAGATGTATCTATATTTTAACCAAATATTATATTTATTTATAGGTTATCAAATCTAAACATAATAAATAATAATATTACATAACAAATCAAATACACACTAATGATATTTTTATATTATTTAATTCATTTAGGATACTTTATTCAAACTAGAGAGGGATATTTATACATTATTTTGATCCTATAAAAGACGAGTCAAAACATATCCGATATCCCCTAATATCTCTCTAATTTAAAATATCTTTCATCACATTTATTTTTATAATCATTCTAGAACCTCATATCTATGTGATTTGGCTTAATGATGAAATAACTCACTTTATTACATGTTGGAGTTCATAGTCATTAAATATTACCATGAAACACTAAGTTATCGACATTATAATATTGACATGAAAAAAGGTTAGAAATTTTAACTAAATAACCGCAATAACTCCCTATGGGTGATTAAGGGATAATTATATTCTAATACTCCAAAGATCGCTCAAACCATACATAGAACTATCCTACATAGGTTTGGATGCATACCATCGTGATCATGCTAGAGTGCAATGCAATACTTTTCTTTGGACACTTGATAATATAAAAAATTGACATGCATTTTGTATTCACACCTTGTTCTAGTTTAGTTTGTTTGAGGTGTTTTCGATTTGTATGTCCTTTTACGAATGTCTCAAGAGAGTGTCATGGATTTTTCAATGTAAATATTGAATAGTGATCTAGTTAGTTATTGAGTATGACCTTAGGACTTATTTATATTTATATATGAATCTTTAGTATTTATCACAATGATTGACATATTAAACATGTCTATGCTAACCTTATGGAGACATCCCAACTTGAAAATTAGCCATTGAGTGTTTTTGGATGCTATCAAATTGAGGTAAATATATGTGGTAAATTGTATTTATCTAACTATTACCATCCCTATTATGCTATGGAAAATTAGTGATATAGAATATGATGATAGTGTACTTAGGATTATGGATTATTATTTCATTTATTATGGTGATCCTTATCATATGTGATACTAAATTGGGTTGGCCAAGATAAAAAGTGGGTAGATAACACAAGAGTTACATGTCTACACACAAGTCTAAGTTAGTCAGGATATGTTAAAATTAATGCTTCTTTGAAGTATTTATTACCAAATTTATGTCTCTGTAAATGCCCACACTTTAGTATAGAATTTAAAATTATATATTAAAAGGATAAAATAATAAATTTGATAGCTATGACATATTATAATTGATGTTCATAGATAGACCCCAAACATTCTACTTTCTCAAGAAAAACAAATCTACTATTGTTGAACTCATTTAGATAATGTCATAGCTTAATTATGCCCACAAGAATTGTAACTACTAAATCCATGATTTGATAAGTATAAAATTAATCAACCCCCATTAGACAAATATAAATACAAGAAGTTGAGTGTAACAAAAACCCTAAGTGCACCAATCTAACTATCAATAATTCTTTTGGGGAACCGTGAAACAACTTTGCATATAATTCTCAAACATTGACACATATTCCTATATAAATTGAAACTCAAAAAAAACCATAGCAAACTAATACTAAGTGCAATGTGCTTACATAGTACCATCATTTTCCATTAATATTCAACATAAAAATATAAAGTTTTTTACATGAACAAAGTTCGTAATCCAAATTTAATCCATTTTTACCTTGAAGTGATATAAAAATGCCATAATCTATCTATCAGTAATCTCAATATGTTAAATCTAATAATCATGTTTATTATGATCCATATAATCTATCTCAAAATATTAGAGAAGAACCCAACTATTCTAATAATCATGTATAATTCCCTACATATGACCTGTATATGTGTCAATCTATTTAATTAGTCCCATATAAATCACATAATCTAATCCTAAGTATAAATTATTTACCTTTCATGCCTTGAATCTTTAAGACAAGCCCATTATATGCTCACATTTTTTTAGGTGATGGGTAAAGGCTAGAAATCACTCATCTCAAATGAAAGATTTATGTGCATCACATGTTATTTATAAATTTGCAATTGTGAAAAGCATGAATACTAATATGATAAGATAAATCATCATATAAATATTTGATCATTCAAGAACATATGAAACATATAATCAAAGTTAATGGACATGTAAGTTTCATGTCAAAAAAATATAACAATTAAAAACATATTAATAAACAATATAGTAAATACAAGATAACATTCATGTCATCAAGTATCGTAGAAATATGAATGATATAAATTATAACACCAAACATAACAATAATCATATTGTATACATACATAATATCATGATCATGAAACATATAATCACTCAAGACATGCCTCAAATTTCACAAGCACATATTTGAAAAAACTCTATCCAAATAATACTGATGATATAAGAAAAAAGTGAACTCCCAAGAATTGAGAAACACATTGATGTATAAAGCAATCCAAAATGCTTAGTCAAAGATGTATAATATTTTGAAATCTATTTAAGTTGTGAAAGATAATTGGCAATCAATGATGAAGAGCCAACTTTAATTTCTATTTATTAATTTTACTATAACACTCATTCATATATTTATTATTCAAATTTTAAATGAAGCATCTTTAAAATAATTTACTATTTTTATTTTTTGGTTTAAAACAAACATAAAATAAATAAGAGCCATGATGCAATTTTAGTATTTGCCTATGCAAGTAAACATATATATTACAATTCAGTTTCACAATAAGGGTATGTTCTAGACCATATTTAAAAATCATAACATAAGGATATCTTTCACTATATTTTATAGTTACAAGTTCCATGTGAAACATAAATTAGAAAAACATATAGGGATAATTTTATAGTTACAAGTTCCTGTATGTTTTTCTAATGTATGTGTCACATGGAACTTGTAACTATAAAATATAGTGAAAGATATCCTTATGTTATGATTTTTAAATATGGTCTAGAACATATCCTTATTGTGAAACTGAATTGTAATATATATGTTTAAATAATAAATTTAGTCAATTGTGTTGCAAATTCAAACTACAAACATGGATATAAGGAAATTTATAATAATATCTAAAAACATAACTTTAAACAACATTATTTGAAGACAAAATGACTATTACTGATTTTAAAGTAGATGGTAGAAAACAACTTACATAAATCTAAATTTTTTAAAGAGATTATTATTCTATCACAAATGACTAAACACCATTTTAAAAACACCAATATTCATTAAACAAATGTCAATGACTCAATTTAGTTTTTGTAGCTATCAAGGCAATCATATTTGGATTCACCAGTCACTAATGTGCTTGTTGTGCTTTAAAATGAATTCAATACAAATCTAGATGAATAAGAATATTATAATTAGTTATATAAAAAACTTAATTTCATAAGTACCTAGGGGCACAAGTACTGTTAATAGCTATAGAGATCCTTAAAATGAGTCTAGCTTATTGTTAGTAAGTAATATAGGTTACAAAGAAATGACAAAAAAAAAACATATGTAGTAGTTACCCAAATGCATTAGGAAGTATTGAATAGTGCCAAAGTAAATGTTTATTTAGATAGGACTTAAATGACTAAGAAAATAATTGTAACAATTGCTAGGATACATGCAGAGTACAACTATTATATTATGGCTACATTTCAAACCTATACTGTAGATCTATCAAAATTGGAACCCATATCCACAGGAACATGTCTGCGCCATGATCAAGATACAACTATATCAGAAAGGGTGTATCTCATACCTCTTTTAGCTACTTAACCAAAGCATTTGATGGGGACCTACATATGCATTGATTTAGGCATATGAGCTTGCTTCTATATAAAGTTATCTTTCACATAAAGTGATTAAACAATGATCTAAATAGAATATTATAAAAAAATAATCCTTAGCTCTCACCTTCAAAGAACCTTCTATAAAGGAAAATAAAATCCATAAATTGGTTAAAAACATGATATCCAATTGTATTAAAGCCAATAATATTCTAGATATACATATTATCTATGACTATGAACATAGGCCTAATATGGATGGCAATACCAATGGTTTTAATGGTTTTGAGGTCATTTTATCCCATAGTAGTTCTAGCATCAGTTTCTAAACCAACCCCTTCAAAATGGGATGGTGTATAGAAATGTTGGTCAATCTATCTTTAGGGATACAAGAGATTCATTGCATACCCTAGCTGAAATTATTATCTTTCTACTCAGAGCTTTGAAATTGTCTTACCTTCATAAGCCCTTATCATTTTATTCGGTTTGCTTACCACACTACCACATCCAAGGGAATAGGTGGCCTTCTATTGGAGTTGGTTCCATACACTAAAACACTAGAGCTCAAATAAGGATTTAGCTTTTGACACAAAATAAGTAGGGTTTTTATTAGTCACAGTTAACATAGACTATTCAGAGTTTAATGACAACTAGTAAATATAATAAATAATTGATATCTTTCTATAAACCTTAGAAATTTGTTTTGATTTTTAACCAGAAGAAGGTTTCTATTGGATGTCAATGATAGTCAACTTAAATTAATTTTCTGAGGCCTTTACAATAATCCCAGGCAGGCACTAATAAAATATCTTTCAACTTCATTTTATATATTTTACATTATCGTTAAAATGAAAGTTTGTAAATTATATTATATATGTGTGTGAGAGAAATGAAATATAATTATATTATTTTAAAAATGTTAAACATTATATTTAAAAAATTATATAATATGTAAATTCATTCTAATATTAATAAATTAGGTTAAAATATTAAAATTTAGGAAAGAAATAGAAGTCTATATGATCGAATATTAAAATATTTAAAAATATATATAATATGTATTGAAATAAATATAACAAAGAGATCAGTGATAGGATAATCCTAGCCATACACTTTTCCTTAACCAATATTTAATAGACCATCTCCCTCAAATATGTAATTCTAACTGGGGTTAGCATTTTTCATTGCATTTATATATTATTCAATTATATTTTTATTCTATTTATAACTATTTTAGGAGATTTTTTTATAAGATAAGGAGTGGAATATTTATGAAGTGGAAAAAGATCCCAAAATCAATGTTGTGCTAGAGAAGGCAAATGCTCACATAATGGTAACTACCCATGTCAGTGATGAAAGTGTGAATACAAGTGACTCCTTTTAGGTCCTATCCTCAGTGTACCTTTTATAAATTGAAAGTAAGGGGAACACAAAGAATTATATGGGGCACATGTTGGTTTAGGATATTAATTATTTTGTTTACTTATTAAATGGATAATTCCTATATATGTAGCTCCAGCTTGCTTAGGTGTGATAAAAGGTTAAGTGGGTGAGAGGGTAAGTTTCACTTTGAGTTTCACCTGGAGTTCACCTAAGTATCATTGTGAGTTCTCCTATGAGTTTGACAGTGAGTTATGCTAAGTCCCACATGAGTTCTCCTATGAGTTAACTCCCCCTACTCATTTATAGTCTTCTTCACTAGGCTATTGTAATAAAGCAAATAATTGATAAGCAAGGTAGTATAATACATCAGGTAATTGTTGCGCATCCTTTTGTACATTTATAAATACAAGCAGGGTCATCATTATTGTTGAATACTTGTGTGCTCACTCTACCATAAAATCACCCGCTAACCTATTTTGACATGGTATTAGAAATTTAAGTTTTGGTAATGAGCATCAACTTCTATTTGATTTGTCTTTATATTCTCTTGAATTTATGGAGAGGAATTTGCATATTATTGGTATGTTGGAATTTTGCATGTTAGTGTTTTGCTTGTAGATCTATAAGAAAGTATTCAACTATCCTTATTTGTCTTAGGCCTACGTATTATCCCAAAATTGGTCTTCAATGCCAATGGTCTTTCTTGTGCTAGCATAAATATTGTAGTGAGGACACTCTTACAATTGAAATTGTAGGTTGTTTTCTTTCAGCTTGATTTGTTAATGCACCCCCCTAATTTCAAGCCTCTCAAAACCCATTTATGCCATTATCTTCAGTAAACTATTGTGCTACCATAAAACTTACATTTGGTAGAAAGTGGCCTATTTTTACATCTAGAATCTGAGATCCACGGTATAGATATGCATATGTATTAAGTAAGCCTTGGATGAATCAGAGATTGTAAGTTTTCAACCCTACATCCTTCACGCACATAACACACTAGTTATTGAGCCATTTTACATCTTATTAAAGGTGATTTTATTACATCAACATGCCCATACCATTGGAGCCTCTTGACTTGCCAGTTGGTAGTCTTTTAATGTCAACATTCTAATCTTGGAGCCTCTAAAACTAGCTAAATATACCAATAGGAATTTGATTCCAAACCATAATATCTAATATTTCATTCATGAGTGAAAGGACAAAATGCCAAATTCTAAATAGAGTCTGTTGTACCCAAATTGGCCTTATAACAAGGCAAACACATGGAGGCTACACTTGTTGACCTCTGCACTTTGTACAAGAAAAGAATTTCTTACAATTAACTCAGTAGAGATAAGAATTTGATCCCTAAAATATTTGTGCTCAAATCCTCTGATCTAGAGACCGTGTGGCTCAAAGAAATGTAATGCTTATGTTGTCTTGCATGATACAATAGTAACTTGATAGCAAAAAAATAAAATTAACATGAGATTAAGTATGAGTTTGACTCACCATCAATAGAGGCAAATAAGAGGAGAAAAAAAAGGTTGATTATAGATTGAACCCTAACTACCTATTAAAACCATTGTTCGTACATGAATATGGTAGTGTTGGTTTCTTCATTTACATGCAGATTGACAATGTCATATAAGTTATCTAACAAGCTGCCTTCCTTCATAAGTAGCATCATACAAATTATGTTCTCCTTTGCTAAATTTCAACATTATATATGCCCTAAAAGGGATTAAAAAACTAAAGCATGTTTTATTTTTATATAAAATACTTTTTAATGAAAACCCTTTCCAATAGGTTTTTTCATAAAAGTGCACATAGAGGTGTCTGGGTGGTGTTTTTGTTGATGTAAGGAGGTCTATCATTCTATGTCAATTCTAATGAGTCACTGTAAGGCTACCTTACCCTTTATTTGGATAGACGTTTTAAACTTCTAAGTGCATTTTTATTAAATAGCCCTCATTTATGGAAAATATATTGTGTTATAACTTTTGATCAGTAGCTCAAAATTGAGCACCATCTTTTGTAAAATTTCATATTTTTTAATTTTAAATTTATTGGTATATTTCATTTTGTAATAATCAATAAATTTATGAAGTGTCATATTCAAAGGGGTTACCTCTACTATGGGCCCTATTGATTTTTGCTTTGTTACTTTTGTGCATTAATTGCTCTCATATATATAGACTTATTTTCATCCTATTCCAAATTCCATATATAGATCATGCACCATTGTTTTCCCTTATTCCATCACTGATTGCTCACTTGGATGTATTCTCGGCTGTGCTTGACATCCCATTCATGAGCATGCTTTAAGGGTTCATTGTAGAGTATTTCATGTAGTTGTGCACTTCCATAGTGTTTTCTCTTAGTCATGTCGACACCATTTGAGATACTCTATAGGAGGATATTTTTTTCATCTCTAATGATCCTTCTTGGGAAGGATAATTATCCTTTGTGGTGTGCTTACATAAAACACATGTTCAAACACAAGAATCATATTCTATTACTGTATGGATAAATTCCCACACCTATTGAACTTATTTGGTTCAATAAGTGGTTTAATACTTTTGAAAAAAACTTTGCTACTCTGTTACTACATGTTTTCATGGATATTAATTTCCATGTGGAATATACAGAGTGTCCATGCATTGTTTGGAGCATCCTATAAGGTCTTTTTAGTGATCCTTCTGAGATTTATGTCACACCTCCTTTTATAATTCCTATTATCTCTTCTGAGACTATTGTACTCTCCTTTCATGATTTTATTTATTATGACGATAAATCCATGGTGGATAGTTTTCTTCCTTCTATCAAGCCCCCACTATAGGATGATATTTTTCTAAACCTCAGTTATCTTATTGCAGATTCTACATCCATTCCTATGAATATTATTTATCTTTTAGAGCCTTCATAGACTTTTATTTCATAGGACATTACTAATTTTAGTGAAAGTATACAAATTTAGAGTATTGATGACTCATATGTTCCTATGCACATACATCTTGCAAATCTAAGTGCTTCATTTATAGACCAGTCTTTAGTTTTGATAGTTGTTGAGATTTTTCCTCATTTTTCCATGGACATTCTTTCAGTGAAAGTTCCATGTCTATCTTCTTCTCTGGTTGTTAGCTCCTCTTCATTTTATGTTTCTTCATTACCATCTTTTATAGTTAGTCATGTGATATTTGATCAGACTTTGGCACATTCAATCATTAGCAAGGAGACATTTGACTATTTTTGAGAGATCTACATCATGATTCCTATCTACATTCCACTTGAGGGGGATTTTAGCAGTTTGATAGCTCATGGTTTCTTTCTTCTAAAAGGAATAGATATCATTTGTTACAAAGGGACCTACTACAACATTTACCATGCGACATCATACACTTACCTTCTCTCTCTTATTTGTGGAGATACACATCCTTCATATTTTTTAGGATACTATGATCATCGTTGTGTACTTGGATACCTCATTAGGCGTCGTTATCAAGACCCAATTTTAAAACCCACCTAAGCTATGCTTAAAAAGGTGTTGAAGTGGGGCTTTCTAGTCCTACATTTTTTAATTTATCTCTCTTTTCAGGGTGGGAGTTTTTTCCCATTGGGTTTTCTCCTTTTACTCTACTTATTGAAAGTTGCAATGTATTTAGGTACCTCATTAGGCATTATTGTTGGGACCCATATTTTATTTTTCACCTAGCTAAGCTAAGTATAAGGGGGGTGTTGGTGTAGGATATTGAGTATTCCATTTACTTATTAAATGAATAATTATTACACATGTAGATTAAGCTTACTTAGGTGTGATAAGAGGTTAAGTGGGTGAGAGGGTGAGTTACACCTTGAGTTCCACCTAGAGTTCACCTAAGTGCCATTGTGACTTTTCCTATGAGTTTCACAATGAGTTACACTCAGTCCCACATGAGTTTTCCAATGAGTTCACTCTCCCTACTCCTTTATATTCCTCTTCATAAGGCTATTATAATATAGCAGATAATCAGTAAACAAGGTAGTCTAATACATTAGGAAATTATTACACATCCTCTTGCATATTTTTGAGTACAATAAGGGACATCATTGTTGCAAAATACTTCTAGTTTCACTCTATCATAAAATCACCTATGGACCTACTCTGACAACACATTATACCAATGGTAAAAATAAATGTCTAGAGATGGGCCACCTTATTTTCCTACACTTCAATATAATTATACACATTTGAAAAAACTATTAATCCATTATAACTAGAAAAATGAGCATCAATTCACTATTAGATTTATATTATTTTGTAAGATTTTTTGTGTCAAAAACTTCATTTTCATGGTCATTGATGAAAAAAATTGTCAATGAATTTTCTTGATTTAAATGTTTTCAAGCATGCCTAGATTAAATTTGGAAAGACATTTTTTATCGAATTTAAAAAAATCCTTTTTGTGGTCCATATTGCATCAATGTGTGTGCTACATCTTGATTCCTCACTAATCAAACTTGCTAGATTACCCATAAATATTTTCAGCCAACAAATTTAGATTTGGTTATGTTTCTGATTAAGCTTGAAATTTATGGTATTCTAGGATAATAGAATATTATTTAGTTAGGTAATGATACATGATTGCTTACTATGCATTGATTAATGTGTGTGGTTATATTTTAAGCATATTAATGTGTTATTTTGGTTATATTATTTCTTTATGTTTATCATGAGATATGATCTAATTACTTACGTGTTGTGAGGTATACACAAAAGAATTCATTCCTTGAGCATGTCGAAGGGAGAGCATCATCAGAGAGGGTGATGTAGATTTAGATGTCATAGGTTGATAGAGAGGTAGTAAGAACCTGACACATACCGCATAAATAATTCATGTTAAATGCATAATTTGAATGGTTAGCATAATGGATTTAATGTTACTTTTAATAAATAGATGTTTGCTTATGGGTTGATAATGTATTTTAATGGTTTTGTAGATTTCATCTAGTGTGCCTTGTGTTTGGCCATGAATGCTTCAATATTTTTTTGTTTAGTCTAATTCAGACTATTAGTATATAAATTAATCATTAGACCATCATGGAAATTTTTAAATGATAATTAATAAATTCATTAATTATTGTAAATTTGGGTAAATAGAAAATATAAAGTTTGATAATAAAAATAATAAAGAGGAAAAATTTTAATTTTGAGGAAAGAATCAATTAAATCATATGATTTAATAAATAAAGATAAATCAATAAATAAGTAAATCAATCTTTAAATAAAGCAAACCATATCAAAAACATAAAAATTGAAAAAGGTAATAAAAATTAAATATGGGGAAAAAAAAGAAAGAAAATCTTTAAAACAATTAAAGCTTTGTTTCAAAGTTATGATTCTCCTATTTTTATCAAGAAGATATGAATTTTTGGGGGTGGATGGAAAATAGAGTGTATGGAGCGAGGGAGTGGAGAAAGAAAGGAGCAAGCTTGGAGGAAAGGATTTTTTGATCACACCATTACAGTTTTATATGCTTTCACAAGTTGGAATATTTGATAAGTAATGAAAAGCATAGAACTGAGAAGAAGAGGACATTTCATTTTATAGGTAAGTTTACCATTAAATTTTATATACAATTTGGGGTATTGTATGAATTCTGTATATTTGTATGCAAAAGTGTATCTAGTTAAGTACATACAAAAACAAATTTTTAGTTGTATATTTATGTAATTTATATGTTTATTTCATATATGAACATATATAATTATATATTATGTTTACTCCTAAGCCATCACATAAACATCTACATATAAAATTCTACAATCTCTTTGTATATGAATTATACATAATATAAGAATGTATAGCAGAATACTTTTGTTTATATAAAATAATAACTAGATAAATAGCTATAGTTTTATGTGAGGTATCCATTCTGGTGAGCATATAAATATAGTAACATAATCTAAGCCAATATAGTCTATAGCACAATAATCTAGTAACGTAACACATATCAGAGTATATCTTAAACCGAGAAAAATAAGAAAAAAAAGAAACAAAATCTCTAATCCATATACTTCTCAACATCACCCCACTTCTATTTAGCTATTTAGAGATGTTTGACAATTTGTCTAATTAGATGAGTTGATATAGTTCTGATGTGTGAATATATATCATGTTGAATGTAATGATTTTCTTAATATGACACTTTTCCAAATACAACGATGTGCTAAACATATATTCATAGTTATACATACATAAACTTTATTACATTTTGTTAATTATAGTGATGAGTATAATTTTAATTAATGATATAAATTGATTTTTATAATTATAGCACAGGTGTAAAGTATATTTGTAAAAATTAAGCTTAAAGATTATATAGTGGGAAAGACCCTACAGATTCATCTCACAAAGAGATAAAATAGCATAGTATTTTGTAAACAACCTAGTTTTAAATAGTAGCAGTTTGGGAAAAGTGGTGGTACAAAGTGGTTTGTTAGATGCAGCCACTATCACCATTATCGTATCTTCCTATAGTTGTTTCTTCTACTCTTACAATCTCAGTCTTTCAAGTTGCACCATGTCAATATTGTTGCCACATCAAGTTATGTTATTTTATTTTCCTTAACTCATCACAAGAGCAATAGTGTCACCATTGCGTATATTTAGAAATAAATTGTAGTTTCTGACATCTAGAGTTATATATATTTTACTCAAGTGCTATAAACTATAGTCATTATTTATAGTATGGGATATAAATAATGTAAAATTCATTCATATGTCTGACAGAATAAATGTATGATTTGATTACTCTTATGTTTGGCATATTATTTGTGTTTTCAAATTTGAAGTAAACTAAATGAATATTGTGATTAAATTGTATTTGATAAATTTGCATTGATGATTTAGAGTAAGGAGTGAGATAGACTTCACTGGCTTACTAGTCTCACAATGACAAATAAAGACAGTCCAATCAAGTGGTGTGTATGAATTTGATTGATCTAGATCATTATCATTTATTATTTTTAAAACTTTGGGACAAAGTATGTTTAGTGAAACATTATCATTTCATGAGTATGATTTACATGTATGTGTGATATCTTAAAATAGATCAAGTTTTCTATGATACATTACATATTTAGTTAGTTAGAAATCATACAACACACAGGTACTTGTTAGTCTCTCTGGATTATTGCACTGTCACTATCTACCCATATATGAAGGGAAGATTATTCCCTAATGAGATTAGTGTGGGAGATCATTGGTCCATGGTTAATGTGAAAAAGCACTCAAATGATGCTCTTCCTCCCCATAGTAGTAGTACTATTGAGATGATACTTAAGATTGTCGTAGATACTAGAGAGTTCAGGGAACTCATACTCCAGGGAGCCATGTATCTATATGTACATTGTGTTTTATTGTATTTATCATTGAGTATTGCCATGAAGAGTTGTATTTAATTATTATTTTGAATCAATAGTGGTGGTTATAGAATTTTTTTAGTTGTATTTGAGTTAATGAAATTACTTTTTGTATTCACATTATGATTCGTACTCTAATGATATTAGAGATCAATATTATGTGATGTATTATGTTTATTTTTATTATCACCTTGTGTATTTACTATGGTCTCTATATATTATCATGTTGTACTATATATATATATATATATATATATATATATATATATATATATATATATTTATTTATTTATTTATATATATTTATATGTTTAACCTAAC
This sequence comes from Torreya grandis, assembly GCA_037957365.1. Lineage (NCBI taxonomy): Eukaryota > Viridiplantae > Streptophyta > Pinopsida > Cupressales > Taxaceae > Torreya > Torreya grandis. Next base: position 5,328,188 of record JARHVA010000171.1, on the reverse strand, counting down.
GGGATTATTACATATGGTATTAGATTTGTGACTCGAACTATAGGACCTAATGAGTCCATTAGCATTTTTGTGTCTTGTGAACCTAGTAATATGAAGTATGGAACTAGTATTTTGGATTTCTGATGCCTTAGTATGGAACCGTGTTACTCCATGATTGGAGTTTTTTGACTTGATAGATTCTCCGGTATGGCTTGGTGACTATTGTGAGTTTTGAGACATTCATGGAATGTGTGTGGGAACCATTGATTACATACCCTTAAGATCACTCGTACCGCTTTGAGTTATTTATGGGAATGGTTTAATGAGTGCCACAATGGTGATGGTTGTATTTGAGGCTTGGGTATATAGGTATATAACATAGTTCATTAGTTATAAACAAAAGATGTCTACCATATTTTGATCACTTAGATCAAACACCTTGAGTGTGTTACATCATTCTTGGTGATCAGGTCACCTTTGTTGGTTGTGTTCTATGTTTGAGTGTTTTTAAGTTTGATATTCTTCTCATTTAATATATATTGAGTTTTAATTTTGTACCTTACTCTCACTAATCCTAGGAATGGAAAATTTTATAAGACCAATTTTAGTTTTGGCACCACCATGTGCGATGGGAATTTTCTTACAATATAGTGTTGTTATTTCATTTAAAAGTCCCTATGTGTTGGATCTTATTTTGGTTGTCACCCCTTAAGTTATGTGGATTAGGAAGGAGTTTTATCTCCCTCAGTTAGCTTAGAGATTAATCATTATTATCTCATTTTACTTTGACATCATTATGATACTATTGAGAGGAATCTTATTTTCATGTTGTTGATTCCAATGTTCTTTTAAATGATAATTTATTTTTGTATGATGTTTGTTTGTACTTCCTTGGATTTTATGGGAGAATGTTTTCTATTTCTTTTTGAGATAGAAGTCATTAGATTGGATGGAGTGACTCATCTTTGTGGTTAGTAATTTATTTCTCCCAGTTGAAGAAATAGTTTGAGATACCATACTTATAGATTTGGTAAGTATGAAGTCTTTGGGAAACATTGAGTTATGGTGTTTTCCTATACCTAGTGAAGGCATGTAGGAGTTGTCGAGATGATAGTTCTCTAATTTTCACGTATGACTCTTTAGATTCACTAATTTACTTTACTTGTGATTGTAGACCACATGGAGTGGCAAAATTATATGCTAAATTCTAGATTAAAAATTATAAATTAACGTATAACTATATACTATTATTTACCCTTTAATAGGATTGATATTGTTATTTTTTACTTATCATATTTTTTTGAAGATATTTTTTTATACCTTTTATCAGAAGTGAGTAGGGAATAGGAGGTGCAGAACATTTTGTCAATCTAGGAGTTGGAATTAACTTTTAACTTGTTGTGTGCTAGTTGAGCAAATAAGGAGATATTGTTTTGTTTATTTCCCTATAAAATTGGAAGAATGGTGTGATTCTTGACCTATGTATGTTCTCTTAGTTATAACATTATTTCCTCTTAATCATGAACATAATAGAATAAGTTAAGTTGTTAACTATGATACTAGTATGTTTAACTATTAGTAACTTAATATAATTATGGATTGATTATATGATCTCTTTTGTATGTACAGTAATATATATGGGATTATTTATCATGTAGTATTTATTTTATGATGCGTTAGTATAGATTTGTGAATTATTGAACCTTTTTCACTTCTTAGAGATCATTAGGTCATAGAAACCTGAGGGAAGAGTGGTGAATTAGGAAAATAAGTTCTAAGCGATATGATAGTATCCTAATTAAGCTCACATTTACTCAGTTTTTACTGAGTTTGATCCAATAAATGGACTTGTCGAATTTAGAATTTGATAGATGGAACTTGTCAAATTTAGTTGTATGGCCATACACATGCATATTGTGGATGGGTATTCCATGATTTTATATACATTAGAAATATAGTATTTCTAGTTTCTATTCAAAATTATACTTGTTAGTAACTCCATGGATTAGTGGCAGTATTGACATGTTATACTTATCAAGAGATAAAAAGGGTAGTAGTAGTAATAACTTATGCACATTAATCTTATTAGGTCCTCTAATTACTTGTATCTGGGGTGAGAAAACACTCTCTAGGATAGAAAGATTTGTTGAAGGCTAGAAGATTTTGTAAAAAAACAAAATTAACTTTTTTTTTTCTAAATGCACTAAAATGTGCTTGCATACCTCTCTTTCAACATGACATTATTGAATTTAGGTTGTTTGAGTGTTTTTTTCTTATCCTAGTCTTACTCAACTACGTGTTTCCTCTTGATGTCTTTTGTTTGTGACTTGTATTGATGCTAAATTAATGGCAACAATTATTTTTGTTTGGTTTTAAAAAAATAGGACTACGTACGCATTTATACTATTTTAAAACCACATACATGGCTAAGCCACATACATGATATTAACATTGAACCACATATACCATATTGGCTTGGTAATATAGAACCTATGTCATAAAATTGCACATGTAGTTTTTAAAAATTGCATACACAGATCAATTTCATAAAATTTTATCCACTTTTTGGATGCCCATCTATTTGCACTTTCCCTACACGATTTCTTAAAATTAACACATGACAATAAAGTGAATACTATCAAATACACTACCTATGAACCTCCAATAGAAATTCAAAAAAAGGTGTTACCTAAAGAGATACCAACAGAGCTATTCATACGACCTTCAAAATATGTACCCAAAATTAAAGAACCTACTCATTCATGTATCGAGGTAATAATATCAAAATATTACATGAAAAATCCTTCCACACTACATGCTATAATAAAAAAAATTCACACTACATGCTATAATACTCCGTGGAAAATATTGAAATTTTCTAGTAATCCGTGGAAAATCTACCATGAAATCTTGTACATTTAAACAAAGAGAGAATTTCATAATGAACTTTGTAAACCATACATCATAATTTTCCATTTCCAAAACAAAATTATTTTCTCCAATGTAGGAAACTTCTTTTAAAGAGAATTTTGTATTATTTTATACGTGCATGTGTATCCCCTCCTTTAAATAAATTGTTAGTCACTAATTTACTTTTATAAGATATTTTATTTTAAGTTGTTAACCACATGGCCTAATTAAAAAAGTCATTAGACACCCTTAGATCAATGTGGTGTAGACGGTTTATTGAAGACTAACTTTTGAATTTATAAATGTGACCCACTAAAATATACTTTACATTGATCTTATAGTATATTAATATCAATCTAAATCTTTGTTTGTCACATCTTATATGAAAAGATCATAGTGAAGAATATTTCAAAAATGAGGTAATTTTTTTTATCTCATTGAATTAAAACACATTCACAAGAACTAAGATTCCACATAGTCATGATTCCAAACATACATACTATGTAGCTACAACTCTTTAAGAAGTTTTTTCAACCAACTAATTTGCATAATATTTTATGCATCCATTGTTGAGGATTAGATAAAAATCAAAGGAGAAGTAAATAATAGAATTATACTTATCAGATTAATGAAGCAAAGATAAAACCTAGATCATCACCAGTCTACAGAACAATAAAAAAAAGTTACAAAAATATGGGAACTTTTATGCATTTTATGTAAATTTATACACATTGTGGAAACTTTAGCACACACTATGTGCATTTTTTTAAAATCATTTTTGGAAATTTTATGCATAATTTGTGCATCCTAAGAAACATTGTGCATTATGTGAACTTCTACACAAAACTGATAACTTTAGAAGGCCATAAATTTTATCTATGAACTTGAAATAACATGTTATTCTTTTAGAAAGTGCTTGATGTTTAGAGGAGAATGCAAGTATGCAATCAAATTATTGTTTGAAGTTGTTATTGAATCCATTTTTCTTCTACTCTAAGGTCTATCACTATTAAGCCTTTAACAAACAAAACCACTTCTTATATTCTACTGATTGTTGAGAAAGTACACCAACTCATTTATAACCAAATTATTTCGTGAGAGTGCCCTTCTATAGTATACTTTATATCCTCAAACTTTTGTAATTTTAATGCTTCATAAAGATCATTTGTACCATTCCTAAATGAAAAACACACAAACTAGTCTACATGAACACAACCCTACACACATATTGGTTGATGCGAGATTGCTTAAGGACCCATATGCTCATGCATCATCTAATTTGGGTAATATTTTTTTGAGCATAATGCTCAAAAATTTGGGATGGCTGGTAGACCCACCTATTTTACTTTGAGGGTAAGTCCATAATGGGCCCTTCCTCTAGGTGAGGTACTTAATCTTTTCCAACCATCTACTAGATCTCAGACCATCTTCCTGCACCTATATTTTATCAACTTTATCTCCCACTTACCCACCTCTTGGGAATAATCCATCCACCTCATCCAACATACTATCTTTCTCATTTTCCATCTTCTTATGGTTTTTTGCCCACCACTATCCATCCACCTCCACCAAGTTTTCTCCACACATTCTCCACATAATCATTATCCCCAAGAATATTCCGCTTCCACTACCTCTTTATTCTTAGATTTATTGTTAAAAGATTCACCACTATCTTGGGCATCAAAAAAATTACCTATCACCTTCAATTATATTTGCAAGATGGATTTTATGTCAACCTATTATGTTGCCATCATTACAACATCGAATAATTACACTGCCTCTATTGTAACATCTTCATCCTCTGTTATTTTTGCCATTAGTATTTTACCAAAGAGTTTGTCAACCTCTTTTGTCTCGCCCCTTTCCTCTATGGCACGTGTGTGACATTATTTATCTTCCTTATTTTACTTAGTTGATGTTTTATCCCCACTGACTGTAACAAAATAAACATTTAGATAATCAAATATATCCTTAATCACCCTCATCTCTTCTCCAAGTAAGAGATATTATTCTTCACCTTTGTGGTCAAAATCTGGACCTCTATGAATAACCATCTCATTTTATTTAACTTATATTAATGCAATATATTCATATTCCTATAATGCAATATCTTCTTCATCTCTACTCAATAATCCCTCTAAATCAATGTCACATGCACTCACGTGTGAATCCTTTACGTCTATGTCCATGCCTTTACTTCTCCTTCTTTCCCTATATCTTTTCTAATGTGTTTGATAGATAAAATTGGTGGGGGTTGTTTGCCTGGGGATCCCTCAAATGTTTGAATCAAATTATCAGATTCAATCTTATTTTTAATGGTATGGGCTTCTAAATCATCTTGACTACCTTCGAGGGATTGAGGAATTACAAGAGGGTTAGGAGTATTTTACTAGTGAGGAGGGATATGAAGATTTTGAGGGTGAAGAGGGAAAGTATGGTTTTATGGGTTAGGAAGGATAGGAGGGTCAGGTTATTTATCAGTGCCACTTGCCTCTGCATGTGCTGAAAAACAAAAAATAATACAATTTCAATAACAATACAACAAAATTAAGTAATTTTATTTTTGAATGCACTAAAATGACTTTACATACCTCGCTTTCAGCATGGCATTATCGAGTTTAGGTTACTAGAGTGGTTTTTACTTGCCCTAGTCTCACTCAACCACATATTTCCTCTTGTTGCATTTTACTCCCACTTTGTGATGATGCCAAATGAATGGCATCGATGATTTTTGTTTTCTTTTAAAACAACAAAATCACGTATGTGGTTATGTTATTTTAAAACTCTGTACATGGTTGAACCATGTACATAATTTTAACATTGAACCACGTATGTCATTTTGGCTTATTATTATGTGATTTTAGAATTAAAGCATGTATGCCATTCTGGGTTGGTAATACCGAGCGTATGTCATAGAATTTCATAGATAGTTTTTAAAAATTGCATACATAAAATCAATTTGATAAATTTATGTCTAATTTTTGGTCCCCCATCTATGTGCACTTACCCTATATGAGTTCTTAAATTAATCCCTGACAATAAATTGAGTACTATCAAATCCACTACATATGAACCTCCGATAGAAGTTCAAAACAAGGTGTTACCTTAAAATCTACCAAAGAAGCTAATCATATGACCTTGAAAATATGTACCTAAAATTAAAGAACCTACTCATTCATGTACCCAGGTAATAATATCACAACCTATTAAACCCATTCAAGATGTAACACCTACCAAAGATCCAATCATTTTGCATGCGTTCCAAGTAACTAAAATTACTACTTTACAAGAAGATATAAAAGTTAACATAATTATACTATAGACACCTAATTTTGGTACAACTCATGTATATCCACTGTGCTTATCATGATTTAGCCTATTAGATTCATTTTCTTAATGTAGGTATCTTATTGGTATACTTTTCCTTCACAATGGACTCTTAATATTATTGCATCATACATTTTTCCCCATGAACATCTTTAGCTCTATTATTTTTATACCTTAAATTCCACCCTATTATATTTTAGTTCATTTCGGTCTATGTTTCATAGGTCTTGTGTCTTGACCCTTTGAGTAATAGTTTGAAACTATTCTAGATCTCTTTGAAAACAATTTGAAATTAGTCAAGTTGTTTGTGAGTCTTTTTTGAAAACATTTCATGTTTTCTCATGCACACATAGTTTTATTGCTACATTTGAAGGTTAGGTTAAGGAGATAAAAATAATAAATTTAATGCATTTTCCCCATCATTTACACAAAATGAACACACAATCCTATTTAATATCAATATACGCATCTGCCCAAAAAATTATAAAACCAAAAAAGTGCAGAGTACAATATCGACACCTGGTGACATAGTTAGTAGAATCAAAGGTACATAATCAATCACATGATTATTTTATATGGTACACCATCGATGAGAAGCTAAATATGCCTCATCCAAAAGCTTATTCTATATTTATAGGTACTATCCCCATCATCTTCCATACCCTGATTCTAGTTCTATAATGTCATAATACTTCCCATGTGTATTTTTTTAATCTCTATTTATATTTTCATCATTTTAATTATTTTGTCAATCATCTAGCTTCACGTCCAATTACTATTTTTAGCACAATAGGGTTTTAATTAATATTTTAGACTACATTATCCTATATCCCATTTATGTTCATCTTTTTACCATATTTATTATAACATTATACCCTAGTGTCATTGATCATGTAAAACATTTTCATATTATGTTTAGGACATCCTTTAGAGGAACCATTACTTTTTTTATGATCATCATTGCCATATCTTAGGGATTAACAACTCACTATAATGATTTTATATTTACCAAATTGTTATGATATGATTTGATTTGTGTATGGGAAAAACATGGATAAATATATCTTTAATGCATGATATTAAATGTTATTTATTTGTGTATTACAAGTATATACTTGCCATATATAAATGTTATATATAACAATTTCATTTTGAGATATAAAATCACATATTCATCCCACATCTCAAAATGGGGCCATACATTATATACTAAAGTTTGCATGACCTTATTTTCCATCAATGTTATGACATATTCATGAGGCCTTTTTCATGTATCAAAATTTAGTTGACTCAAGAGAATCAAAGTGGTGGAACTTGAGGCTTTTTCTCTGATATATTGGGTTTGAACTTCAATTTACACCTTAATTAATGATTCAACATCTCAAAATTTATGTAGAATAAGGAGCCCTATGCATGATATATAAGGCTATACCTTCAATCTTAGTGGTATATATTTTATTCAAATGTAGAGGCCCATTGCATAGAAATCATAGGGTTCTAACTCCAACCTATCTTTCTATCTCCCTTTATGGTATGTTGAACCTATTATGAAAAGGCTAAAGGAAGTATTTTATTTTAGTATTTCACTTTCAATAGTATTATTTTGTGACTCATATACATATCTACACCATGGAAATCATATATTTAGTTGTGGGAGTATGCACACATGTGATATGTTTGACCCAATGCCTCAAGCAAATGTGGTTTCAGAAATTGAAAAAATTCATAGATTTCTTTTGTATAAATTAGTTGACTAAATTTCATTTCATTTATCTCATGCAAGATTTTTAAATTTGAAAATAATAGAGGGATCCCTATCAGGTAGTTGTCAATTAGATATAGCCAAGCATTACCCTGTGCAAAACTATCCAAATGACAAAAAAAATACTGCTACAAAATACCTTGAAACTAGTCATATCATGTAGAGGATTGTAATGTGAAAAATGGAAAAAAGATAAGGGATAAAAAAAATAGATGGTACCATGGCCTAATAGAGATCTAAATGCATGGACTACCACTCACAAGGATGGGCACAGATGAAGTGAGTGGACAAAAAAATTAAGTCGCATTTTACAATCGAAATTAAAAATAGATGGTATCATAAACATTTAAAACATATATGTTCACCATCATTACAATGTTTGTATGGGAGATGAGTTTTATATGACCTCTTATTTGGATTTTTCTTTGTTAATTTACAATAATAGGAAATATGCACACATAAATGTAGATAATATAAATCCCAGAAAACCAATTCATGAGTGTTATCCTTGATTTTAGAGGAGATATCACAAATTTGATTATTCTAACTTGTGATGGATTTGTCTATCAGGGCATTTATGAATTGTATGGAGACTTTCACTTCAGAATCTCAGATTTAGGTTGATGTATAATTTGATACATGGGAGACTGGTATATCAAGAATCCTAATTATAACTATATGAGGACCTTTGGATAAAGTGGGAGGTCTTACCATTTTCCCAGGTTGTTGCTAATGAAATTTGCTTAGAAAACACTGCTTATGCATAAGAACAAGTCATAAAAATAGAATCACTGCCCTATAAATAACCCCATTCAAGTGCGTACAATGAATGCAAAGTAAAAACTTGTGTAGAAAATATAAGTATTAACATGGAACATTATAACTTTCAAACAAGATCAATGACGTAAACTATATGCATACTTGCCATATTATTGTCATATAAGGCTTAAGAGAAATGTAAATTCCACTATATTTGCACATGATATAAACTTTAATCACAATCAAGGATGTAACCTTTTTGTTGTAACACTACTTATGGATGCATAGACATCAGAATACAATCTAGGGTCTCTAAATATCCAAATGTAATTATGCAACTGTATATATTTCATACGTCAAACATTTTTATAGTGTTATGAAATAGATAATGCACTAACAAATATCAATCAAATCCTAAATATGCATTTTACAATAAACCTATGCAAGATAAACTAGAAATATGGCAAAATATAATTATATATAATATTTAGTTGCATACAAGATATTCCTTAATAAATTAGAACTAGTTTATCTTATAAAATACAAAACATATTTAATCCTGTACAGGCAATGTCATTGCTAAGTACATCTGAACATAAAATTAAAGAATTATTACATATGAGAAAACATTGGTGGAAGACACAAATGCAAACATAAAAAAAAATATGATTAATCATGAAAGTTAATGAAAAATGTTTTCTTGTGATAGTTGAATACAGGGAAAAGCAATGATGGCTTTCAAGATGAACTCCTCAAATTTCAGAAGGGCTGCAATGAAGATCAACATGTCTTTAGTGCTCACAGAGATCAATAAACTCTTTAATGGAATTTTTTGTATGCAGGTGGCATACATAGTATGTTTTTATGCTAGAGTTTATGGAAATTTTGTTCTAATGATTTCATTTCAGTGTCCCTTATAGCTAGGCCTAACACATCTTCTCAGCCATGGGTTTTGATGGACCCAAGTGGCCTTGGGATTCAAAAAAATAAATCAGGGAGAATAGGCATAAAGAGTGAAAGTATTATTGGAAAAAAGGATGAATTTTAGTCTATAGATGAAGATGGAGAGAATTTGATGGACAAGGACATATGGAAAATAATTCTACATAATTTTGATGCCAATTCAGATTTTAGTTACACTGTAGGGAGTACGGCAAAAATTTAAGACAAGAAGATAGATCTATGGCTAAAATATAAGTATATATAATATTTAGTTGCATACAAGATATTCCTTAGTAAATTAAAACTAGTTCATCTTATAAAATAAAAAACATATTTAATCATGTACAAGTAAGGTCATTTCCAAGTGCATCTAAACATAATATTAAATAATTTTTACATATAAGACAACAATGGTGGAAGACACAAATGCCCACATAAACCAAAAGTATGATTAGTTAGGAGAGTTAATGAAAAATATTTTCATGTGATAGTTGAATATAGGAAAAGCAATGATGGATTTCAAGATGAACTTCTCAAAGTTCAAAAGGGTTGCAATGAAGATCAACATGTATTTAGTGCTCACAAAGATCAATAAACTCTTTGATGGAATGTTTTTTGTGCAGGCGGCATCCTGCTATGTTCTTGTGCTAAATTTTATGGAGATTTTGTTGTGACTTGTATATTTATTTCTCAATCTCTCCATGAAAATAGTTGTCTTAAAATCCACGTGATCTACCTCAAGGTGAAACACAACAAAAATAGATAAATTAAATCTAATTGGTGTCAACTTTGCAACATGATAAAATGTCTCACCAATGTCAATTCCATATGCTTTCAAGAATACATTTACTACCATAAAATCCTTACACTTTTATAATTTCCCTTGCACATTGTAATTCTTCTTGATTACCCACTGTTGCCTATAGGTTTTAAACCAGGCTAAAAATTCACTAAGTCCCAAGTCTCATTCTTATCTAGAGAATTCATCTACTCCACCATGGATTTATTCAAACAATTTATTTCATATGATCCAAGAGATTCATTTACCATCTTAAAGATACCATCAACCAATAATAAGATGAACTCATAAAAAAATATGGTAGGCTATATCTTTCATATATTTTTGACACTCATTTTTATCTCCTTAGGGCAATAGTCACTAACTCTTCCTCTTATTGAAACTCTTCATTTGTCTCTTCATACTTAGATACAAGCTCTTCAACATCAATATCATCCTCTATATTTTGTGTTTCTTCTTTTGGTAATTGTTCTTAGATAGGAATCCTATTAATTTCACTGAATACCACATTTCGGTTATAGACTAACTTATTTGTTCCATGGTTCTCTAAATTTTACCATTTTTAACCACTATAATATCAAATTTAGATGAATTTCATAGACATAAATTCAAGTTTTTTTCTATTTCCTTTGGAATATGGATGTATGTTTCACAACCAAATATTCTCAATTGTCAAAGTGATGGTTTCTTACCAGTACAAACTTCTTGTATAGTTTTTTCAACCAATGATGATGTGGGTGATATGTTGACAAGATAAAAAGCATTATCCACTTCTTACACCATATACTTCTACTCCAATTTCACATCACTTAGCATACGCAATGCCTTGTTCATGAATTTCCTATCCATAAGCTCAAAAAATCCATTATGTTTTGTTGTGTAAGGACTTATATTTTTCCTTTCAATCATGTACTACTTTTTTAATTCCTCAAACTCATTTGAGAAATATTCACCCACATTTTCTATGTGAAACACATTTATCCTTTTCTTGATCAGACTCTCAAAAAATCTTTAAACTATTTAAACTTATTGAATACCTCATATTTCTTTGTGATAAAATATATTCAAGTCTTTCTAGAGAAATAAGCTATGAAAGACATATAGAATTTAGACCTGCCTAGTGATGTGACATCTACTGGTCCAAACACATCACTATGTAATACCTATAAAATACCATTTTCTCACACAACATTAGAGTTAAATATCATCCAAATCTACTTACCATATACATAATTCTCATAAAATCAAACATCCAAAGGAAAATTAGCAATCCCTTCCACCATATCTTTAATCTACAGTGTGTGTACAACTTTATATCCAATATTATCCATCTTATGATGTTAGAGCATTATATTCTCTACCTATCTAATGCAAATTTTATTTATTTATTATTAGCCTTAAGGACAACATATTTATTGCATGCACAACTTATTTCAATCTCACCAAGGTTTAAAAAATTTCCCATGTGCACACCTCTTTTCAACACCATGGATTTGCACATCATCTTGCACACTAGCATCATTAAGTTTACTCATAGTGAAAAAATCATTAGCCAAGATAGGATTTTTAAAGAGACCAAGGAGATTCATAATCCCCCCATATCTAAACCTAATCTTCACTCATCTTCTACTCATGATCTTATAGGTTTAGTTTCTCCCAACAAGACATCACCACCATCATATTATTCATTTTATTAAAACCACTTCCTATGAGGATTCATATGGATGGAGGTACCTACAAAAATAAACCATGCATCATGGCATGCATACATACTTGAGGTTGCAAGATAAACATATCCATTACAATCACTTGAGACCTTTGTTTCACCTAAGTGTACATAATCCATTGGTTTGCACTTTTCCACCCTTTTCACTTTGCAAGTCATCTTAAAATTCCATGTTTTATGATAGTTCTAACATTTCAAGGATATTTATAGAGTCTTTGATTTTCTTAGTCTTAGACCTTACTTTAATTCCTTCTTGAGAGTGCACATGCACATAAAAGATATCTTTTGTCTGAAAAATTTAAATATCTTCCTTTTATCTTCTTTGACAATAGAGGTGCAAATACATCCTCCACTTTTGGCTCAGATGTAGTACTAGTAATAAGTATTATTAGATCATCCTAAGAGCTTAAAAAATAACAAATCAAATTTATACACTTCTCTTCATCATCCATTTAACTTTATTGGAAAATAATTGACTTAACATAGTGTTGAAGGCATTTAGGTGCTCTACAACCAAGTCACCATCATTCATTTATAATGAATACAACTTGTTCCACATGAAAGGTTTGTTTACTAGAGACTTTATGTAGTACAACATCCCCAAATTATCTATAATTTTATTCTCAATATTTTTATTTGATAAATTCAATGGAATTGAATTGAAAATCACAATATGATAGACCTCTTTTCCTTTTTTTCCATATTTTCCCATTCATTTTCCTTCATATTTACATGTTATACACTTCATACAACAACCCGTTCATCTATATCTATTAATAAATCTTCCATATTGAGTTTCTATAACTCAAAGTGTTGACCATTATTATTTTTCAATCTTTATTCTTGTGATCCATGTCATTTTACTTGCACAATATTATTTTGCACATATTTCACACTCGAAAAAATTATTTATCAAAAGTTATCACAACTCTAAATAAAGTGACAACCAAGATTTGATACCAAACGTTGGGAATAACAAAATCATAAAAAAGAGTTATGCTATAAGAATCTAAAAGCAACAAAAGAATAAAGATGTGTATCTAATAAATAATATTTCACTTGGAAAAACCCTTTCAAGTAAAAAAATAGCAAAATAACCTTTGTTTATAATAGTAACTTAACCTTTTACAATTCTATAATGCACTCCAAGCTAATGTAACTTATCATATAACACTTTATTCTTTATACACTATACCATGTAACATTAAAATTCATACATTTCACTATGTATATCCTCATACCTATCTATCTGAGATGATTTGTGTCTATATATTTGGATATTAATTTTTTATGTTCTCATAGTAATGTAATCTAGTCACACCAACTACTGTCAAAAGTGATCATTGCATAATGTTCTTCAATAACTCCATGTCATAAAATCACCAAGAAGTTACTCACACACCTCTAATCAAAATATAAAATTATATAAATATATAGTAATGCATCATGATTAACTTACATTGTATTATCGTGTTGTATAACTTATCGTAACACCATACCATGGACCAGTCAAACAACTGTGCACCACTACACAATATCTATGGTGATAATTTTATTTATATCTTGTTTTAATTAATTTTCAATTTTATGATAATAATGATAATGAATTATGATGTCTTTTAGACCAAATTTGTGTGTAATACCTATTGAAATCTAATATTCAATGTACAAGTTAATATATTTTTGTTATCATTCTAACACAAATATATTAAATATATCTATGTAAAAACACCAAGATATGTTAGTCTCAAGGCACTTATCTTTGATTATTATGTAGAGTTTCCTATTAAAATGTTCCGCATTAATAAATGACTATGTCACCTTTCTCTTCAAATTTTGTATTGATGGGTGATAAATGACATCACTCTAACTTCACCACACCATTGATTTCAAAAAATATTTTTAACAAAAAAAAAGAACTCTAAAATTCACCATATACCTCAAATATCTTGATTTATCAACAATGAAGAAAAACTACCTTATATCAAGCTAAATAAACATCAAAATTAGGGTAATCCATTTTTATTTACATCTCATAAGCTAATGAGATTACACTAGTTGGTCCAACCTTTTATGTCAATCATATTACTTATACCTCTCAATGTAATAATTTTAAATCATAAAAAACTAATACAACATTTACCTAATTTCAACATGTCTTGTAAAAATATGTATATAAAATTTGATAAATTTTACAATATATATTAATATATACTTATTTACTCATTTTAGGATTTGAAATTACATTTTATAATTAATCTATGTTGTTTTTGTATTTTAGAATACACCCTATAAGTGATGAGATGTGGGTGAGTTGGTAAAATGACTTGGTTATTTCAAGCACCTCCAGTTTCAAATCTTAGTATGGTATCAGAGGTTGGATGTGGTCGATTGTTAAGTATTCATGGGTTAGATATGGTCAATCACTAGTATTCTTGGGCCAGTTATGGCTAATCATTGGTATTCTTGGGCTAGCTGTGGTTGATCATTGGTATTCTTGGGTTGGTTGTGGCTGTTGATGGTAATCTCAAGCTAGTTGCGGCCATTCATTATTGTTTTATTGGGGATCTGAGCCCCCAATTACGTCTAAGACTGGTTGGAGCTCTAATCAAAAGTGATTGGGATAGGGACCCCTCAACCCTGACATTGAGCTAAAAAAATATTCCCTATAAAATATATGGAAAAATAAATAACATTAAACTTACTTTAAAATAAACACGTTGACACACCTACCTCATTGCACATTAAAATCTATGTTTTGTACATAGTCCCTTACATGTTTTAAGTGTTAAAAATGTGCTGCCTACTTTTTATGATTTATAGTCATTTAGATTGTACATGTAGAACACAAGATTTCATATCTGTATGGATGTTTTCAATGGTTTTAATTCATGTTTATTAAAGAACATGATTTTGGTATCCATTATGTTGTAATACCACTTGGATGGTTTCCTATTGATGTGAATAAAAATAATCCTAGACACATTAGGGTAAATATTATATTATAATTATACCATTATATTATAAATTACTAAGTTAATACGATAAGGAACAAGGCTTTTATGTTGGGTTATTTCTCAAAAGGGTTTTCCAAGGTCAAAATCTGGTGTTTCTATTTGGTATATGCCATTAAGGCATTACTTTATGCATAAAATAGATTACACAAGCTATTAAAGGGGACGAGTCTTGAAAGAATCTACTTCTCAACTGTATTCTTGAGGGTTGTCATTACTTATACTTACCACACTAGATATTTTTGGGTCTTGTCTAGTTAAAATCATTTTAAAATACTTGGCAAAAATAAAACCTTGGTTGATTTGGAATGGGAATGGGTTCATTGATGGTTTATCTATGGACCATCACTCTCATTTGTGGTTTTCCATCATCAAATTTCATAAAGTCTCTTTTGTGGAGGTGCCATGGGTGCATGCTCTCAAGTGTTTCAGAAGAGACATGTGCAAAGTGAATGATATTTTTTTAAAACTAATTAATACTTAGCTTTCCCTGCGTGAAGCTAAATCTAAGTTTCCTTTGAAAAATAATGATAAAAAAATATTATTAATAAATTATTGATTTGATGCCTCTAAAGATGCTACACAAATTTGTAGTTGTCTCTTCTAATAAACCTTGGTAGAACAAGAGAATTGGTATATGGAAACCCTGGTTTTACATTAAACCCCTAATCAATGATATGAATGGCTTTTGCCCAAGTTGCCAATGGTTGACAAGTTTAATTTTCAATGGTCTTTTCAATATGCTTCCCATTATTGGAATAGAAAGTTTGAGATAGTTTGGAATGACATCCTTCACAGAAATTTAGAAAACTTTTCTTGGTGCCTTATGCATCAAAGACCACCCTTAAGCCAGCATCATATTCATTTGGGCATTCCTCAATCTAAATTCCCTTTTTAAAGCCATACTAAGACACTTATACACTTGTTTTGATTTTGTAGTAAGGCTCAAATGCTCTGGAATTGGATCTGGGATTTCTCAAAGCCTTTTAGATTGAGCCCTTCATCTCACATAACATTTTTCATGGTGATTGGCCTATGTTTATTACAAGAACACACAACTTTGTTAATTCATTTTTTAATTTAGAAATAATCATAGCACTATTTTAAACCTCTTTAATCCCCAGTAGATTTCCATAATTTTGTGTCTAAATCAAGTCATTTTTTGCCTAGATGTTTTTTATTGTTGTCTAAAGGAAAAGTTTCCTTGACTTGATTTTTGTCAACCAAATTGATGTAACTCAATTTTTTTTGCATCAATCAACTTCGTAGAGATGGACTTTTACCAACGCAATAGAGCTTCTATTGATGTAGCATGCACCACCAGAATTTATGTTAGAAATTACTTAACACGTTAGGTTTTTTTTGCATTAGAGTTAGTTGACTATTCTAAAATTTGAATTTATTAATTTTAAATTTTTAGAGAAAAAAATCTAGGGGAATTTAAACTTGATGGCTAATAGAATTTAAAAAATAGATGAATGATGAGAACAATAACCAAAAAAAAAAAAAAACATGTCTCGCTGCAATGTCTTCAACCTACAACCAAAAGGCATGGGTTCACAAAATGTAATGACAAACTGAGATTCATCCTTACGAGCATTTTATTAACCCATATTAAAATTCCTCAACAGTAAAAGTCTTCTTTCTCATATTATGGATTGTGAAGATGTTAAGTCTCTAATTCCTAATCACTATTTCAGTGGCTCTCTTTGTACAAAAAATATATTCAAGCAGTTTTAATAGTATTTATGGATGGTTTAGATCGTTTTTTTATTAATCCGTAGATATATGATCACATTAATATGATGATGGAATTTTTTTTGGGTAACCTATGGTACAGGTGAATGTAAATCATGACACAATTGTGTCAAGGTTTTTATCATAAATTTGAATTGAATTTTCGGAGGAATTTTTTTATCAAAAAAGGTGGAAAATATTAGTATCATATTTTGCATCATTTTTTCCGTTAGGCTTCATGTTTTTTTACTTATAAAATTTACATCAAAATTTTTGGATGACATAAATTTATGTCCTAAAAAACGGAATTGCTCGTTAAAACAACATCATCATTTAAAGAAGCTTTTCTAAATTAAAACAATTTTGTCTTACAAAATTTATTGTAATTTTGCCTGACATAATCTATGTTAGAAAATTATGTTAGACACAAATTTTGAGTCAATGATCATGAAAAAATGGAATTTCAACACTACACTTTCATGCGTTCAAAATCTTAGATGAAGCCAAACTTTCATTAAAAACTTTCAAAACTACTCCGTTGAAAATCTTGGGGGAAGATCTTGGATATTTGTTACATGTATTAAAACTTTCAAAATTTCAACAAAGCGAGACTTTTATAATGAACTTTGTAAAGCGCACACTATAAAAACAAATTTATTTTGTCCGATCATGCTGTTAGACGGTCAGGGACTGCCAGCGATTCTCAGGTCAATGAACCTGTAAATGTAAGTCCTCACCAAAACACATGAATGGGCCAATCATTTTCATCTCACCCGCCACCCACGAAATGGGAAGAGGAATATTATTTTGAATTGTAGGAAACTTCTGAGCATTTTGGATTGTTTTGTTGGATATCAATTCATAGCAATGATTTGTAAACACAACCGGTCCCCTCTTTTGATTAATTTGTGGGTCGCTAATTGACTTTCTCTGTTTTCTTCTAATCTTTTATGGGCACATGAACAATTTCGACCAGCCAATGATATTCTAACATGCGACCCAGCCAATGATATTCTAAGCTTAGCTTATATTAATTTTAATTTATGTTTTTATTTTTAAAATCATATTAGTTGTATTTGATTATTTAGAAGATTAAGGAATATAATTGTATTTGTTTATTTATTATTAGAATATTTCATATTATATTTTTAAAAATAATTAATACAAATAAAAGGTTGTAAAGTAAAGTAGTTGGACATATAACGACTCAAATTTTTTGTCGAAGGAACAAAATTGGTTTTAAACACAACATAAAAATCAGCTAGTCAAAGCACGACTCATAGGACTATAAAAAGAATAATTAGAACAAAGATTAAATACATGCCACAGCCCTAGAAGGCAGAGGTGGGGGATCATCTTTGGGAAGCACCGTCCATGTAAGCGACTCGACATCAAAAATCTCTAGAGCAGTTCAACTATCAAGGAGGTAATCATGAATAGTGATAAGCCATCTATCAATAGGGTGGAAAGCAGCTAGAGAGAGCTAAGAAAGACCAACATCATATTTTCCATAAGAGCTCTAGCCTCCCCCTAGACGAGGCCGAGGAGAGAAGTGACCCCTACCTCTGGACAACTTGGGCATTAATGCATTCTAAGAGGAGGAGGTGGCAGAGAATGGGGTGGGCCATTAGGTGACATCCCACTCATATTGCAAGGGGCACTCCCGTAGTGGTTGAGGAGCTATTGCAAGTGGCCGAGGTCCAGATCCATCTTTTCCACTTGAGATTAAATTTGCATAGTGGTTAAAGAATGAACAACCTTTTGATTAACAAAAAAAAAAACTTCACAATGCTCATGATTAAAGATAGCATTGTTTCTGGCTTTCCATAACTTAAAGAGAATAATTGCACATAAGAAATGCCAGATCAAGGTAATAGAGGATGACAATTTCGAATAATCCCTGGAAAGAGAACTTGTCACCAAAAGAAAGGCTGAAGGTGGAAAGGCTTAAAAAATGAATAAACCCATCATTAGGCAAATTAAGCCAACACCAATACAAATGTTTAAATGATTCAAGACATTTTCAAGCCAAACAGAAGGGCTAGAGAATGCAGAGGTGGAGAAATCTCTCAAAAAGGTGAAGTCCTTGGAATATCAAACACCATAAAAAGGGAGACAACGTGTGCTCTAGACCAGGGTATCGCACATAGTCTAGACGAGCAAGCCAAGTCTTATGAGAGGACAAGAGACCTTAATGCCCGTTAAGTTTGCCTAAAGCTAAGAATAATGGACTCATCACTTGATAAAGTAGTCTAGGAGAGTAATTCTTGAAATGAGTATCATGGTTCCACCACCAGTTCTTCCACCAGGGCTGAGGAGGTTGTAAGCCCAATTTATGCAATATAACGTCAGGTAACAACTCTTGTATATAAATAATTGAAGCCAAGTCCACATTGTTTAACTGAAACTTAATTTTTATTTTAGGCAAGGGGATCCAATCCCTTGATGTAACCAAATCTTGAATAGTGTGAATCCATTTATAGAATAACTATAGAGCCTTAATACTAGGTAATTCAGCTAGGAGAACAAAAGAACTAGTAAGAATAGGGGACCACCATAAGTTATGGTCATCAAAAGACAACCTTGTGTGAAAACCATCTCCCATCCACTTCAAGTGGGGTTTGATGGCTTCAAACGCCTTCCAAATCCTTTTGGCCACAAAAGAGCCAGAGATCTTGAGATGAGCCGTAGTGATAAGAAAGGATTAGAAGCCAATAATTTGGCAACTAATTTTACCATACGGATAGCTCACAGAGATACAATACTTTAGCATATTTTTTCAAGATTCATTGCTCTCAATGGCCCGTACAACCCACTTGAAACATAAGGCCAAACTTTACTTAAAGGTGCCAGTGATGCCCATACCACCCTTATCATGATGGAGGCAACAAATATTTTAGGCCACCTAATGAAAACTTTAGTCATGATTAGAATTGGTCTAGAGGAAATATCTAAGGATTTTGACTAGTCCTTCATAGGAGGCCTTGGAGGGAGTCCAATAGGAAGAATAGTAGACATGAGTGGCAGCTAAGACTTTGGTACAAACCTGAAACTTTCTACTAGAGATAAGGATTTAGCAATTTAGTATCCAATCTTCTTTTCAATCCTATTGAGGATATACTACTAAAGCTTGGCCAAAGAACTGTTAAAAGTGAATGGGATGCCCAAGATCTTGAATTGTTCCCCTCAAAAAATATATTGCCAATTATAAGTGAGAATCCAATTAGGAGTAGGCATCATACTTTTTCAAAAACATTGGGCTTTCCTTCATTGGAGACTAGAACCAAAAGCCAAACAAAAAGTGTCTACACGTTAGATAGCTTATTTAAAAGTGGCCTCTTGTTCTTTGAGTGTGTAGAAGGTGTCATCTATAAAATGCCCATTAATGCACTAGGAGGTACATTCAAGAAAGATAATGCCATGAACAATCCCTTGAGAAGCTCTGGAATCTAGGAGATAACCCATGACATCAACAAATAACACATAGAGTATTGGAGCAAGGAGACATATGTCACGAATAAAGTGTTGAAGCTCAATCCCATTTTTTTACGACCATAAATAGTGAGGCATGCTGAAGCCTCTTGAAGCAAAGTATAGATAATAAAAATGAAGTAGGGGTCAAAGCCAAGAGCTTTGAGCATGACCAGAATGAGATGCCACTCAATTCTATTAAAGGATTTTTCAAAATATAATTTAAAGAAAATGGTTCTCTGGAGTGAGGAACAGGACCAAGCCATGCCCTCCTAGGATGTAATAAGATTATCCAAAATATAACACCCTTTAATAAAACATGTTTGCTTTGGTCTAATAATGGTTGGTAAGATGAGGCAGATTCTACTGGTGAGGACCTTGTCAAGAATATTGTAAAAAACATTAACCAAGGTTATAGGCCTTCGAATGGTAAGGAACTTATGATTGCCAACTTTAGGAATAAATTTTATATTACCTTGGTTGATCATGAATCCAAGAGATTGATTCTATAGGTAATCCTTGTACACCACAATAAATCTAGCTTGATAAGTTCCCACATGGATTTGATTCCATAGGGCTTCCTTGTACACTTGTAGCAAATTTGGCCCAATAAATTCCTAGGTGGCTTTGTATAACTCACAAGGGAATCCATTGAGGTTGGGGGCTTTATCATTGCTCATGCAATGTAGATCCTATGTGACCTCATGCAAGGTAAGTGGGGCATCATAGATTCGTTGATCGGTAAAATTGAGTTTACAAGGCACCACATCAAGTGACTTATGAAGTGTCTGGGTTTGGTCAATAATTTATGGTTGAGCTGGAAAAATCATTGCCAAAAAAGCTAAAGAGTTGTTGTATTGAGAAGTGAGCCAGGATTGAGCCACTTGAATGGCTTTGATCTACCCACAATATTGCTTGGCTCTCAGTGGTTTAAAATTTTCCTTGGAGGCCTTGCCACCAATTTTAAGTCAATGAAGTCAAGCACATAACTAGGCACCTTTGTCCACATGGCTATCAACAAATTTGTGATGGTGTTTGAGAGATGTGTTAAGTCGTTACAGTTAAACATTGAAGGGATCTAACTCATCTAGAAACATGTTATTCACTAATAATACCCTTATCTAATATAATTTATACCCTCAAAGTGTTGTAGTTCTTATGCTTTATAAGGATCATTTATTTCGTGCCAAAATGGCAAACATATAAACTAGTCTACATGAACACACCCCTACATATATTTGTTGATGTGAGATTGATGATGGACATAGATGCTCTTGTCTTATCCAATTTGGGTAAGATATTTTTTAGCATAACTGTCAAAACTCTGGGCTAGGTAGTAGAACCATATTTTTAAATTTGAAGGTAAGTCCATAGCGGACCCTTCCCCTAAGTGAGGTATTTCACCTTTTCCAACCACCTGTTCAATCTCAAACCATCCTCATGGACCTATCTTTTCTCAAAGTTCCTTCCCCCTTACCCACTATTTGGTCATAACCCATCCACCTCCTCCAGCATATTATCTTTTTCAATTCGCCTCTTCTTGTGTGTTTCTGCCCACCACTATACATCCACCTCCACATAGTTTTCTTCACATACTCACTCACCCTGAAGAGTATTCATGTTTCACTACCTCTTACTTTTCATCTTCTTATTAAAGTATTTACCACTTTCTTGAGCATTCAAATGATTACCCATCATATTCATTCATATTTTCAAGATGGATTTCATGTCAAACTCTTATATTTCCATTATTCTAACATTAAATAATTCCACCACTTCTATTGTAACAACATCCTTCTCTATTATTTATACCTTTAGGATGTTTGTAAAGAGTTCATCCACCTCTTCTTTCTCACTCATCCCCTCCATGCCACATTCTTAATCTTCCCTCTTTTCTTTAGTTGATGTGTTATCCCCACTACTTGTAACAGAATAAACATTAAGAGAATCAAACACCACCTCAATTACCATCATCTTGTCTCAAATAAGAGATAGTCTTCTTCTCCTCCTTATTCAAATATAAGACCCCCACAAACAACCATCTCAATTTTTACATCTTCTCTTAATGGAATACATTTATCTTCGTATAGTGCAATATATTCTTCCTTTACACTCAATTATCCCTCTAAATCAACATTATATCCACTCACTTACACATCTTTTACCTCTACATCCTTGCCTTTCAAAATACTTGCATTTATTACTCTGTCCACTATATCTTTTTAGTCCATGCCTTGCAGGAAACTATAAGAATCAATTGAAACAATAATTCTTACCCAATAAAACTCTTAGAATTATTTATTTATCATCTTATTGGTTGATATGAGAATTTTTCATATTCTAGTTACATAGAATTATTTTAATATTTAAAACAAAAAATTCAATGATGACATGTGTACCATAAAAATAATTACTAGCATTAAACAATCCCTTTTTTGCTCACATAAATTATCAAATAATTTTTTTTTAAACAAAATTTTTAAAGATAACATCTGTCCAACAACATTATCTATTAGCATTAAATTAGAGAGAATTTCCATAAAATCATCAATATAATAATTATTATTAAAGTGTTAATTAAAGGCAATAATTTTTAGTTACTAAATTATTGGAACTGACATACTTTCTAAAAATTAGAGGCTTGACACTTAGTAAAATATAATACCACACTTACTTTTATATTCATTATTAAAAAATGTTATTCTTTAACTCGTACAAGATACATATTTATCTTTAACTTGTACTAAGCACATATTTATTAATTATATAAAGATATTATTTTTATTATTATTTTAACTCATGTTAAATTTAATTATATATGAAATATATCTACTTCATTAGTTAAATAAAGATATTATTTTTATTTTTATTTATATTAAATTTAATTGTAAATAAGATATATATGTACTTTCCTAATCATTTTATCCCTTAAAATTAAAAAATTGACAGTTAGTTGCTGGTATAGTACAATGGCAATAACTTACTTCCCGATACTGTAAACTGAAATAATTTAGGTCAGCCACGTTAATTAACAATCTTCCATTAAGTTACATCGATTGTGATGGCACATGGGAACGTACGTTAGCGGCCTGTCAACCTCGAGTTGACGGCACAGAAGCTATGTGAGACAAGAAAATGAAAGGGATGGTTTGTTGACGTATCATGTGACCAGAGAATTCAATAATGGTGAATGGGCCTATCATTTACGAAATGGGAAAAAGTAGCCTCGCTGATAAGAGGGGATGGATATTCATTGTATATATGAAAGCTGCCAGCTTGACCCACAAAATTTGAGGCCCTTTGCAACGTCAGCGGAGGACCACCCTTTTGGATTGTTTTGCTGAATATCAATTTTCAGCAATAATTTGAATACCCTCCTTTGACTAATTGGTCGGTCCAAATTGACTTTCCTAAGATAGTTTAGTATAAGCTTTTATAACCACATGACCTATTTCAAAAAGTTATTAGCCACTTTAGATTTAGGTGGTGTAGATGGTTTATTGAAGATTTGTTTTTGAATTGAAATATGTGGTTTATTTAAAGAGATTTTACATTGAGTTTATATAGCGTCAATTTTTATTTCAAAAAGTTATTAGCCATTTTAGATTTACATGGTGTAGACAGTGTATTGAGGACTTACTTTTGAATTGAAACATGTGGTCGATTTAAAGAGACTTTACATTGAGTTTACATCACATCAATCTCAACTTAGGTCTTGTGCCATTATATTTTATGATAAAAGGTTATAGTGAAGAATATAATTAGGTTTGATTATCTAGAAGAGGAGGTGGCATCGTTTCTTTTAATATCTTGGAATTCATTCACAAGCACTAAAATTACATAGAATTATGATTGTGAACATACATAATATGTAGTTATAACTCTTTTAGAATTTTTTTGGACTAATTAATTTGCACAATATCTTATGCATACATTGTTGAGGATTAGGTCAAGATCAAATTAGTGAATCAAAACTAAAACCCATATCAACATTAATTTGCTCAATTGTTTAAAAAGTTTCAAAATGTGGAAACGTTTATGCTTTATGTGCATTTCTACACATTGTGGAAACTTCCACAACAATATGTGCAATTTTTCTCATTTTGGAAACTTCTATGCATGTTTTGTGTATTATATGAAGTTCTTAAAACAACAAAAGTATATATTCTTCTCAATATGGGATTTTTTTTTTTAAAGTTCAAATTGTATGCCCTTCTCTAAATGTTGAAAACCTTTAAACCTTGAATTTATGACTATAAAGTTAGAGAAGGGTTTAAACGTTACATAAGGGTTCAAATGTTATTGTTTGATGCCACTTGCCTCTGCATGTGCTAAAAAAGACAATTTCAGTAAAAGTAGAATAAAATTAAATATTTTTTTTCTAAATACACTAAAATGTGTTTGCATACCTCTCTTTCAATGTGGCATTATCGAATTTAGATTGCAAGAGTGTTTTTTGCTTTCCCTAGTTTCACTCAACCACGTATTTACTCTTGATGTATTTTTCTCATAGTTTACATTGATGCTAAATGAATGGCATCGATGTTTTATATTTGGTTTTAAAATGATAGAACATCGTATGCGGTTATGTTGTTTTAAAACCACACACATGGTTAAACCCTGTACGTGATTTTAACATTGAACCATGTATACAGTTATAGCTTGGTAATACTGAGCCTATGTCATAGAACCGCGTATATAGTTTTTAAAAACCATGCACACAAAATTGATTTCCTAAAATTTTATCCATTTTTTGGCCCCCCATCTAAGTGCACTAACCCTACATGAGCGCTTAAAATTAACCCATGATAATAAAGTGAATACTATCAAATCCACTACATGTGAAACTTTAACAGAAGTTCAAAATAAGGTGTTACCTAAGGAGCTACCAAAGAAGCTAATCATATGACCTTAAAAATATGTACCCAAAATTGAAGAACTTACTCATTCATGTACCCAGGTAACAATATCACGACCTCTTAAACCCATTTAAGATATAACACTTACCAAATATCCAATCATTTTCCATGCCATTCAAATAACTAAAATTACTACTTTACAAGAGGATAAAATTTTTTACATAATTATACTACAAACACCTCATTTTGGTAAGAGTCATGTATTTTCATTGTCTTTGTCATGATATAGTCTATTAGGTTCATTTTCTTACTCTAGGATTTTATTCGTACACTTTCCCTTCACAATGGACCCTTAATATTCTTGAATCATACATTTTTTCTCATGAACACCTTCATATCTATTATTTTTCTATCATAAATTCCACCCAATTATCCTGTAATTCATTTCGGTCTATGTTTCATAGGTCTTCTATCTTGTCCCTTTGAGGAATAGTCTGAAAGTGGTCTAGATCACTTTCAAAATAATCTAAAATTGGTCAAGTCATTTGTGAGTCTTTTTTGAAAACATTTCATGTTTTCTCATGCACACAGAGTTTTATTGTTACATTTGGAGGTTACGTGAAGGAGATAAAGAGAAGAAATTCCATGCATTTTCCCCATCATTTCCACAAAACAAACACAGAATCCTACCCAATATCAACCTATGCATCTACCCCAAAAATTGTAGAACCATAAAAGAGTGGAGTAAAATATCGACACCTAGTGACATAGTTAGTAGATGCAGAGGTACATAATTAACGACATGCTTATTTTGTAGGTACACCATCGATGATTAGCCAAATCTTCCCCATCCAAGAACTAGTTCAGTGTTTATAGGTGCTATCCCTATCATCTTCCATACCCTGATTTTAGCTCTATAATTCCATATTACTTCCAAGGTGGAGGGATTGTAGAACTACAAGAGGGTTAGGAGGGATTTATAGATGAAGAGGGATAGGAGGGTTTTACAAGTGAGGAGGGATAAGATGGTTTTATGGTTTAGGAGGTATAAAAGGGTCAGATTGTTTTTAGTGCCACTTGCCTCTACATGGGCTACATGGGCTAAAAAACAATTTCAAATAAAATGAAACAAAATTAACTTTTTTTTTCTAAATGCACTAAAATGCGTTTGCATACCTCTCTTTCAGCATGGCATTATTAAATTTAGGTTGTTAGAGTGTCTTTTGCTTGTCCTAGTCTTACTCAACTATGCATTTCCTCTTGCTATCTTTTGTTTGTGGTTTGCGTTGATGCCAACTAAATGTCATCAATGATTTTTGTTCATTTTTAAAATAATATAATTATGTACACAATTATGCTATTTTAAAACCGCATACATGGTTAAACCACATACATGACTTTAACATTGAACCACATATACCATTCTAAGTTGGTAATATAAAGCCTATATCATAAAACTGCACATGCAGTTTTTAAAAATTGCATGCACAATCAATTTCATAGAATTATATCCACTTTTTGGATTCCCATCTACGTGCACTTTCCCTACATGAGTAATTAAAATTAACCCATGACAATAAAGCGAATACTATTAAATACTCTACTTATGAACCTCCAACATAAATTCAAAATAAGGTATTACCTAAAGAGATACCAACGAAGCTATTCATATGACATTCAAAATATGTACCCAAAATTAAAGAACCTACTCATTCATGTACTGAGGTAATAATATCAAAATATTACATGAAAAATACTTCCACACTACACGCTATAATAAAAACTTTCCACACTACATGCTATAATACTTCGTGGAAAATCTTAGAAAATTCTAGTAATCTGTGGAAAATATACCATGAAATCTTGTACATTTAAAAAAAGAGAGACTTTCATAATGAAATTTGTAAACCATACATCATAATTTTCCATTTCCAAAACAAGTTTATTTTCTCCAATGGAGGAAACTTCTTGTAAAGAGAATTTTGGATTGTTTTATACGTGCATGTATATCCCCTCCTTTAATTAAATTATTAGTCACTAATTTAATTTTATACGATATATTATTTTAAGTTGTTAACCACATGGCCTAATTCAAAAAGTCATTAGACACACTTAGAGTTATGTGGTGTAGATGGTTTATTGAAGACTAAATTTTGAATTTAAACATGTGACCCACTAAAATATACTTTACATTGAACTTACAATATATTAATATCAATCTAAATCTTTTTCTATCACATCTTATATGAAGAAGTCATAGTGAAGAATATTTAAAAAAGGAGGTAATGTTTTTTATCTCATTGAATTAAAATACATTCACAAGAACTAAGAATACACAGAGTCATGATTCCAAACATGCATACTATGTAGCTACAACTCTTCAAGACGTTTTTTCAACCAACTAATTTGCATAATATTTTATGCATCCATTGTTGAGGATTAGATCAAAATCAAAGGAGAAGTAAATAATAGAATTATACTTATCAGATTAATGAAGCATAACTAAAACCTAGATCATCACCAATCTGCACAACAATAAAAAATAGTTACAAAAATATGGGAACTTTTATGCACTTTATGTAAATTTATACACATTGTGGAAAATTTAACATACATTATGTGCATTTTTTTCTCATTTTGGGAAATTTGTGCATCTTAGGAACCACTGTGCATTATGTGAACTTTTATGCAAAATTGATAACTTTAGAAGGCTATAACTTTTATCTATGAACTCGAAATGACATGTTATTTTTTTAGAAAGTGCTTGATTTTTAGAGGAAAATGAAAGTATTTTTCTGAAAGAAAAATACTTTTTGTGATGCCCATATACATGCACTTTCCATACATCTATGTGCACTTTTATTCTTAATGCTTGATGTTAATGTGAGATTGCTTAAAGACCCATATGCTCATGCATCATCCAATTTGGGTAATATTGTTTTGAGCACAATGCTCATAAATTTGGGATGGGTGGTAGAACCACCTATTTTAATTTGAGGGTAAGTCCATAATCGGCCCTTCCTCTAGGGGAAGTATTTAATCTTTTCCAACCATCTACTAGATCTCAGACCATCTTGTTGCACCTATATTTTATCAACTTTATCTCCCCCTTACCCACCTCTTGCGCATAACCCATCCACTTCATCTAACATACTATATTTTTCATTTTCCATCTTCTTATGGGTTTATTCCCACCACTATCCATCCACCTCTACCAAGTTTTCTCCACACAATCTACACATACTCATTATTCCCAAGAATATTTATCTTCCACTACCTCTTTTTCCTTAGATTTCTTGTTAAAATATTCACCACTTTCTTGGGCATCAAAAAAAATACCTATCACCTTCAATTATATCTTCAAGATGGATTATATGTCAATCTATTATGTTGCCATCATTACAACATCACATAATTCCATCACCTTTGTTGTAACATCCTCATCCTCTGTTATTTTTGCCTTTAGTATTTTACCAAAGAGTTTGTCAACCTCTTTTGTCTCGCCCCTTTCCTCTATGACACATGTGTGACATTCCTCATCTTCCTTATTTTACTTAGTTGATGTTTTATCCCCACTGACTACAACAAAATAAACATTTAGATAATCAAATATATCCTTAATCACCCTCGTCTCTTCTCCAAGTAAGAGATATTATTCTTCACCTTTGTGGTCAAAATCTGGACCTCTATGAATAACCATCTCAATTTAATTAACTTATCTTAATGAAATATATTCATATTCCTATAATGCAATATCTTCTTCATCTCTACTCAATAATCCCTCTAAATCAATGTCACATGCACTCACGTGTGAATCCTTTACGTCTATGTCCATGCCTTTACTTCTCCTTCTTTCCCTATATCTTTTCTAATGTGTTTGATAGATAAAATTGGTGGGGGTTGTTTCCCTAGGGATCCCTCAATGTTTGAATCAAATTCTCAAATTTAATATTATTTTTAATGGTATGCTCTGCTAAATCCTCTTGACTACTTTGGAGGAATTGAGGAACTACAAGAGGGTTATGAGGGTTTTAGAAGTGAGGAGGGATATGAAGATGTTGAGGGAAAAGAGGGAAAGTATGGTTTTATGGGTTAGGAAGGATAGGAGGGTCAGGTTATTGTTCAGTGCTACTTGCCTCTGCATGTGCTAGAAAAAATAATTCAATTTCAATAAAAATACAACAAAATTAACTAATTTTATTTCTAAATGCACTAAAATGACTTTGTATACCTCTCTTTTAGTATGACATTATCGAGTTTAGGTTACTAGAGTGGTTTTTACATGCCCTGGTTACACTCAACCACATATTTCCTCTTGTTGTCTTTTACTCCCACTTGGTGATAATGCCAAATGAATGACATCGATGATTTTTTTTGGTTTTAAAATAACTAAACCACGTATGCAGTTATGTTGTTTTAAAACTATGTGTGTGGTTGAACCATGTACATAATTTTAACATTGAACCATGTATATCATTTTGGCTTGTTATTATGTGATTTTAGCATTAAACCATGTATGTCAATCTGGCCTGGTAATACTGAACCTATGTCATAGAAATGCATAGATAGTTTTTAAAAATTGCATACATATAATCAATTTCATAAATATATGTATGATTTTTGGTCCCCCATATATGTGCACTTACCCTACACGAGTGCTTAAATTAACCCATGACAATAAAGTGAATCTGGTCATCATTAATGAGAGGACAAACCATGTTTTGGGCATATTTTTTATATGTTAATATTGTATTTGGGTATATAGTGTGAGCAAATAAAAATAGACTCTCTAGTTACATAGTGAAAGATACATCTGCAGGATTTTGAGCAATTGCATTGATTTGACTGAAACTAAGTGTTGTTTTAATAAGATAGTGGTTAAGAGAGGTGGAGAAAGACACCTTAAAATTCTTGAACCATGATAATCCATTTTTTAGTGTTGGAGGATAGCAACAGCCAGACCCCTATTTTGGGAGTCTTTTTATTTTTATGCAATCTGATTATATTTTTGGTGAATGAATGATCATTAGACCTACTTGGCATTGTGTTCTTTTTCATCTACCATTGATTGGAATTATGTAACAAGTGTATGATTGAAGGAAAGACTCAGGAAGCTCGTATGGTGCTATTAAATTGATTAACAACCCTATAAACTGTAACAATCAATGCATGGCATAATTTGACTATAATTCATGAAGAAAGGGTCATATCACTCATCAAATGCTTTGAGGCCATTAGGTGAGTCTTTTGATTGATCTTGTTAGATTTCTTAACATTTAAATGAGATTTGTACACAACATAACCATTTTGGCAACATATAGACATGTAGATGGTCATAATTGTTCATAGTTAAGTCTATTTTGACTTAGTTAAAGTGATCCAGTATAAAATATATTTTGTTCCTTGAGTAGGAAAATTCTATGTCTCCAATATTGAAGGTAAGAGTTTAAGAAGAAAAGTTTCTTATTAGCGATTTGGAATATGTGCAATTTATTATATCACATACCAATCTTTCAAGAACCGTTACATATTGTCATTGATTATATTGATGAAGGTTGGTAAAAATAATTTTAAATAATAGCCTCTAATATTATGTGTTTTCTTGATCAAACACCTTGCACGAGTGTCCATAGAGATATATAAGTATGGAATCATAAATAAGGCTCTATGTCTCAAAAATGAGTAAAGATCTTACATTGACACATTACATTCAATGAATATTTTTAACATCTTGTATATAGTTATAGCGAGTACAAATAGACTCTCTAGTTACACAATGAAAGAAACATCTATAGGATTTTGAACAATTGCATTTATTTGAATGAAACTAAGTGTTGTTTCAATAGGATAGTGGTTAAGAGAGGTGGATAAAGACACCTTAGAATTCTTGAACCGTGGAAGGAGACTTTAAAGGTACAAGGTGAGTAAAAAAAATCTTATGCCCTATTTTGTTGTTTAGACATAGTGGTTTGTGTCAACTATAAACTTTATCCATGCATAACTTATTTGGAGTCACTCAATTTCATTACATCAAACACTTCACTCACTAATTATGGTTTCAATTAGTTCACAGTATATCCCCAAGAAACAAGTAACCCTTTCTCTATTGATTGACCCAAAGTAGGGCATAAGGAAGAATACCACATTTTAGCTTCCAAGACAGTTATTTGAATCCTTAAACCTATTCTAATTCATATGAAGGACCTCTTTTGATTTCACAATAGTGTCATTATGTTAATACATTTGGACAGTGTTTTGATTTCACATATTTCTGTATTCAATAGTTTATGTTCTCTTTATTCAATAGTTTAGCAGAATGATTAAATATAGTTTGTGATTTATTTTTGGAAATTATTGCTAATTAAATTTTGTAATTATGTGGTAGGTGGAATTAATTATACATGGGGAGTGTGGTTGAAATATGAGAGTAATTCCATAAATTTATATGAAAGAAATCAAACATACTAGACTAGGTCAATACATAATAAAAAACATTACATGAAATCTCATGTGTGGTGGCTAATGCCATCAATTGGAGGTAGCTTAGAACCAAAACAAATTTAACATAGATTGATGGAATCAAATAGGTTAATATTCTCCTCCAATACAACATGGTGTATCCTACCTACAATGTTCCATTAGCAAGCTATGAGTATACGACATTCATAGATAGGCGAGGTAATGATTTCTACATACAATGGTCATATGAATGGCCACATGATGATGTTGTTTTCCCTGATGCATGGGGTACTCCTGGATCTATTCTGGCATATCTTAGGCCCTTTTTTGAGAAGTTATTTCCAATGAAGGTGTCTAATGATTAGAATGCCTATGTGCATCTGGTTCAGGGATGAAATATTTTTATTTGTGTAAAACTCCCTTTCATATTACATTTCAAACTATATAGTGTTTGGAATAACCTGTTTCAGGAATCCAATCTTTGTTATGCTACATTGTGGAAGAGATACACATTCTCCCACACCAAAAAATGTCCTCTCATACAATCGGGTTACATTATTTCAAGGACAAAACCACTATTTTTTTCACACATCTTCTAGAGGATGAAAGCGATGATGATTATGATCTAATGGATGAAAGTGATAATGTTGAAATTGAATAGAATATTTTCATAAAAATATGGTTCAATATTGATAAATAGTTTCATTTAATGGTAAAGAAATTACATATTTGTGTATTACATATTAGTTAATCTTGATGTTGATTTTAATTATTATTCTTAATGTTAGTTGTTGTTCTTGATGTTGATGTCAGTTCTTGATGTTGATGTTTCAATATTGATGCAGATGTTAGTTCTTGATGTTGATGTTTCAATATTGATGCAAATGTTGATTTTAGTTCTTGTTAATTCTTAATGTTAGTTATTGTTCTTGATGTTGAGGTTAGTTATTCAACATATCTGATGCAGAGGTCCCTTGTAAAAAGTTTCAACTTGCAACTCCTTCTCTAACACACTGGTCCTTTAGTCACTTCCTACTAGCCATTTTGACACTGTTTCCTATTTAGTATAAAATAACATAATTGGTAATGGCTCAAAAGCATCAAAATATCTTTTCCCCAGTCCCAAGACACTTGTGTGTCAAATTTGGTAGGACAACTCTTTGATTAGGTCCACTTTCACCTTTTAGGCCTAACCTACTAACCCTTTCTAGGCCTGTTTCAACTCAGTCCTTGAGAAATCCATACAACACATTCCGTATGGTCCTAAAAACTTGAAAATATATCAGAGGACCATAGTGTCAAGTTTATTTTTTAATTGTTTTTTCTTGATACTCCCTTACTATCAGTTTTTTAAGTGTTTTTTCTTGAGGAGGCCATGGACTCCTCTCAGATCCTAGCCCATCAACAATCCAACCCAATATTTAAAATTATTATCTAAAATAAGAGTAATCATATTTGTCAAGATGGCCTATTCAAATTTTTACAACACCATGCCCAAATAACAATCATCAGATTCTTCCAAAAAAGAAAAGGGTTGCTACCAAACAATGGAAAACCCTCATAAGGTAAAATTGATCCTTGATGAGATGAAACATAGGTTTCATGGGTGTTATCCCTAGACCCAAGACTCTTAGATTTTGGGTTCAAGAGAATTGGTAGCTGGCTGGATCAATTGACTTTTTGATATTGCAAAAGGGTTATTTCATGGCCATCTTCTCATTAAAACATGAAGAAGATCAAGCTTTTTACAGCAACCCTAGTTCATGAAAAGATATGGTATTTTCATGAAACCAATGTTGGTTGCCTTCAACCTAATGCAGGATCTACCATATACTGTCTAGGTTTAGATTAGGCTTTCCCTCTTTCTAAATCAATATTAATAGGAATCATTACTCAGGAAAATGGGCAGTGTCATTGGAGAACATAATA
The DNA here is from genome assembly GCA_037957365.1 of Torreya grandis. Lineage (NCBI taxonomy): Eukaryota > Viridiplantae > Streptophyta > Pinopsida > Cupressales > Taxaceae > Torreya > Torreya grandis. Next base: position 5,294,515 of record JARHVA010000171.1, on the reverse strand, counting down.
CAGCTTTTTAGTTCACTAAACACCTAGAGGTCCTAAACCATGCTTGAATCTATGCTAATATAGATATGGAGAAGCCATTGCCAAACAAGGTACTATTTAGTTTTTTTAAAAGGCAAAATTTATATATATGAACAAGATAAATATAATGAACGATGACTATAAGAAATTAGATCATCTAAAAATTGATCAGCAGGAATCACGATGAATAAAAACACTAGGAGCACTACATTATGTTATAACACATTGAAATCATAGCATTCAAGGTTAAAAAGACCAACAATATATTAAAAGGAGAGATTGATTATCATGAGCTATTGTAAACATATAATTTTCCTCTTGAGGGGAGTGATTATTCCATGCTTTGGTGGAGGATAAGATATTGTTAGTGGGACTAACTAGGCTTCAAGAATGATCCTTGTGATTCTCTTCATTGTGAAGAACTTTTGTAAAGATGGCATGTTGTTTTATTGGGCAGAGTGTCTAGGATGGACTCAATGATTGAAGCCTCCAATATTATATTAGGAGATCCATTGAGCAATAGAGAATTTACTGCATCCATGGTTTTTTCATGTTTGACCACTATTTTTCTCAAATTTTATAACATGATTGGAGAGATTCAATTATTGTGTGGTGAGACTCAGTGAATTGAAGGAAAGTGATAAGGGTTGTTTCGATGAAAGGGTTATGGACACTTTTGTTCTCAAGGATGTGTCTTGATTATTATATAATGGAAGATATGTTTATCATGGCCTAAAGAAGATCCTCATTCTTAGATTTGGAAGTAGTAGAAGTGAAAGAAGAATAGCCCAAGTTAGCCATTGTGTGACTGGAGTGTAAGGATTTGCTTTGGACATGAGGGGGAAGGGTATTGGAAATTCTTCCTCCAAGGGAATTATGAGGGATTTCAACATGAGTGAGGGTAGTCAAGTAGATAGGCCTATGAATATTAATCATGTTTGGATTGAGGGCAAGGTGTGTAAATGAGTGATTCAAAGTAGAATGGACTTATTACAATTTTTGGCTGTGTAATTCCTCTAAAAGAGCCTGCACAAATTGAGGGATGTGGGGAGGGACAAGGGGTTTTTTAATAATACAGAAATGTGGAAATTCAAGGGTAGAATATATTACCTTGGTGAGGTCCATTGCTTGAGTCCAATGAGATTGAGAGTGAGAGTTAGAATGTTTTACAATAGCTAATTTCCATACTACACTATTTTAGAGCTACCTCTAAATCACAGTACTACCATGCATTGATTGTTACAACTTACCCCAATGCATTGAATATTATAATGCTATCATGCATTTAATATTATAATACTTTCATGCATTGACTATTACAGTATTTACATGCATTGAATGTTATGTTATGCATTGACTATTATAGTTCAAAGGGTTGCTAATAAATTTAATAGCACCAAACGAGCATCCTGAGTCTTTCCTTTGTTCATACACTTGTTACATAATTCCAATAAATGGTATATTCAAAACAACACAATGCTAAGTAGGTCCAATGATCATTCATTCACCAAGAATTCAATTAGACATTGCACAAAAACAAAAAGACTCCCAAAATAGGGGTCTAACTGTTGCTATCCTCCAACACTAATAAATGGATTATCAATCCTACAAATTATATCTTAGAATACATTAATACTTCTTAAAAAATGTGTAACATTTCTATCTAATTCCATTGATCAACACATTTATCATTCACATTTTACTATATAATCAAAAAACACAAAATAGGGGATCTGCTCACACTCTCCTTGAATAAGGTATTTTTTTTCTTGCTTCAAATCTACATGCATAAATGACTCCATTCAAAAGTCCTCATCTTTTGTATGAAAAATAATTGAGTGTAACTACCTACAAGATGTCTTCTAATGGTTATGAGTCAAGTTTGAAAAGGGTGACTAGCACCAATAGAAGAGAGACAAGAGAAACAATACCCAAATAGGGTTCTATAGACACAGTCTTCAATACAAACACTTCATTCTTGATTATTTAAACCTGTATTCTCAAATATGTTCATTCAAATACCTTGGAAATGTATTTTCAACCTATATATTCTTCAAACACATTTGAAAACTATTACTAGTCTCAATCTTCATTAACAAAACACTTATACTCAGCCACAAAAGCAATTACTCAAAACAGGGAATATAAGTCTACAATAATTTTTATATGGATTCTCTTTGTTCTTTAACTCTTCCACATTCAAATTTAATAACTATATACTCTTTCTAACTGACTCCAAACTCCTATAAGAGGACACACAACGGAATCTTGATTTCCCTTTTCCTACTTAGAGTTTTCTTACCAAATAATTGCATTATGACTTGATTTTCACTATATGACATATCCATCAACACAAAAATAGAATCATAAGAAATTATAAACCTCTTACACATGAGTAATTATACATAACTAATTATTATTATTTGTGTATGGAATACCATGTCTATTGGGATACTTGCCATTGGCTTGTGAAAATAAGATATCGAACTCTGACTTTAAAATCTATAGATACTAGTCATATATGGAAACTATTCCTTTGTGATTAAATTGCATAGCCCACATAATCTTTACCCTTACATCATAGAGTGATTTTGTGTAGGCATGGGTAGCTTATAAATTGACAAACTTTATTTTAGCATCCATCTTCTCATCTGTCAGTGTGAGAAGTGCACGATGCAATTTTTTGACCTCTATGCTCTTGTTAGCTAATGTAGTTTCTAATTTGATAACCTTTACCCTTGCACGATTAAGAAGCTTAGTCAAAAATTGGGTTTCCCTCTTGAGTGAATGTTTTTTTTGCAACCGCTAGTGACAGTTGCAAACCAAGATGTTCTTATATGCCCATTCAATTTTGGGATATCATCCTTGCAAGAAGTTTTTCCATGTCCTCGAGTGATTGGGTAGCCACATTTTCTTATAGATTTGGGACTTCCTCTATAAAAAATACAATACATGTGAAATTCAATGATATCATTCAATATTTTTAGCATTGAAAATCGAAAAAAAGCTAGACATAAATTAGGGTCCATAAGAATATTCAAAAGCTAAGAACATTCAATTTTTTATAATTATGAATAGTTCCCTTACACACAAAGAGTTTTCTAACTTAAATGAAAAAAATGAAATCATTATATTGGAGTATGAAATCTTAACCTATGGCATGGTCATTTTGATGTATTGGAATGTTGCCCAATTCCTTCTCACCCCTCGTCCCATGCCTCAAACCATGGGCCATAATCATCAATAATTGTTGTGTTGATTCCCTAAATAGACGAACACCTGATAGGAGACAAAAGAATGTTAAAGAGACAAGCCATGCATACAAATATTATATTTCACTCCTCCCCACCATGATTACTTTTATATAGACATAGAGACATGAAAACATGTGAACTTTGTCACCAACATGTGAAAGAATGAAAGGAGAATAATGTATACATGTGAAGATGATAGATCATCAGTTGAAAACAACACATACCATACAAAGAAAAAATATATGATGAGTACATGGGGAAAAAATTGCATCATTCAACCATGCATGATTGTGTAATACATTAGTAAATGTAAATTAACCACCAAACTATTACTTAAATTGTACATAAACAAAAAACTACATATCCCAGACAAACCAAAAATGAAACACTTGTATTCAAATCTCCTATCCACATAATATGTTTGAACACACATCAAATATGTCATGCACATTATGTAAAAATATATGTATGTAAATAATAGTGTCCAAGGCAATAGCCGCAAGCCAATTTCAATATTCATGGCATGGCCTTTAGGCCTCTGGAAATGGGCAAAAAAGTGGAAGCAATCAACCACATGAATGCACACATATGCATGTCACCTTGGACACCTGCATTTAAAAATTTATAGTTTAGAATTCTTGATAAAATGCAAGAATAAGACACCAACATGAAGAATAAAATTCTCAATTTTGGTAAATAAGAAGTAACTATCATACCTCCTAAACATGGTCCATCCATGCCTATGACTGTGCCAACTCATCTCCATCAAAAGCCTATATGCAATAACAATATACATCACTATCAAAATATGTAATGACAAGGTTGAAATAAGGGTACGAGGAATAAATAAGATTGCATATAATACATAGTCATTGTAAGAAGTAAAATATCAATTTGTGAGGTAACTTGTCATGTGCACTTTCATTTTTTATGCCCCCTTGATGAACATATCTACCATTCTATAAATTCACTTCTCTCAAAAGAATGTGATCCTCATCACTAGAATGGGCTTGAGGATTGCCCCTCTGTAATCGAAATGGTGATTGGTGTAGAAATATCAATTTTAATATTGAGTAAGCCGAATTGAACTTAACATTAACTTTGTAAAAAGCAATGAACATAATGTATTTAACTTGAGGTCCAATGTTGCATGCACTTTGTTGTTACTCCACCCATTCTCTTTCTCACTCCATTTGTCGATGATATTCTCTTCACCAAAATCATGCTTCCCTTCTCCGTGCCAAGTTTTCACTTGAATTATATGTAGCCATCTCGTCTTCGATAAAATTCAATGCTATCTCACTAAGATAACATAACTCGAACACATCTTCCTTATCCATCCGTGATATTTCTAGCCTATCTCTCTTGCTGATGATTTAATTTTTCAAGAGTCCGTCTATTAGCCTCTTTTCTATTTGCTTTTTGTTGATTTACCTTCCCTTAGATATATATTTCTCACATCTGACATGCCCAGGTGATGTCCTTGGAACAGGTTATTAACCATTAATATTATGATGATGAGTGTTAGGCCTATCTTGTGACCAAAATGGATGGCCACCATCAGCTCTAAATATGTTGCATGGTCTCAACAAGCAAAGGTCCAAATTCCACCTCGTATACCCCAATCCTCGATTATATACTTGCCTACATATTGTCATTCAACAAGGAAGAGATGTGAGGTTAAGAGCATAAAGTAATAAAAAAAGTATAATGTCATCAAACACAATATAATGTTAAAAGTATATAACAATAAACATAAGGTAATGTCATAAAAGATAATCAAATACTCTTAAAACATTCATTTCCTCCTCCATTTTAGATTGTGAAGCATCCGAAAGCCAATCACCATCATCATCATCATTATCATCATGGTTATATGAGTCCACCTCCTCCTACCACATAGGTGGACATATACATGTGAGTCCAAATCCAAAAATATGTGGAACAACAAACATGGGGCTATGTGCATGTCAAATGAAAGAAAGACTAGAAAATATGTACATTTGTAGGGATGGAGTCATTATGCAGGTTACTATCAACCACATCCATGTGGCTCTGCTCCACCCATTCTAACTAAAACACAAAATAAAAAAAACATATAAAAACACATGGCGTGTCAAGATAATTCTAATCTTGATTTTTCTAAGAGGGAAGAAATAAAGATTATTTAACATCAGGAGCAATCAAAAATTAAGGTCAGATAAAGGTTCCCATACATCTCTTGAGAAATAGTCATTGACACTTCGAGGACACCTTCACCTTTGGTCTGCTCCACCCCCTCCTCCTATAGTATTAAAAATAGATATAACATATAAAAATGCGGATGCATGGTTTGAAATTATTGAGCATGGAAAATGAAATAGAGAGTAAAAAAATACGTACATTTGTAGGGACGGAGTCATTATGCAAGTGACTATCAGCCATGTCCACGTGGCTTCGTTCCACCTCTCCCAACTAAAACACAAAACAAAACCAACATAGAAAAATGCATGGTGTGTCAGTCAAAAGTATTTTAATTTTGATTGTTCCAAGAGGGAAGAAAGAAACATTATTTAACATGAGGAGCAATCAAACATTAAGGGAAGCTAAAGGTTACCATACATGTATTGAGAAACAATCATTAGGGGCTTTGGGGACACCCTCTTCACCTTCGGTCTGCTCCACCCCTCCTCCTATAGTATTAAAACATGGCAATGTAAAAAATCAAAAGAGAGATGCATGGTTTGAAAATATTGAGAATTTTACATATGTGATAAGAACATTAAATTAGGCATTGAAATACATGGACCATCAATAAAATTACCTATGTTATCCCCTTGGTTGCATCTTTATTCGGTAAAGATTCCATCTCGCATTGGGATTTCAGCCTTGGTTGTTTGTGGGTAGGGGATGGTTGTCTCATAACAGTGAGAATACCATCCCCAATTATTGATCCTCTATAGAGCTTCCTCTTTTGATCTCTGAGGGGGCGCGGGGAATGTCTAAACTGAGCACTTGCACGTAATGAGGACTTCTGACTAATTTCTTTCTCCTAACACAATGCATGTCAGAACAGATTAACAACAACAAACAAATAATACAACTCAAATTCATGTTCAATTATAGAGTTGAAAATGTTTACCATTTGTTCACTCTCAGCATAAAGTTCTTTGAGGCAATCATCTAATTCCCACTCATCCATCTTAAATCTACAACAATTAACATTGATAATATTGTTGCCAACAAACAATAACTTGCATTCAAACAAGTCAAGAATATGAGCTACAACAATAACCCTTACCAATGAAATTCTCATAGAAATCACCATAAAGCTCGCCACAAGAATACAATGGTGCATCGATAGCTAGGGTAATTTGACTAGTTGGCAATGTAATGTAGCAGTCATGGAATAATTAGGCTAACCACTGTTCATGAAATTGACACCTTGTATTGAAATTATATATTATGAGCCTCCAATAAGGAAATGTACACATGAGAAGGCATTACATTTTATGTAAATAGTGTAACGTTCCAAAGCAGAGATTGTCTTTTCACATTATAGAAAATTAACATACCAATTCATTTGGAAACAATCTACACAATATGGCAATGCCTCATGTGGTGATTCAAGGACAAGCTAAACAAACCTTTGTATGTAGTAGATGAGATAGAGAAAATGTAATGGATACATTACATTTTCAAAACTTTAAAAGAACTAAAACATCCCTGTTGTAAATTTCAAAGGTTAGTAATAATATTTTTGAAGCCTTGAGTATCAAGTCCATGGAGATTGTATGCAAAAAAATTAATTTCAGTTGCAGCTTCTATGAAAGATGTTGATGGAAATATTTAATAAGCTCACTAAACATTCTGAATGAAGAAGTCAACAATATAAGTATACATTGCATAGTACAATGGGAGTACTGAAAACACAAACATGGATTAACACACTCTTACTTTTTGTAAGTCTAGATAAACACATGAAATATGATAAGAATAACACTTTTAATGTACTTAAATCACACATACATGATGACCCCATTAGAAAGAATAGAGTACATTTCGGCATTGGCAAGCATAAATACACAGGAAATGGTGAATAAACACACAAGAATTAAAAATAGAGCTGAAGAAATTAAAGCTTGGAAAATACTATAGAGGCTCTTACACACCCTACAATGGGAGTACAACAAACATGGATTCACACACTATTACTTTGTGGAAGTTTGCACAAACACATGAAACATGACAAGAGTAACACATTCAATGTACTTAAAAGCACACATACATGATGAACCCATCACAAAGAATAGAGTACATTTAGGCACTTGCAAGCATAAATAAACATGAAATGGTGAATTAAAAAACATGAATTGAAAAGAGAGGTGAAGATATTAAATCTTGAAAAATACTAGAGAGGCTCCTATGCACCCTATTGTACCTTGTTGAACAACTATCTTCCTCTAAATTCGTAGTGCATATGGCCCTTGCATATAAGAGCTTGTCTTTATGTATAAAACTAACTTATTAACAAAGACAAAACCCTGGGGGAGCTTAACCTTATGTAGAGTGGTAGCAGATTCCATGCCCTCCTTTTTGTATTTGTCATCACAAAAGGGAAAGTGGACATTGACTCAAGCTCTATCTATAGGGGATCCTAGTGCATATGACCCTAAATATTAGAGCTTGTTTTTATTTATAAATATAACTTATTAACAAAGACAAAATCCTCTATGAAGGAGAAACAGGGCCCCAAAAACAGTATGTATAGGTAAAATTGAAGACAAATGTCCTTTTAGAGGATTTATTACAATCTTCCCTACTTTTCTTTGAACACACTGTGAATGTGCTTATTTGAAGCATTTTCCTTTTTCCCCCGTACCTATTCTTGCTTCCTATGTTTTGGATTTTGTCTATGTTAATAAGTTATGGATTCCATTTTTTTGACATTTATTAAAAACTTTGGGATTTCCTTCCTTGTTCAGCTTATTCAATGGCCAGTGGCCCTTCTGTGTTCACAAATATGAACAAATTTGTCCTAAATAAGTTAGGGATTCGGCTTTATGCAAGGTCATATGCAACATTATCTTTTATGTAGGGTCATATGCACTGTGAATTTTAATTAGGTAACACTGAGCTTTGCTTTCTTTTTGTCCTTTAAAATGAGTATGTGTTTGAACAACGCAACTCTATTTCCTTTGAAAAGGAAAACTGAATATGTGTTTTTTTATGGGAAGAACAACTTGTAAACTACGTCAAAACTCAATATATAGTCTGGTTATAAACAAAGTTAATAAACACAGTTCACAATCATATAAATAACTGTGCATTAAGACAGTCTATAGAGAAGCAAGGGTAACCTTGAACATGGGCATATGGAACCCTCAGACGGAATGAAACGACTCTGTGAAAATAATAAAACCTTCCACAATTTATTTCGACTTTTGACTAAACACCAACTCCTCTGCTCTTATTCAGACCGCCCCCGCTTGAACTATCTCCCTCCACCTTGGATATAGCAGTGAGCAAATGGTGAAGGACATCTGTTTTGGCTTGGCATTATCCGATTAACAGTAAGCTAGCAAACCATGATTAAAGCAAAGCTAAAAAAAAAACCATGATTATCTGCGTGTTAGAGCATGATTATCTGGCACGCCTCACTGGGTTCGTGCCATGTGACAATTGGCAGTGGAGGTGGCGGTGACTGCGGAGGCCGCGGTTACAACAAATCGCTGTTGTCAGCAAAGTGGTGGCGTCGACGACAGAGCTTAACTACGAATTAAACTGTGAACCAACCCCCTACGACTGCTGGTGACCAGCCCCCGACGAACGGCGACGACCAACCCAAACCGGGAGTTAGCGTGTTCCCAGAAAGCGCAATGCCACTTCTGTTGTTTCCCACTCAACAATGCAACCGGCTATTTATTTTGCAGCAGCTTGCCGTTTCTCAGCATCTTTTCTTGCATTCCGGTATTTGAGTAGCCGGTTGATTTGTATGTGATCTTAATCCTATCTTAATCCTAATTCATTTGGCTTTAAAAGAATATGTTCTTGGAAATGCAAATGAATTTGAGGGTTGCTGCTCGAATTTTAGTCTGTTTTTATTTAGTGGGCTTTGCCACGGCTGTAAGATGCCATCCTGAAAGGTGCGGGTCGATGAAAGTGAGTTACCCTTTCTGGATTAACAAATCTGATTGTGGATTCCCTGGTTATCAGATGAATTGCACGAAGGAAAATTCTACTGGGGAGCTCGCTCTGTTTCTTCCCGCGTTTAAAGAATATAATTCTACTCATGTTATTAAAAAGGATTACAAAATTATGGAGATCAATTATACGGGTTACCTCGTCATAAATTCGACCTCTTCAGGCCTCATTATGAAGAATTTTTATATTTATATTTTTTTTATTCAATTTTTATAATTTTTAGACTTAAAAAAAATTATTAAAATTAATTATTTCTCATTTTATTCGTTGTACAATAAATTTTTTATGTTTTCATATTTCGTAATATAATTTAAAAAAAGTTTTAAAACAATTTTTTCAACGTAAACATGTGTAGATGCAATTATTATTTTTTAAAACTAAAATACAAGTGTACATGCTCTTCCTTGTAAATTATGTAAATTAATTAGGCAGTTTTGTTATTTCGGATAAATAACATATATTACTAAAATTGTAAAACACCATTAATTACTATATTTATTGAAATGAAAATTATCAAATAACAACTTGAAATATGTTAGAGAAACTGGTGGAGACATAATAATATTTTAATAACACATTCTACTGAGAAAGTTACTCTGAAACCCTCGGCCCTCTCTTGCTCGAGCATATATTTTATATACTCAGACATACAAGGGACTCAAGAGCATTAAATGTTGTGTTGAATTTGTCACGAAAAAACATCTCCAAATAATTGGCAAGAATTCGAGGCCTTCAAAATTAACCATCTATATTATTTTTTTAAAATGTTAAACCCCTCTGCTTACATGGATGGATGCAACATACATCCAACATAATAATATAACTAAACCAACGCTCTATATTAACTATTGTACTATGGATATATAACTTTGAAAAATAAAACAAAAATTAATATATCTCAATTACTAGACATGAACATTCCTTAGAATCTTAAATTAATAATATAATAGTATAAATTATATTGTTTATAATTATTATGTTATTATGCTATTTTTCAAATTTGAGTTAAATATTTTACTATTAATTTATAAATATTGTCTATAAATATTATTTATGAATACTAAGAAACGTAATAATTAGGATATATATTGTGATTTATTGGTAGATTAGAATTAAATATTATTAATATTGGACAACTTAATTATATGCTATGTCAAAGATAACTATCATAGAATCATAAAATTAACAAATGTATTGTTAAGTATTTATCTAAAAACTAGGTTTAATTAATTCATTTCTCTACAATTCAATAGAAATTATTAAAAAATATAATCGTAATTTGTATTCTTTTGTTTTGCCCATACAATATACTTTTGGAGACAATTCCCATCTAAAATTATCTTTATAACTTTATTTATTTCAATTTCCTATTTACAATAAAAAATAAAAACTAATTACTATATAAACTTTGTTTAATATGCTTCAAAATGATCTTATTTTAAGGAACCTTCCTCATCTTCATCTCTACAACACATGGTGTGATCCTTATTATTGTCTTCCAATTATATAAATACACAATGAACAATATTTAACAATTATAATAATCCCATTTACTACACCCCCATGACCATACCCATCTATTACTACACCCCCATGACGTTACTTTACATTAATTAATAATCCCATTTGAAATGACACGTCACGCCTTGTAACTGAAGTATTTGTGAAAAAATAATATTGTCTATAAATATTATGAATATTAAGAAACTTAATTATTAGTTTTAATTAGGATATATATTGTGATTTATTGGTAGATTAGGATTAAATATTATTAATATTGGACAACTTAATTATATGATATGTCAAAGATAACTATCATAGAATCATAAAATTAACAAATGTATTGTTAAGTATTTATCTAAAAATTAGGTCTAATTAATTCATTTCTCTACTATTCAATAGAAATTATTAAAAAAATACAATCGTAATTTGTATTCTTTTATTTTGTCCACACAATATGCTTTTGAAAACAATTCGTATCTAAAATTATTTATATAACTTTATTTATTTCAATTTTCTATTTACAATTAAAAAAAAGACTAATTACTATGCAAACCTTGTTTAATATGCTTCGAAATAATCTTAATTTAAAGAACCTTCCTCATCTTCATCTCTACAACACATGGTGTGATATGTATTATTGTCTTCCAATTATATAAATACAAAACGAACAATATTTAACAATTATAATGACCATACCCACCTTTTACTACACCCCTATGACGTTACTACACCCCCATGAAGTTACTTTACATTAATTAATAATCCCATTTGAAACGACACATCACGCCTTGTAACTGAAGTATTTGTGAAAAATCCTGAAAAGTTGCTGGTATAGTACAATGGCAATAACTTACTTCACGTCAATTTTGATTTCAAAAAGTCATTAGCCATTTTAAATTTACATGGTGTAGATGGTTTATTGAGGATTTGCTTTTGAATTGAAATATGTGGTCCATTTAAGGAGACTTTACATTGAGTTTACATCACATCAATCTTAACTTAGGTCTTGTGCCATTATATTTTATGATAAAAGGTTATAGTGAAGAATATAATTAGGTTTGATTATCTAGAAGAGGAGGTGGCATCATTTCTTTTATTGGATTGGAATTCATTCACAAGCACTAAAATTACATAGAATTATGATTGTGAACATACATAATATGTAGTTGTAACTCTTTTTAAAAAAAATGGACTAATTAATTTATAGAATATCTTATGCACACATTGTTGAGGACTAGGTCAAGATCAAATTAGTGAATCAAAACTAAAACCCATATCAACATTACTTTTCAAAATAGTCCAAAAAGTTTCAAAAAGTGAAAACTTTTATGCTTTGTGTGCATTTCTACACATTGTGGAAACTTCCACAACATTATGTGCAGTTTTTCTCATTTTGGAAACTTATATGCATGTTTTGTGTATTATATGAAGTTCTTAAAACAACAAAGGTATATATTCTTTTCAATATGGGATTTTTTTTAAAAGTTCAAATTGTATGCCCTTCTCTGAATGTTGAAAACCTTTAAACCCTGAATTTATGACTATAAAGTTATAGAAGGGTTTAAATGTTACAAAAGGGTTCAAATGTTATTGTTCAGTGCCACTTGCCTCTACATGTGCTAAAAAAAATTTCAATAAAAGTAGAACAAAATTAAATAATCTTTTTTTAAATGCACTAAAATGTGTTTGCATACCTCTCTTTCAGTGTGGCATTATCTAATTTAAGTTACAAGAGTGTTTTTTGGTTTCCCTAGTTTCAGTCAACAACATATTTACTCTTGACGTATTTTGCTCATAGTTTACATTGATGCTAAATGAATAGCATCGATGTTTTATATTTGGTTTTAAAATGATAGAACATCGTACGTGGTTATGTTGTTTTAAAACCACACACACGGTTAAACCGTGTACATGATTTTAACATTGAACCATGTATATAGTTATAGCTTGGTAATACTGAGCCTATGTCATAGAACCGCGTATACATTTTTAAAAAACCATGTACACGAAATTGATTTCCTAACATTTTATCCATTTTTTGCCCCCCCCCCATCTAAGTGCACTTACCCTACACTAGTGCTTAAAATTAACCCATGATAATAAAGTGAATACTATCAAATCCATTCCATATGAAACTCTAACAGAAGTTCAAAATAAAGAAGGTGATATTAGATAAATTTTCACCACATGCATGCCTCAAATCTAAAGGGGCACCTAAAGATAAATAAGGTGATATTGGTGCCTCGAAGAAGCACACGGAGGAAACAGGGCACATGAAAAGAATGGACAAAGGTGAAAAGTCCACAGAAAAACCCCTACAAGAGTAACACGATGACGGGACTAGCACCAGAGGAAGAGAAGGAAAATATGAGAAAGAAGGAGAAGATGAGAAAAGAGGGGAAGATGAGAAAGGAGAAGAAGTAGAAGATGAGAAGGGAGAAAAAATCAAAAGAAAAGCAGAAGAAAGTGATGAAGAAAAAAGGGAAAAAGAAGGTGACACTGGCATAGGTACAAGCACCAATGGGGAGGAAGAATTGGCAGAAGGTGAAGAATATGAACCAGGTAATAGAGAAAGGGTGTAGTAGGATTATAAAGAAGATGAGGATTTTTACTTGATGGAATGCATACCACCCAAAACCACCATGACCCTGACGTGCCACCAAGTCTCTTGGGCATTGGACTGCTACATGGATGAGCCTAAATTTGAGGTTTTGACCAAAGCAATTTGGGATGCCAAGAAGCTGGAAGAGGATCATGATTACCAACTCCTGAACCCCCATGACTTTAATGCCATATACTTAGCTAATGTATTGATCAATATGGCCTCCTCTGTAGCATGAAAGAATATCATTAATGATGTTTGCATGTATTGCTAGAAGAAGGTAGCAAAGAAAGTTGAAAAAGAGCTTAAGGCCACCAAAATAAAACTCAAAAAGCTAGTAAAGCACATAAGAGGGGCATAACCATGACTCCTGGATGAGGTGGACACTTCAGAGAAGAGTGAGGTTGACCAAATTTACACACTTGTGGAGTGAATGCTCCCTTGAGTAAGGTCAATGCTCGAGGAATAGGAAGACCCTTGTGAGGCCTTGAGAAGAGAATTGAATAAAAAATTGGACATGGTAGAGGATCTATTCACCAGAATTGGAGAGGGCGTAGAATAAGCAGATAATATTTTTTGTAACTTCACCAACTAAGTTACAGTAATTGATGCACACCTCAAGAAGGTAAAGGAGGAGAATGATGCTCTATTCCAACACTACTTTATGATGATAAGGACCAAGCACGTACAGATAATGGCTAAGGTCAACTCCCTCAGCACTCAGCTAAAAACATAGGAGTAGGACTTGGAGGTGGTCTTCTACACCTTATAAACTAAGGCTAGTGAACAAAGACATATTTTGAATGGTGGGGTGAAATGCACACAAGAAAGGCTCAAAGCCTTTAGGAAAGAGATGGAAAGCATGGATGTGCTTGCTCTCAAGGCCACATGCATTGAAGCAAATGGCACTATTGATGAGATTAAGGGTGCTATATAAGGCTATGAAAATTTCAAGGTGGACCTAGAATAAGGCGTGCTCAAGTTCTACATGCCTAAGGTGCTAACAGAGTAGTCTAGGGTGGACTAGTAATTTTGTATGATGTAAATGTTGGGCCCCTTTTTGAGACTAAGGTAAAGGACCATGCTTGCTTCACATATCTTGGCATGTGGTAGCCATTCTAACTAAGTGCTTTTGAAACCATTAGTGCTAGCTAGGGAATCTTCAGTGATCTCAAGCCAACTAGCAGATAGTTAAGTGACACCCAGATATTAAGGAAATATAGTTAAGTATTTGCACGTGGTAGCTGGAGAGTGTGGTTATCAGAGTCATGGAGCCAACGACATAACAACCTCCAATGACAATTTAGTCCTTAATGTACACTATCTAACCTGGCTAAAAGAGGCCCCTTTTCCTATAAAAAGAGGCTAGCACATAGAAATCAAGAGAGGAAATCCTATAGTGAAGCCTTGGCAAAATTGAGACCCAACATTAGTATGTTTACAAGTTTACATGAGATATCTTAGAAATTTGAATGTATAGCCCAAGCTTGCCTATGAGCCCTTGAGCATGAGTAGCGATAGGGAAGAGCATGTGTTCTATGCATATCTTGAACTTTATATGATGCAATTTGAAGTTAATGAAGATGTTTAAATATTTAAGTGTTGATTCCTTTAGTATGAATGGCGTAATCTCATAATTCTAACTTAGTAGTAGTAGAAGTGGTTAGTTCTTTACCTGAATGTGTTTCAAGATAATGGTTGAACCTTGTTCACTACTGAAGCATTCAACCTTATAAGGACTTCAATCGATATACAAGGTAGACTAAGTAATGGTCCTAGAATGTGTTGTACTTCTAAAACCCGTGCCTCCGGTACTAACCAAGAGAAAGAACACTTGAACAAAGCTATCTCATGACTTATCCATACACTAAATGGCCCCTACCCACTATTGACCCTAATTGTGCCATAAAAGGAGCTGTCTGACTGAGTATGGATTTATAACATGGAACATATGCCCTTGAGAAGACTTGCACCTAATGATTTCTCGTAGATGAACCCAATGTCGATCGACTGCCTAAGCCGATCTTATCAATGACCAAACCCCATTGAAATCAAGTTGCGCTATGTATCAACTAGCCTAACACAGGCTCGGTCCCATTCGTTGTTGCGCTTCGGGTGAGCACAAGGCTTGCTTCTTGTGTGAAACTAATGCCATCACAATAGTGTGTTAAATGTTGTGCACCATACCTTATCATCCTCACGCCTAGTTCCACCAAGTCTAAAACTGACTTCTGTTGATAACTACGTGAATGACCAAGTGTAGAAGCTAATCTAATGAACTTTTCTACAACATCTATGTCTTGCTTCCAGAACTACTACTCATCATCCAATTCTTGAATATGTAATTGTGCTCTTATACATTCTCCTTATAAATCATCCAATTCTCTTTTGCATCAATTAACAATATTTCTCTGATATAATCTTCTTAAATATTTTAAATTCTCTTATTTAATTTAATGCATGCAATATTAATTTAAATTTAAAAGAATAAATATTAAATTAAAATATTAAAAGATGGAAAAATAAAATAACTTATACAATTTAAATATTAAATTTATTTGGAAACAACTTAAAATAAAACAATTCAAATATTAAACAATCGAAATATTAAACTTATTTAAATAAGTTAAACAATTTAAATATTAAATTTATTTATAAAAAAACACTCTATATAAATACGGTTTATAAAAATGCTAAAATACAATAACTGCATGATTTTTTATCATGAATAAACTAGAAAGAAGTGACGGTAGATTTATTTTGCAGGTTGCGTCCCC
Source organism: Torreya grandis (assembly GCA_037957365.1). Lineage (NCBI taxonomy): Eukaryota > Viridiplantae > Streptophyta > Pinopsida > Cupressales > Taxaceae > Torreya > Torreya grandis. The sequence goes on along the minus strand of JARHVA010000171.1, from coordinate 5,278,178 downwards.
TCAGGGAATTTTTGGCCTTTTAAAAGCATGCAGACTGCTTTTTCCATTTATGGCTGTGTTTTCACAGACCTGCATTGCGGACCAGCATTGCCGACATGCAGGTTGTTGCAAAACTGATGTGACAGCTAAACGGCCATAAAAAACGTCGCACCTTTCACGTTGTTGTTTCAAGGCATTTAAACGCGAAACTCACAGCAGTCGTTGTGTTTCTTACAACAGGGCTTGAAAGGTATTGCCCACCATATTTTTCTACGTTCGTCTTGCCAGTGGTTGATGAAGACCCCCATATGGTAAAGGAAGCACCTGGATCATATGAGAGAAAGTCTTGTAATAAATCCATGAAGGAGGAGATAAATTATTTGGATAAGAATGAGACTTAGGGCTTAGTAAAGTTTTCTTTTGGTAGTAAACTTGTAGCCAAAAAGTGGGTGTTCAATAACAAGTACAATTTATAATGGAAATTCGAGATGGATAAGGATCATTTAGTAGATAAGGGATTCTCGTTGGTAGAGGGAATTAAAATTGGTGATGCCATTTATCTTGTGACAAAGTTGACACCAACTATATGTATTTTAACGATTATTGTCATCTTTCATCTTGAGATAGATCAGATGGATGTTAATGTGTTTTCATGAAGAATTTTAAGGACAATTTTATATATCACGATTGGAAAGTTTCATGGTGAAAGGAAAAGATGAATTTGTCTGGAGACTAAAGAAGTCCTTGCATGGCTTGAAACGATAACCAAAGATGGGGAATTACAAGTTTGATAGCTATGTGGTTGGACTTGGGCTTGCACACAATAAATATGATCCTTATGTGTACTCCAAACAAGAATGTAATAACTTTGTCACCTTAGTTTTTTATGGGGATGACATGTTGTTGATTACGAATGACAATGAAATTAGCAAGCACGTAAAATATCAATTGTCTACAAAGTTTGATATGAAATATATTGGTGCCACAAGATTCATCTTGGGTTTGGGAGTCAAACATGATTGTTCTAACATGAAGTTCTAGATAGACCAGACAGAGTATGTTGAGTTGATATTTGAGAGGTTCAGGATGCAAGATAGAATGTCAGTGCATATGCCCTCTCTAGTTGGTTGAAAACTATCTACTATGTAATGCAACAAAATGAAAAATTATTGGGAAGACATGGCTTAGGTTCTATATGTGAATGCAATGTGAAGCACGATGTTTACAATGGTCTACTCAAGACATGACATTGCACATGCAATACGAGTAGTCAACAAATTCATGTCCAATCTAAGAAGGAAAAATGGATGGCGATGAAGAGGATCTTCAAGTATATACTCAAGACTTCTAAGTAGAAAAGTTTCTATCCAGTTAAACTTGGTGAAAGCAAAATATTGAATCTCTAGGGATTTGTGGATACTGATTGGGCTAAAGATCTTAATTGTTATAGATCTACTATTTCTTATTCGACACATTACAATTGGATTGAACATATATACTCTGATATATGTTTTGGATAGCTTTTAATTTTTTGGGGGGTCTAATATGAAATAATTTCTACAAAACCTTTGTCATTTTATTAATTTTCAATACGATAACTATATTACTATGAAATTAAGTATATGATTTATCAAATAATTACCCTTTTTTCATCCATAATAAACTTTAACCTTTTTATCACAATTTCGTTGGTCAATGTTAGAAACTGGAGTTAATTTCTCCACTCCCTGTTTAACTTCCCTCATGCATGCAATTTACATGATCAACTGTTTAAGTCATAGCACAGTTTGCATAGAGAACTGTCAGTTTAACACTAGTTGATTTCCAGCTTTGTTTGTTTTTTCAATTCTATTTATGTAGTTCATAATCGCAGATTTTAATAGAGAATCAAGAAGATTAAAAAATATTTTTTTTATGATTGTTGTAGCAATCTGAGTCTACCTATTTTGATTTTCTGTTATTTTTCTTTCTTGCTCTTCCCACAAATTGGTATCAGAGCTAGTGTAATAGCTTGTTGGAGAGTGCAACTGGAGAAAGGAGATAGGCGCTGCACACTAGCCAGATCGAAGGAGATATTCGTCCTAGTCAACAAGAAGGTAGATCATAGGAGTCTCATTATAGATTGAGAAATAGACGCAGCAATTTAGCGTACGATCTTGCAGTAGAAGTTGAAGCACAACACACAATCCATGTAGACCTCTGCTAGAAGTGACACTCCACAGCACTTGGTGTGTACCATAGAAGAAAAAAATTCTGTTATGCTACTTCAAGAGGGCCATTTTGATCTTCTTGGATAAATTTATCATCTATATAAGTGATCTTGTAAGCCATCGAAACACATTGGAGGACGGAGAATATAGACAAATTACAGCCACTATTCATTATGGTCGTATATGTTGAATAGTGCAGCTAGCTAAATAGCAGACATAGAGCACTAGAAACAAGATCCAAGGAGGAGAAAGGCTACAGCAGCAGTAGAATCTTGCAAGTCTTAAGACATGGAAACAAACAACAACATTTCTCAGCTCTAGATTCCCATTTTTAATGGTAAGAATTATGATTTTGGGCAATTAAAATGAGAACATTGTTTTGCTCACAAGATGTTTGGGATTTGGTAGAAAATGGCTTTGTAGAACCACAGGATGAGGCTGCCCATCAAGCATTAACTCGAGCACAAAAGTAAGAGCTTAAAGAAAATAAGAAAAAAGATGCAAAAGCTATATTCCTAATCCAACAGGGAATGGATGAATCTATTTTTTCTAGAGTTGCAACAGCAATGAGATTCATGTCGGCATGAAAAATCTTAGAGACTACCTATAAAGGTAATACAAAGGTAAAAGTAGCTAAATTGCAATCTCTTAGGAGAAATTTTGAAAATTTGCAAATGAATGATTCAGAGTCTATAGATCAGTTTATGGGTCAAGTATTGAATATTGTGAATCAAATTAGATCTAATGGAGAAACAATAACAAATCAGAAGATCATAGAAAAAATTCTTAGGAGTTTACCCAGCAAATTTGATGCAATAGTTGTAGCTATTGAGGAAACCAAAGATATGGAACAATTATTAGTAGATGAATTGATGGGATCTTTGTTAAAACATGAATCTAGAATGAATCAGAATAACAATACTTCTTTTGAGAATGCTTTCAAGTCTCAAGTATCATTTGGCAGAGGAAGAGGAAGAGGAAGGTCAAACTTCAGAGGAAGAGGCAGAGGTAGAAATGGAAGGAATAATCCAAATCAAGGTGAAAACAATAATCAAAACTACAACAATAGAGGATGTGGCAACAATCACTTCCAAAAAATTCATAGAAGTTTGATAAATCTAACATTCAATGTTAGTACTACAAAAAATATGGACATTATGCAAGTGAATGCAAAAAGAAACAAGATGTGGACAAGCAGAATGCTAATTACACAAATGAATCTAATTCTAATTTTGGAAGCTTATTTCTCACTTGTCATGTTGGTCAAGAAAATGCTAGAGATATTTGGTTCTTAGATAGTGGATGCAATAATCATATGACAGGGAATAATGAACTGTTTGCTAGTCTCGATGATTCCCTAAAATCTGAAGTGAAACTAGGAAATGATAATAAAGTGGATGTAATGGGTAAAGGAGTAATAAATGTTATGGTTAAAAATGGTGAAAGAAGATTTATTCCTGATGTTTATTTTGTACCTAGACTAAAGCATAATCTTATGAGTGTTGGATAGTTAGTACAAAAAGGTTACAAAGTATCTTTTATGGATAATATTTGCACAATACTAAACAAATTTCCAAATGACAGGTTGATAGAAAAAGTGGAGATGACCAAGAATTGGATGTTCCCTCTTTGAATTCAGTGTATCCAAGGAGAAGAAGAAGCCCACTTCAAAACCATGCATTTAAACCAATCATGGCTATGGAATTTAAGGTATGGACATTTACATTTTAGAGGTTTGAATTTGTTACAAAATAAAAATATGGTGAAGGGATTACCACCAATAGAACAGGCAGGACGTTCATGTGAGAGTTGCATTCTGGCAAAATAGCATAGAGAGAGCTTTCCAGTAGGAGTTTCATATAGAGCAAGGGTAATATTAGAACTAGTCCATAGTGATTTATGTGGACCAATGCAAACTTTATCATTTGGAGGTAGTTCTTATTTTCTAACCTTCATTGATGATTTTAGTAGAAAGACTTGGATATATTTTCTCAAAGAAAAGTCTGAAGCCTTTGGAAAATTTAAAGAATTCAAGGCTATGGTTGAAAAGTAGAGTGGTCTTTACATCAAGGTACTTAGATCAAATAGAGGAGGTGAATATATGTCTAATGAATTTCAAGATTTTTGCAGATATCATGGCATTAAAAGGCAAATGACTACAAGGTACACACCACAGCAGAATGGTGTAGCAAAAAGGAAGAATAGAACAATCATGGAGATGGCTAGAAGCATGTTGAAGGCCAAACATTTGTCAAATGAATATTGGGTAGAAGCAATAGCATGTGTAGTATATATTATGAATATAATCCCAACAACGAGTGTCAAGAATCGAATTCCACAAGAAGCTTGGAGTGGTAAGAAGCATAGTGTACATCATTTCAAAAATTTTGGTTGTATTGCATATTCGCTTATACCATCTAAATTGAGAAGAAAACTTGATGATAGAGGTGAGAAATGCATTTTTATTGGCTATAGTGAAGAATAAAAGGCTTATAAGTTGTATAACCCCATTTCAAAGAAAGAGATTATTAGCAGGGATGTGGAAATTAAGGAAGAAGAAGTATGGGATGGAAGCATTGATAAAACCATCACAATTAGAGCACCAATTCCCCAAAATGAAGAAGAATCTAAAGATCAAAATTTACAAGGTGATCAATTCTCTCCACAAGCAAGAACAAGCACTCCAATAAGTACACCTAGGAGCTTAGCACAAGGTGAATCATCTGGTCATGCATGTCATCCTACTCCCAATTCACAAGTAAGTGATGAATCAAATCCAACTCTTGCCACTTTAAGATCAAAACTTAAAGGTAATAAAATGAGAAACTTGAATGAGATTTATAATTAAGAAGAAGAGAAGTTAGATTTATGTTCAAATTTTGCCCTTTTCTCTCATGATCCTATGTATTATGAAGAAGCCATTAATGAGGAACATCGGATAAAAGCAATGGATGAAGAGATGAATGCCATTGAGAGAAACCAAACATGGGATCTAATTAATCTACTTGAAGGTAAGGATTGCATAGGAGTCAAATGGGTTTATAAGACCAAATTTGATGCAGAAGGAAAGGTTGAAAATCACAAGGCAAGGTTCGTAGCAAAAGGTTTTGCACAAGAACATAGAATTGATTATAATGAAACATTTGCTCCAATTTCTAGACTTGATACTATTAGAATGGTTTTACCAATAGCTGCACAAAATAATTGGAAAGTATATCAAATGGATGTCAAATCAACTTTCTTGAATGGTTTCCTAGATGAAGAAGTGTATGTGAAACAACCACCAGGTTATGAAGTGCATGGACATGAAAAAAAAGTCTACAGATTGAAGAAGGCCCTCTATGGTCTCAAGCAAGCACCAAGAGCATGGTATAGCATGATTAATTCATACATGACAAACAATGGATTCAACAGAAGCAATAGTGAGCCTACATTGTACACAAAAATCAACAAAGAAGGTCAGAGTTTGATTGTGTGTTTGTATGTTGATGACTTAACTTTCACTAGAAATTTGTCTGTAGACACATTTAAGTCAGCAATGAAGAAAGAATTTGAGATGATAGATTTGGGATTAATGAAGTATTTTTTGGGCATTGAAGTTGTACAATCAGAGAAGGGAATTTTTATTTGTCAAACTAAATATGCAAAGGATGTGTTAAGGAGGTTTAAGATGTTGAATTGTAAATCAACACCTACACCAGTTGCTATAGGGACCAAAATTACCAAAGAAGACAAAGGGTCTAATGTTGATTCTACAACATTCAAAAGACTAATTGGTAGTTTGATGTATCTTACAGCTACAAGACCAGATATCATGTATGGGGTCAGCTTAATCTCGAGATTCATGGAGTCACCAAAAGACTCACAATGGCCAATTGGAAAGAGGATATTGAGATATGTGGCAGGAACAACAAAATATGAAATTTTATATTCCATAACTAATGATTTTGATTTGATTGGTTATACTGATAGTGATTTTTTAGGTAGCATTGATGACAGGAAGAGTACTTATGGACATGCCTTTCTTTTTAAAACATGTGTGGTCACATGGGCATCCAAAAAGCAACCTCTAGTGACACTTTCATCAGCTGAAACAGAGTATGTAGCAGCCACATCAGTAGCATGTCAAGCAACATGGATGAGGAGAGTATTTATAGATTTATTACAAGCATAGAAGGAGTCAACACCAATCTTTTGTGACAACAAATCAGCAATTGCATTATCAAAAAATCATGTTTTTCATAAGAGGAGCAAGCACATTGATACAAGATTTCATTTTATCAGAGAGTTAGCGAACAATGGAGAAATCCGTTTAGAGTTATGCAGATCTAAAGACCAATTGGCAGATATATTCACAAAGGCATTATCAAAATAATGTTTTGATTATCTAAGACAAAATTTAGGCATTGTAAATGTTGAAGTAGTTAGTGGTATAAATTAAGGGGGAGTGTTAGTAAATGGAGTTAATTTCTCCACTCCCTGTTTAACTTCCCTCATGCATGCAATTTGCATGATCAACTATTTAAGTCATAGCGCAGTTCGCATAGAGAACTGTCAATTTAACAATAGTTGATTTCCAGCTTTGTTTGGTTTTTCAATTCTATTTATGTAGTTCATGATCGCAGATTTTAATAGAGAATCAAGAAGATTAAAAAATCTTTTTTTTATGATTGTTGTAGCAATCTGAGTCTGCCTATTTTTATTTTCTGTTATTATTCTTTCTTGCTCTTCCCACAGTCAATAAGAAAGATTCAAAAATACTCACCATTTTATCTATACTTTGAAAAGAAATAACACGTAATCAAAATCATGATATCCAAAAAGTTTTAGAACTCCATCCCACTAATATGTTTGGCTATATTCTCATTATACTATTCTTAAATGAAAAAATATATGTTAATATATCAACTATATTTTCATTATACTTTTTTAAAATGAAAATAAAATAAAATTAATATTTCAAGTATTATAAAAATATAGTAAACTTTAATTTAAGCACCAAACTAGTCATTTGTCTCACACCTTACGATAATGTAAGCTATGAACATCCATAATTTTAGTTTTTTTTTTTAACTGATTATATATTTTTATCTCATAATTTAAATTCCATACTGTTAAGACAACTAAACCAAATTTATGCAATGACTGAATTTGACGGTTGACTTGCTTCTCATAATTTTTTTTGGTTACGATGGTTATTTATTTTGCACTCTCCTTCAAATGTTAGTATAGCTCATGGTAGGAAACAGAAACATTAAATACAATTTATATATTTCTTCTAATCCTTCAGAATTTTTGAGTTTGTCAATAAAAGTTACGGTCTACAAAAAGTTAATCGTGTTTTTTATTTAAAAAAGCAAATACAATTATATGGGCATCTTATATTTTATGAAGTAAAAACATAAATATAGTTATATGGGCATCAAATTTAGTTTTTAATCTTCCATTGCCTACTCAACATTTTATACTATTTTTTTCAATCATTTCAATTATTAGGATTTTAGTTAGATTTTTTTTTTTTTTTTTTTTTTTTCCAGAGTCTGAATCTTTATAATATATTTAAGCATAGGGTGAAAGGATGGAGTCATGTGGTGGGACCTAAGTGATTTGTCAGTCTTCATTTATATTTAATATTTCTTAAGTTTTAAGGGATCGGTTACCTTTGAACTCATATAGTTGATTGGGTGGTTATAGGGAAGTTTGCCCTATTCAAATTAGCGTTGAATAAGTTCCAAGACGTTGGGTTTAAACTCTGATTCTTCCAATTATTAAAAAATATATATATTACATCCCCTACAATTAAATTGAATTTTTAGCCTCCCAATGTGTTACCTCTTCATTTTTTTAACAAATTTTATAAATTTGTTAGTTTTTAAGTTGTGATGTAGCAGTTCAAACAAATGCATGATTAAAATCAAATCTCAACAATAAAAAAACTGCCAACTTATATTCTAAATAGAATATAAATTTACTAATCACACAATTAAATATATCAAAAAGTCCCAAACTTATTACTTTTCTCTCTTATAAGATTATAACATGGTAACTTCAATATATATTTCATAAATTTAAAATAGTAAAAGATATAAATTGTTAAGGCCTTTCAAATAAAATATATTATCGAGCAAGTAACTTTAACTAGTAACTACATTAAAAAGGGAAAGAGCTTATGCAACCAGTGTGTTCAGTGAACACCAACTCTTTATGGGAAAGCAGAACAAAGCTATTACACTGACTATTGAATAAAGCAAAACTAATTACCATGACTATTGTATCAGCAACTTGAAGTCCTCCCGTGCCAGCCATGGCGACCCTTAAAAAGATCTTCGGTTTCCCTTTCTTAATCATCACCCCTACAGTTAAAGGTGCTTGTCGCTTCCAAATGGTTCAGGCATAGTCGACATCTGAATTAGTGAGGCGGTTGCTTCCTCTGATGTACTCTCAACTACATGACCAGGAAAAGTGTAACTTCGGTACTCGTATCCGCTTTGTGAACCTTCCCTTGAAGTGCTGGTCTGCTCAGACATTTTGGCTTTGGAGCTTGCTCTTTGATGGGAACTTGGGTTTCTTGTGGCACCTTTTATCCAGATCAGTTCCTCCACCACCTCTTTCATCGAGGGTCTCCTCTTCCTTTGCAATTGAAGACATTCCCTAGCTAACATTGCCATATCTTCCATTTGTTGCCGATTTTCCTCCTTGAATACTTTGCTATCTAATATTTCAATCAACCGGTTGTTGTTGAGTCTAGACAGAAAAAGACTAGATAAAATACACTCCTCATTGGCCCTTTGTACAGACATGGGTTCTAGACCAGTTAAGAGCTCAACCAGGACTACACCAAAACTATATACATCGCTTTTGTCTGTGAGCTGATACGATTGGAAGTACTCAGGATCCAAGTAACCCCTTGTGCCTATGATATTAGTGGTGAGATGTGTTTTATCGGTGGTAGAGATTAGACGAGAAATCCCAAAGTCAGCAACTTTTGGAGAGAGACTCTGGTCCAAAAGAATGTTAGAAGATTTTACATCCCGGTGGAAAATAGGCTGAGATGCTCCAGAATGCAGATATGTCAAAGCCTCCCCTATCTCTATTGCAATCAGTAGACGTGATGTCCAAGGCAAATAGCTCTCACTGGAATGTAAATGTTCAGACAGTGTTCCATTGGGAACAAATTCCGATACCAACAACGGAAATTGAGTTTGAAGGCAACATCCAAACAATTTCACGATGTTTCTGTGATTAATTTGGGAGAGAATTGTAACTTCGTTAATAAACTCATGGTCATTCTGTAGATTCAAAACTTGCTTGGACTTTTTAACGGCCACAAGAGTACCATCTAAGAGCGTGCCTTTGTACACGGTGCCAAAGCCACCACTTCCCAACTCCATGTCATTTGAGTAATTTTTACAAGCTCTTTCTAGTTCCTTGGCAGAAAACATTCTCAAGGTTTCTCTTCCGACTCTGGAAACGATGTATTGCTGCAACTGCTGAAAATACTTGGCCTCCACAAGTTTCAAGTGACGTTTCTTCAGCCACCAAATCAAAACAGACGCTGCCAAAGAGACTAGCACAAATGAAGAGACCGACCCTGCACGTTTCACCGAACATTAAATATACTTTTTCTTAGCTATACATGTTTTCAGATAACTTTTTGGGAGACGGTTAAACAATAAACTCAAAGGTAATACATTTTTTTACCTATGATTGCAGGGATGACAACATGTTTTGAGTTTGGCGACTACAGGCATTGAAAGCCATCTCCTTTATAACCCTTTGCACAAGAACAGTAGTAAGAACCTGGAAAATTATGACATACGCCCCCCTTCGAAGGTTCAATGCATCGATTCAACTCTCCACGGCTGCATTCGTCCACATCTGTACATCCACATAATTATCAAAGGATTAGGAATCTTGAGAACCTAAAGAGGGATGATTATAAAAGCAAACACAGGTTTTCTAGTTTACAAAAGTGTTTACCTGTGCAAGAAGTGCCATTTGAGTAACCAGATCCTTCATATCCAGGAAGACATTTGCAAACATGCCCCTTCCCTGTTGGGGAATCTATGCATTCTGCATCGATGGCGCAAGAGTAATTGGCCGTCGATTTAGCTATGGAGCAATTCTGAAGGGCGATACCCCAGTTAACGCGGAGACCACAATAAGCCTTTCTTCCCAGCCCCCAAAAAAGGTCTGTATTCTCATCGACTACTTTGAAGGTAGACGGGTCAAATACTGTCGAGAAGGCACAACGACTCTGATTATAGTAATAAAATATACCTCCACCCGTGAAATTTATCGACTTCCAATTATCTGCAAGGACAGTTTCACAACAGCCAAACTTGCAGTATTCTTGACCGCCGAGATTTGAACAGTCAGGTATGCATTTCACCTGACCGTACTGTCCATATGAGTAAGTACCGGACCCCGAGCAGCCAATGACCACGAACCTATTGGACGTGGAAATCGTATAAGGCCCCCCTTCAGGAAGCTCAAACAGCTTTCTTTCATCACCAGATATATTACACGACGAGACCTTGAGAGAGGTGGAATTTAAGATGAGGTGACCCGTATCATCGATCTCCATAATTTTGAAATTCCTCTTAAGAGAATGAGTAGCATTTTCATACAACGCGGGAAGAAACAGAGCGAGCTTCCCAGTAGACTTTTGTTTCGTGCAATTGATTTGAAAACCAGGGAGTCCACAGTCAGATTTGTGAATCCAAAAAGGGTAACTCACATTCATCGACCTGCACCATTCAGGAAGGCATTTTGCAGCCGTGGCAAAGCCCACTAAACAAAAACAGATTAAAAATCGAACAGCAACTTTCAAATGCATTTGCATTTCCAAAATCAACGGGCTACTCAATTACCAGAATGCAAAAAAAGATGCTGAGAAAAGGAAAGCTGCTGGAAAATAAATAGCCGCTTCCATTGTTGAGTGGGAAACAGCGGAAGTTGCATTGCGCTTTCGGAATACCTCTCAGTCAATACAAGTCAAGTCGTCTTCTTCAATAAAGACTATTTCAATGAATACATCGAAAGAGTAGTTTAAAAATAATGGGAGATTTTTCTCTCTACATAAAATATCTTTCAACTAAATTTAATGGAAAATTAATTCCCCTGAAAATTATGTGGGCCTAACTCGGTTGTAAATTATGTTAGTTTCACACAATTTGATTATTCCTTTTTTAAATCTATAAATAGAAGAGTGCATATTAATTTGTGAAAAGGGGTGGGTGCGTTTACAAATTTTAATATAGTTGATATTGTATTAAATATGATTTATTTTTAATAAAGTATTTAATATTTGAATTAATTAATAAAATAAATATATGTAATTAAGAAGTTATGTTTTAAGTATAATGGTGATTGGAAGTAGATTTTAAGATTGTTTTTAATATTTATGTTAGGTGTCGAAAATTAAAAGTATGAGTTTTGATATATATATATATATTTTATGTTTTATCGCTCCTATTTCATGTATTGTGATATGATATTTGAAAATGGATATGGAATGTGTTTTGGGGCATGTGTTAAGGTTAATAACTAATGAAGGACTAATTACCTATTTATTTTTTCAGAGCCCACAATGATAATAAAAATATTGATAATTGAAAACTGCATAATGAAAATTGTATAACATAGATAACTTTAACAAGGGCTCCATTAGTAATCTATAATAGAATGATAGCTCAAACACTGGGGATTTCTCTCGTGATATCTTGATCCCTAAATGGAGTATAACACTTGTCTAAGTGACATTTGAATTCAAACTTAACAATATTAGCACTTATGCCGACTTCTATAGGTTAGGACCTAAAAATAGGGAAAGAAGGCGACATAGGGGCACCCAACTTAAAAGGGACCTAAAGCACAAGATAAGATAAGGCACAAATAGGGGGAGTCTAGTAAGCTAGAATAGAACAAGAGGGGCCATATTGCCTAATTTAAACAAAATTACTGTTACATAAAAACATATATTAAACAAACATAAATTACTGCTAAATAACTGTCATGTGGCCATTTTTACATGTCTACATTTTTCCTCACTTTGAGGTGTAACCATAAAATAGAAAGTGTAAGCATGCACTTCAAAGTAGAATAGAAAAAGGATATAAAAAAAGTATATTGTTATCTGGATCTCTAGCGCTAGAAACAATGAGTCTCAAAATCCCCAAAGGATGCCCAAAATATAATATGGAACTCTTTTACATAGTTAGTGACACCAGGGTATAATGTTGTTATAAATATGGTAAAATTATGCACACAAGAAGGACATAGGATGACATAGTCTACAAGAATAATTAGAATCTTAATGTGCTAAAAGTAGTAAGTGGAAGTAAAGCTAGATGACTGAACGAGCAATTGAAATGATGAAAATATAAAGAGATAGAAACAAATACACTTGCGAAGTATTATGGAATTCTAAAGCTAAAAGAAGGCTATGAAAAACAATTGGACTATACCTTGTAAATCTGGAACTAGTTGTTGACTAGGGTATATTTGGCTTATCATCGATGGTGTACCAAAAAAAAAGCGCATGTCGTTGATTGTGTGCCTATGTTGCTACTGACTATGTACCTAGGTGTCTATTTTTTCTCTACTCTTTTCTGGTTATATAAATTTTTGGGAAGGTGAGTAGGATGATATCAAGTAGGACCGTGCATTCGTTTTGTGGAAATGATGGAAAAAATGTGTTGAATTTCATCTCTTTCTATCCTTAACCTAACCTTTAAATGTAGCAACACATAAATGTGTGCATGAGAAAACATGACATGTTATCACAAAGGACTCACAAATAAATTGAACACTTTCAGATTGTTCTAAAAGAGGTCAAGATTACTTTTGGACTATTCTAAAAAAGGTCAAGATAGAAGACTCATGAAATAAACACCAAAATGAACTACAAGATAACTTGGTGGAATTTGAGTTTGAAAAATAATAAATCTAAAGGTGTTCATGAGAAAATATAGATGATGTAAAACTATGAAGGGTCCATTGTGAAGGGAAAGCATACCAATAAGATCCTAGAGTAAGAAAATGAACCAAATTTACCAAAGCATGACAAAGACAATGAAAACATATGACTTATACTAAAATTAGGTGTCTATAATAATAATTGTTAAATTTTCTATGCTCTTGTAAAGTAGTAGTTTTTAGTTATTTGAATGGCAAGATAAATGATTGGATATTTGGTAGGTGATATATATTTAATGGGTGTGAGAGGTTATGATTATATTACCTTGGTACATGAACAAGTAGGTACTTGAATTTTGGATGCAATTTTTCAAGGTTGTATGAACAACTTCTTTACTTGATCTTTATGTAACACCTGATAAAGTTAAGAAGGCTCTTCAACCAAGAACTCTCCATGAATCCATTATCACAGCCATGAAGTTAATGCATTACACACAAAGATTAAACTATATATTATCCACTCTATGTCAAATATTTTACAATAGAGATGTACAAATAAGTAAAAGATGAGAGAATCCTAATCATACCATGCATATGGGACTAACTTCCCCAATATAAGTGGAAGTAAGGCATAATCCCATCATCCTCATAAATGTGGGATAATCATCTCCAATGATATAACACCTAAGTAAGCTAAAGATTAGAAAAGTAATATCCTACACCAACACCCCCTTTAAGTGTAATTTAGGTGGGTATAATAAATTATGCAATGTGAAACCACACTAATCCATCTTGCCAAAGTACATGGATGTCGAGTCATTACAACTACCAAGTAAAAGTAGAAATGGTGCTAAATACGAGGATCACTGAATATGAGTACTACACTTCATAATATTGGGTACAATGATGAATCTAAGGAAGCATTGCTTGAACACCCTCAAATAAGATGGTGATAAGTGAGCACAAAGACTAGTGGGGTTGCCACACTGGTGTCACTAGTGGGGATACCACACGGGTTTTACTATAAGAATCACCAAGAAGGCTATGGAGACAAGTAAAAAATCCTCATATGGGTTTTAGAAAATAAAGTTTCTGAATAAGATACCCATGTACAAAGGAGGAATATATACAATTACTCAAAAAATGCAAAATATACATATAACTCTCATAAAGTGGAGAAAAGAGAGAAAATCCATAGGAAAAACTCCTCCCCAAAAAAGAGAGGAAGAAAAGAGAGGTAGAAATCCCCCTAAAGATGATGTTGAAGTAGTCCACATTCTAAATACTCAAAAGTCACAAACAAACTCAATCTATATGAGTGGTTTGAATCTACTACTCAATCATAAAAATAATTGACATTAGGCTTCACCAGAATAGCTTCAGTCAAGAAGACTGTCAGTGGTGATGAAAGTGTAAAATAATACTACATGTGTAAGGAACACTTAATGCCTAAGAAGTAAAATTTACACCACACCCCCCCATACTGCTGACTGGGTGGAGTGATGACAAAAAAATTGTATATACACCCCTCCCATAATGGATGAAGTAGATGTAAAATATCTTCACAAGTGGTCTGAATCTATGACTCAAACATCAAACAAGCTGACATTATATGCACCAGAATAGCTCCATATCATGTTAAAAAACATTGTTGAACTGTCGAAGAAGACAAGATGACATTGGAATTCCATAAAATAACTATACTTAAAGATGTGAGAGACTTTCAACTGTCAAAAAAGTGGTGTGAAAAATATAAAAAAAGATGATGTATCTGGCAATTATGGAAGAGATAAGAAACTAAAGAAGTGAAAAGGTGCTTAGAATAGAGCACACAAATTCATGAAGGTAGACAAGGGTGAATCAACAAACCCGTCATGGCACTTTTTAAATCAATGTGAGTATAATATATCCCATACACACAAAAACACCAAATGGAAATAAGGAAGACATTGGGCTTCACCAAAATAACTCTAAATAAGAAGACTGTCGACCTGTCAAAGAAGTTATCACCAATCATGAGACATGCTCCAAAAATAAGAGAGTGTAAAAGTGTCTCCATAGAAGAAGGTAAGATGCTAAGAAAGGGGCCTTGATGTAGACATGACACAAACTACAAATGTGTCAAAGTGCTAATGTATAAAGTAGAAAAGAGAATGTCATGGACTGATGAAAGAATGTGGTAAATGGTGAAAAAACTATCATATATGCAAAACCACATCTAAAATGATCAACTACCAAATAGGACAACCTACAAATCACATGTAAATGATGTTAAACTCAGCCAAAAATGCATCTGATATAGTGCAAAGTGCAAGAGTGGTATAAGAAATACAATATGGCCCAAAAAAGAGTATTATGAGCCAAAGATCATGCAAACAGCACGTCGGTCATAGTAAAAAATGCATGTAAAATTGTAATGAGAGAGCAAATTCTCCATGGTTATTTTATAGCACCCCCCTCAAATTTGACACATTACATTTTAGTGTATTTTACAAAATAAATGACACTAATAGATTGGGCATTAAAAAATATACACTTTTGAAAAAATAAAACTTAATTTTGAGTTACTGATCAAAAGAAATAGTTTTTACAAGGTTATCCCATCATAAATGGGTCAAAAATAAAACATTGCACCAAAAAATAATAAATGCTTGGAGAAAATTAACTTATTTCTACCAGGTCTAGAAAAAGTGCATTTGAAGGAAATTTGTAGCAAAGGAAAAGAACAATCTTACATATAGATCAATATTTCACGCTAATTTTTCACTTTAAATACAGTATCTAATTTCTTTCCTTGATTGTGTATAAAAAATCATAGAAAAATAGAATCACATGGTCAACTTCATAGCCTCATATTTCCTTGGATATTGATCAGAATCTTTATTATGACCACTTTTTAGAAACCTCTTGAAGTCCACTTTCTAGCAGTGAAAGAATGTTTTGAATTAGACACCTATGTGAAGTGAAAATTGATAACTTATCTAAGGAGTAGACAAACAATACAAAAAATGGCAGTTAAAGACCACTCTGACACCATGATAGAGTTAAGAAGACTCTTCAACCAAGATCTCTCCATGAACCCATTATCACAACCATTAAGCTAATGCATTACACATAAAGAGTAAAGTATCAATTATCCACTCTATTTTATATCAAATAGTTTACAATAGAGATGTAAAAATAGAAAGAAGATAGAAAAATATTGATCATTTCATGCATGTGGGACTAACTTCTCTAATATAGTTGGAAGTAAGACATAAACCTATCATCTTCATGAATGTGGGATAAAACATCTCCAATGAAATAACACCTAAGTAAGCTAAAGAGTAGGAAAGTAATATCCTACACCAACAACACCTTGTTTTCAACTTTTGTTGAAGGCTTATATATGTAGTGACTTCGATAGTGATTAATTTTTTGTCATGGGTAAATTTTATGTTCTCATGTAGTGTTGACATAATTACATTCATTTGATTAATCCCCCATTGTCTAACCTATGAAACATATGTCCCATTCTCTTGTAATACATGAAACCAAACTAAAATGGTCTTAGTACCCACTTTGATATGTAAGGTAATTCATCCACATGTTTTATTGGTTATGCCATCATATCTTTTAATAATATTAGTTGTACCAGCTAAATTCATCTGTGTGTATCCAAGACAAGTAAAAAAATCATTATACACACATTTTTACTTTAACCATTATCAATCAAAATCTATTTGTTAGCCTTGAATTTGTATATATGAAATATCGAATGAAGACTTTTCCATATTAGAATCATCCTTTACAATGTAATGATCATAGATTTCGAGGAGGCTCTTTATGCATGCCATTGAACACACCTACAAATCTATCAATTAGATGATCATTATAATATTATGATGGTTTCTCTTGAGCTATCATATGAACATTGTCTTGGTCTTTAGATTGATTATCATTATTTGGAATGGAATTGGTAAATATTTTCAAGTGTTGATTTTATTATGTGATTGAGTCATTCAAAGTAATATTTGACCTTCTAATTGGATTTGACTATTTTTAATTAGGTCTTGGATCTTATGTTTCAAAGTAATACATACGTTTGTATAATTTCTAGGGACTCTATAATAATCAGAATATGCATTAGCATCATATTTCTTAGGAAATGGCCTTGATGTGTCAATCTCTTTCTTAAGAGCTAACTTAGCAATCATATTACATTCAAGCAATCGTTTACACACATTTTGAGGAATTTTAGTTAATTATATAAATTGTCTGGATTCACTTTGTTATGATAATATTAACTATTATATGGTTGGTCTATTGCATTTACTACATTCTTGGCATAATTATTAGGTTGGAAAGTATTATCACTATTTTTTTATGTGCACGATGCAAATATGTTCAAAAAACTACATCAACCACATAAAAGTATAGGGGGTAAGATAGGTCTAATATAAATACAATAAAATATTAAATAAATACAAAAAATTCTAATTTAATAGAAGGATAATTATTTTACCTTGTTTTTTATTAATCAATTTATATGTTGTACTAATAGATTTAAAAATTGAAAGAGATTAGAATGCTCAAGATGTAGAATAATTAACAATTTTAATTTTAGAAATTGATGAATATGGAAAATTGTTATTTTTAGAAAACACTAAGAATAAATGAACTTAGCTTAAATATGAATTTATTTTGACTATTTTTTATGTTTGACACTAAAAACTAGCAAAATATAGTACTATGACTATGTTTGATCCGTAGTAAAATATGAAATTATTCCTTGACAAGTCTGCATTCCTTGGATAATGACACAGGTTGGTCATGTATGTTGACTTTAGACTTGTCGTAATTTATTGTGAGTGATGAATGACAATGAAAACAAATAAAATTAGAACTGTTATAGTGTAAGGCTAGAAATAGAATTTGATAATAGTTTAAGACAATACTGTACTCTGAAGATAAAAGTACTTGTTGCTCATATACTTTGGCTATGGACTTTTTGTGTTGACTATGAAAAAAATCAAATTATTCACATCCTACACCTACATTTGTTAATCATTATAATATGGATGAATTCATATTATGCCACACAGATATCATTATTTTCTTCTTCTTTACCTTGCAACCCTAGAGTTCTTGGTGAGAGATAGAAACCTACAATAATAGAGCATGAGTGTAATGGGTTGAGTTGACCTAATTTAACCCCTTGATGATTGAATATTTCCTACATTTTAAGATAATCCTAATATGCAATTCAATCCCATGTATTTTTCCCACCTAGAGTGATTGTGTAATTGTGATCCTTGGCTATATGTATATTGCTATAAATATATCTTTGATACATGAAAATGATAGCTCTTGACTTGTTTTGAGATGCTTCAAACTTGATTTGAGACTACTCCTAGTGCTTGATACTTAACTTAGGAAGAATAGGAAAAAAATCTTGGTGTGTAATAGTGTAAAAGATAGATGTTCAATAAATAATCAAGTAATTTTAAATGAGGTTTTAATTTACTTATATAGTGAAATATTTTCACAATTTACTTTAGTCAACCTTATAAAACATGTGAAAAGGCCCAAATAATATTTAAATTTTTTAAAACTAGCCATTATTTGCTATGGGACATGGCTTCTCTAGGTGAACAAGTCCATGGTAGTGGACCCATATACCTAGCATGGACCTGTCCTAAGAAATCAAGAATAGTTATCCCAAATTGGAGACATTTTGATTGATAGCATAAAGTCATTTAAGAAATTAGCTTGGAAAGTTCTATTTAGTGATGACAACAAACAAAGGGTTGAGCCCACATATAGATAAATGGGTTAGAGAAATGGATAATAAGAGTCGTGTATTTAGGCATAAATCATTTTATTTAAGATGTGTCAAGAATTATCATTGTCAAGTCAATGTGACTAGATATATGTGTCTACATTTGACCCCTTTTTATTATAGTAATGAAATTTATAGAGTAAAGGATAAAGAGTACATACAACACATTTTTTATTTGAGAGGATACTCCAACTTTATAGGGCACTCAAATTTAGCAAACTCTAAAACAACATATAAAATAGTCATTTGTCCATATTTGAAATTTTGAAAATTAATAAATTGAGAGGAGAGAAAGGAAGGAGTATTCCTACATGGAGATGAAATCATATTGGATTGTAACCTATAAATATGATGGATAATTGTGCTCCCTTATTGAAGCATGTGGAAAATCTGAACCATTAAAAAATTGAAAGTGATCAAGTCTCAATTTTAAATAACTAATCAAGCCTTTGAGTTGGAAAGATGTATATTTTGACTCAAATGAATGGGGAAAGTACTAAATGTACTCATCTAAAGAAGGTGTAACCATAATGTGTTTGCTAAAAATGATGCCAATGTCATTGAGTGTTACTAAACTCGAACATATACCACTCATAATAGAAGATGGAACCACACAATGAGTTTGATAGAAGTGATGCCAAGGTCATTGAGTGTTGCTACACTCAAACATGCATTACCCATCATAAATCAAATCACACCATTGTAGATATATTTAAATTGTATTTTCATGATCAAAAGAGAATGAAGGATATTCATGTCCCCATCATGAGCTCGGTGCCCAATGAAATGCATTTTAATATTTGAAACTGTAACTTTAAATTTTAAAAATGTGCATGAACAAGCATCATACCTTTGAAACTATAACTTTAAACTTTAAAAATATGCAAGAATAAGCATCATGCCTTTGAAATTGTAATTTTGAAATTTAAAAATGTGCATGAACAAGTATCATGCCTATTAAACTTTGAAAGTGTATATCTAAACATAAAAAAGTGGCATGTCCTATAAATATATGCCAAATGATATTGAATGACATGCATCTATATGCTTAATTATAATTATATTTTAAACATGTAACTTTGATCTTGTAACTATTTTGCATATGCATTCATGTGTATGATTTTATACTTGATTTTTTGAAAAGTGAGTGCATATGCATGTCATATGCCCCCATGATACCTATCAATGTGAAAATATATGTTATGTGTTTGAATTATGAATTACTTTGAATCTTTGAAAACCTACACTATGTTATAGAAAATGATCTTTGAATTACTTTGAATATTTTAAATCCTTATTTTGAATATTTGAAACATATATTTTGAATATTTGAAACTTGTACTCTATCACGAATCTTTTTTTTATATCCATGGATGTTTGGATCTCTAAGACAAGCCCCCTATGATGTATCCATTGTGAAATGAGGGATGTAGCCCTTTATGATGCCTCTATTTTGAGATGAGGGATGTAGCCTACAAGTCACGTATCTTAAAAGAAGAGTTAATTATATCATGTGATAAAGATATAGTCATGTAAATAATGTCATAATGTGGAGAGTATGTTATCATAGTAATGTAATTGTCAATGAATCATGTATAAACACAATTGAGTGCAAGGCACATATGTGTCATGTCTAAATATATATATAAATGAGGCATGCAATAAAATAACCATCTTTGAAGTAGATTACAAAGTAAAATTGCATCATATGTATCATGGCACCACTAATCAGGCTCAAAAAACACATGTAATGTCACACATAAGGCCAATTATCACATACAAGGGGCATTTCAAATTCCATACATGCAAAGAAACATCACACACATAGGGCCAAGGGCCATGAGCAATGGACATGTTAAAATGTCACACAAGTAAATATTGCACACATAAGGCCAAGGGACACAAATAATGAGATTTTTCAAATTTCACATATGAAAATAGGGCCAAGGGCCTCAAGTAATTGGACATGTTCAAATTTTGCATGTACCAGACATGATAAGCAAGCAATGCCAAGCCTATTGTTGATGAGTCGTTCAATACACCAAATCAAGGTATAGACGATAACCCATCAAGCATATATTAATAAGATGCTTGTAGGGTCTCCCCAAGGTCTATTATTATTGAGTCATGATGTACTAGATGAGCTAATTGATCTATTCAAAACTATTTCAATTCAAGGGTTATGCTGGTTTAGAATATTACAAACTAGTTTCAATGTTGTTCTGATCTTTTGATGGATTTAGAGGGAATGCAAGTTTATTTGTTTCAGTCATGCAGGTTTTAATTAAATGAGATTTTGGATGATTTAAATATTTATTCATTCATTACATATGTATTCAAAAGTGCATTTATGATAATGGAAGATATCTTCCAATCAAGATAAAATAATAACAATAGATTGCATTCACCTACACTAACCCTAGATAATAGAGACATAAAAATGATAAAAGAGAAGAGTAAAAGGAAAAAAAATCATCAAATTTTAATTAAATTGAATCTATTTGAATGAACGAAACCCTTAAATTAATCTTCATTTGGCTAGCTTTCACACAACCGCAAATGGGAAATAGTGCCAGAGTTTGAGGAACATAAAGTAAGAAAAAGAATAACACCACCACTATATCATATGCATAGGCAATGAAATAACCACTTCATGGCTTATATTAATAGTAATATATGCTTGGATAACACAAACTTGAGTTTACATTCACCATTTGTTGAAATTTTGACAGCCTAACACTAAGGAATAAGAGAGGGAGAGAGAAATAAATAAATAAATAAGAGACTGATCCACAATGTCTCCAATGAAGTAAAAATGAGACAACCCTTAGAATGACTCTCATTTGGAAATATATAGTGAACTTGGTCCATGGAGGGAAAGGATTTTCCCTTTAGAAATTTTCTTTTGACTTTTGTTTCTTGCCACTTTTCACCAATCAACACTTTATGCTTGTAAAAAGACAAAAATGAGTTAAAATATTACAATTAAAAGGCTCCAAAATAAAATAATACTCTAAAATGCAAATAGATTTTAGTACAGGTAAAATTTCATAAAATTGAAAACATCATTGCAACCAAGCCAGAATAAGATTTTTGATGATGAAAACAATTTAGAAACTACAATTGAGGCTCAAAATATCATCAAAAACCCGAATCGGGCTCAAAAATGGCCTTCTAGACCTAATCAAGATTTTGGGAGGCACATGTAAGTTTGAAAATGCACTTTTCAAAAAAAAACTCAATTCTAATCAGGTTTCAAAATCCCAAATAGAACTAGAGGCATTTTGAATACATGTTGTAGACCTAATCAAGGTATCAATTCTTGATTAGCATTTATTTTAGTTGGTTGGGGGGCCCAAGACCTAATTGAGTCTTGGACCACCAATTAGCACTATCATAATTTGGCCTAGTGAGCCCTATGTTAATTGGGATTCAAATCCTGTATGGCACTGTTAAAGGATGGGAATAGACCTACAAACCTAGTCAAAATATGTGACCTAATTAACACTAGGATTTAGGACCCCAAGTCCCAATGACCTAGTCAAGGCATGGGTCCTTATTAGCATTGTGTGTTCATTGGTAGGCTACCAATTAACATTATCTTTCCAACAAAAGAAACCTACAAACCCAGTCAAGGAAATAAACTCGATTATAACTAAGACTACCCACGTCATGATGAAAAGACAGAATTGGGGTTCATAGAACCAATTAGAACTATTGAATGGAAATGAACCCCACCTAGACCTAATCATAATTTAAAGTCTGATTAGGTCTATGAGACTTATAAAAAAATCCAACAAGACCGAATCATAAAAACAAATCTAATTACAACTACGAAGTGAAAATTTTAACCTTAAAGACCTATTTAGGGGTTGAAATCCTGATTAGGTCTAGCAACTCAAAAGATTTCTCAATGAGCTAATACAACCCTAATTGGGGAATCATAACAATTCCTACACTAGCACCTAATGGAGATTTAGAATAATAAAAAATGCCCATGTTACCTTAGTAATGTTATATGCAGTGAAATAATCCCTAAAAGTATTGTTGAGGGGTGTTATATCCTATAATGGGGTTACAACTAAGTGATCTGTGATAACTTGGCCTTTTATGGATTTATGAGATATACTCTTCAAATCAAACTGAATGAGTAACATTACCCATTTTTTTGTACATCTTGATAGATGAGGTTTTGACATGAGAAAATTTAATGGATCATCCCTAGTAATAACTTGGGTCTCATTACTAATCATGTAGTGTTAAAGTTTATGTGTAGAGAAGACAAGAACCAAACATAGTTTTTACATTGTATTGTAATTTTGATCATAATAAAAAAGTGTACGAATAATATAATATATTACTAATTCTCTATGATCATCATCATACTATGATAAAAAGGTGCCTAAAGCATGGTCTATATCGTTTAGATATATAATAAGAGTGATCAATTTGGTATTGGAGGAATGATAATGGGCAAATTTAACAAATATTGTTTAAGTGCCTCAAAACTCTCCTGACATTTGATGTCTCATTCAAATTTTATATCTTTTTTGAGTAATCTTGTAAAATACTTTGTCTTATCTACTAGTTGAGCTATAAAGAAACGTATTGCTTGAATCTTACCTTATAAATATTGGAGTTGCTTCAATCCCTATGGTGGAGTCATATCAATAATAGCTTTGACATTTTTAGGATCAAGTTTAATACCTCATTATGATATAATAAAACATAACAGTTTTCCTAATGTTAATCCAAAAACACACTTTTTTGGATTTACATGTACACTATAATGTCGCAGTTGCTCAAATCTATCATAAATCTATGGCATGATCTTGTCTTTATTTTGATTTTTCAAGTAAATTATCCACATAATCCTCTATTGTGTTGTGAATAAGATCATGAAAATATGCATCATGGCTCATTGAAATGTATCTCCAACATGTTTTTAATTCGAAATTCATCACTATATAATATAAGGTACCCCATGGTGTGATAAATGAAGTTTTCTCTTGATCTTCATCAACAATTCTAATTTGAAAATAATCAACAAATCCATCCATAAATGATAACATATCATATCATGTGGTAGAGTACATGATCATATAAATTTTAGGTAGTGGAAAATCATCTTTAGGATAAGCCTTATTTAAATCTTTTAAGTCTGAACAACATTGAATATTCCTATTAGGCTTTACTATCGATATAATTTTAGACATCCACTCTAGATATACTATTGGTTGAATAAAACCCACATCAAGCAAGTGTAGAATTTATTCCATGATGAATAATGCAAATTTAGGATGTATTTTACATATTTTTCTTCTTGACAAGTTTTTCATTAGTATAAAGTGTTATCCAATTAAATGTAACTAAAGGATCAATGCCTTGCATGTTGGAGTATGCCCAAACAAATATATCAAGGAAATCATGTGATGCTTACCTTATTAATTTATGTTCATCAACTTTAAGTATGGAAGCTAAAATTATTTTTCTTGGATCCTTATTTATCTCATAATTAAACATAATTATCTCTTCATAGTTATATTGCCAATATAAGTTATAATAGGAAGTGCATCAGAACCATGAACTTAGACATCATTCTGTGAATGGTCGATCTTTCTAAAATATGTGTGAGCATTTATGGAATGAGGAAACCTATTATTATGATATAAAGGAAGGATATCCTCATATGCTCCTAAAAATTCTAAGTGACACTCGTCATTAGAAAATTCATCCAATGTCATAATTTTTGGTGATATGGTATCATCAATAAGCTTTGGATATATAGTTGATAATGTGGATATGTGATTGACTAACTAATTTTCTTGTTGAATATATTTGAAAAATGTTATATGTCTATTTTTTGATGTAATTGAGTTGAATTTTCTTAAGCCCTATTTATAACCAAGGCCTTGTATACCTTTGTGAGTAGATGCCTCAATAAGATGAATAATGCCTTGTGCATGGTTTCCTAATCCTTGTCCTTTATAACCCATATTTTGTAATTACTTTAATCCAAAATTATATTTCTTCTCATTTGTATTATTAAAGGAAGATATTTCCTATGCAACTAAAGGAGTCACTATAGAATTTTCAATAATAGGTTGTACCATTATTTGAGTAGAAAAATGCATATGAGGGACATAATTTTGTATATACTCAATTAGCTGACAATACTTAAATGTTTAATGATCCATAGGGCATGCATATGTATACCCATGGCAACTAAACTTTAAACATGCATGTAAATTGGAAGGGATGGCTTACATATCATGAATCCACAATCTTCAAAGAAAAATGTTGTAATTAAGGTTAGTAGGCATAACTTGACATGTTGGAGCAATAGTTCTAGGCACTGATGTGAGATTCAAGGTTATCTACCCCAATACCTTATGAGGAATGTTATAAAAACCTCTAATATCCATATCCAAATAATCCAAACTTTCAACATTTATATTCATTAGTGAAGAAAATAAATATTTAAAATAGTCAATCCCAAAACATTTTTGACTAAGGCTTGCTTAACACCCATGTCATCAATTATAAGTTGAATGCATAAAGATAAATATTGATTAATAATATGTTGTGGTACAAAAATATTCATTTTGAAAATATATAGCCTCTTTTGTACTTTGTAATGTATTAATGATAGATGCGACATTATTTGGTTCAATATTTCATGGAATAATTGTGTCACATAATGCTATATACAAGACATCCTTATACATATTTGAATGTTGTTGTAACTCCAAAATTGATATGTTAACTATTATATTATTAAGTTGATCGATAAGATTATATCCTTAGGTACTTTCATCCTACCACACATGATGGGGCTCTTTTCCTCTTCTAGTGATAACAACATGGACTGCATGATCTACTATAAAATGAGGGTGAATAGTAGAGGTGGGATGGTAACTGAGGGAGTTTAGAGGTTTAGGGGAAGGATGAATGAATGAAACCAATTATGATTTTTGACATCTACAATGATAGGTGGAAACTCAAAGTAAACCATGAAAAAATATGCATCATGGAACTAGTCATTATTATGCTCTTGGTCCATATTGTATTTTTAATTTTTCATAAAATTGTGAATACATAGATTTATATATAGATTAAAGATTCTACATATTATAGGCAAGAAACATGTAAGGAATACTTAGAAACTTTGAACTAAGAAATGGTAAATAAATTCAGTCATTAAGATCCTTTTACATATTTTAAGATAAAATTAAAATTTGAAACCCTAAGAAAAATTAAAAATAGGATAGAAAGAAACCCTAGAAACATGAATGTTTAGGGTTTTAAAATATTTGACAATAAATGGGATCACCAATATGTTTTACCAAAATTTTGAGATTAAGTGAATTAATCAAATTAAGATAAACAATTAAGTAAATTAGAATGCAATATATATATATATACATATATATATATATATATATATATATATATATATGACTGATTTGTATCTTACTATTTTTAGAAATGTGTCGAAAGAGAAAAGTACTAAAGACAAATAACTTTAGATGAAACTCAGATCTAAGGACTACAATAAATACTATGTAATCAGTTATGGGACAACGTGGGATCACTATTAATTAGGAATAGGGCTCTGCTTTATTCTAAGATAAGGTCATGATATTTGGACAAGGTTGGTATGCGCTAGTATTATTTAGGGTACACTAGAGTCCATTAGTGTTTTTTTCCCTATGTGAAAGTTATAATGGGTGTGCCTTCACTTGTAGTTCCTATGTGTGTATGCAGATGTATTTGATTCATCACGAGAGTTGTTGTATGCCTTATTATTCACCAAAACCCTAGCTCAATGATAAGAGGGAAAAAAAATGTAAATTTTAGACAATAGAAAGGGGGATGGGGTTGTGCTTGACCCTAACACCCTATGTGTTGAGCATTGCCTACATACTGATACTCATAAGAGGAAATGAATTCCATGTATTCCTCTCATGATATTGTGGTGTATGTGAAATACTAGTGAAATACTAAATCTTGGTATAATATTGATGTAATTATGTGCTTGAACAATGAGTTATGACCTTTATAGTGTAATTACACCTATCTCTAAGCTTTTGGGACATTTAGAACTCAGAATTAGGAAGCATAGATTATTTCATCTCAATGTGTAGTTAGAATAATTTTGGTGCTTGTCATATAAAAACATCCTAACGAACAAATGAATATAAAATGTGTTTATATAGGTCATCATTTTGGAGTTTATTATAATTGGGCTTTTGAAATGTGTGGATGACCTATTGGGCTGATTTCTAATTTGAGAAACTAGTCATTATTTGGCAAGAGGATGAAATGTACAGATTTAGATATTGTTGGCCAACAGGATTGTTTAGAAATCATGGTTTCATTTAAAGAGAAAAGATAGCCATATTGTAATCATGAATCAGTCAAGGTTTACACTTAGGTTATTTGGATTAAGGAATACAAATAATTAGTATCATATTTTCCTTAAGGCAGAGGGTTATTTTAATATAAGTAGAAGCAAAATTAGCTTATAATAACCATGGAATTGAGCATAGGTTAAGTGTGCATATGGGATGGTCATCAGTACATTGTTTTAAAATCAAATGTTAATTTTAGTGTCTAAAATAGTGCTACCAAAATTTAAAAAATAACATTGGGAACTTCATATCCTATGAACTCAATATCCATTCTAGCATCCACATCCCATGGATTCTTGGTCTAGATATACAAAACCACTTGTTCTGTTCTTTGTTATCCTCATTATGTGCAATCCAATAAATTATGTAATAGATTTGTAATATTTTGGGAGATGTTCTCACTTAAAAATGTACTTACCAACTTTAGCAACTCTATTAGGGTTGTGATATATTGTTACAATTTCCAAATGATTTATCCATACATTACGGCATTTACTATCATAGGATCTCATTTAGTTGTATTCTGATTTTGGATTGAGTGTAATAGCTAGATTATTGCATTCATCATAACCTTCTCTCATAGGGTTTAGATATTTGTCTTTTTTCCATTTTCTAATTTGGTTTTATTCAGGCATCCCTAAAGGTGGAAGACCTTGTTCCTTGTGTTGATTTCTAGCAGTATCCTGGAAAAAAAATCATGGTTCTTAATATGAGAATGTACCATGTTCACATTTATTACTATCTTATCCTTCCTCTACTTATTAATAATAGGACAATCCTCAATATTATGTTATCATGTGATCCTACAATATACGTTAAAAAAATCCTATTTGGATTACAAAGAAAATTTTGTATGATATGATTTATAAATCTCCACTCAAGTAACAAGTTACCTAGGCATTTTATTCCCCTGTCTTTAGTTTTGATTACCACATTGATAACCTCCTTATATTTAAGGGGATCCCCATCCTTGTTTTTGACTATAATATCCTTCATATTTCTTCTAATGCCAAGGAGTTACCCCATTGAATTGATGTTGTGGTGAAATAAGATTCCATCCCTATTGGTACTATAGAGAAGGAGGTGTCCACCCTAGTTGATAACGAAGAAACAAAAGAGTCCACCCTTGAGGAGACTGAGGTATCTATCCCATTTGGTATTTATGAGACTGATGAGTCCACCCAAGACTAGGTTATGTTGTTGAGGGACCCAATCCACCTTGTGTTGTCACCTTAGCATCTTACATTGGCATGATTGGTATGGCATTAGATACTATTATATAGTGACTACAAAGACATTTTGAGTGATGTTTTATTTTAAATATTATAGAGATTTATAATTATTTTAATCATGGTTATGGGATTTAAAAAAATGGAATACATTATGTAACTAATGCACGTACTATTATAATAAATGACACTTTGTAGTTGCATGTCCTACACTATGACTTACTCCATAGAACCTATTTTGACCTTTGGACATTCATTCTAGTGGTGCCCCTCCCATCCACATTCAATGCACTAGACTATCAATTTTGGTTTCTTCCCTTCTTGAAGTTCAGCCATCATGTGAAAAATGACATCTATCTTAGAATCTATTTTTGTAATGTTAGGACAATATTCTCCATAATCCTATATCTATTCGACATTGGTCACAATGAATCTTGCCTTAGCTTTTGTGGTAAACTAAGCTTGGTCTATGGAAAACTAGATCTTGTTTCGCATGCCTTCCATAAACTAAGTAGCTTTATCAAGATCTTGAAATTGAAAGTTCACCCTATTAATCATATCACAAAATCGATGATCATAATCCCATATGGATTCTCCACCTTTTTTATTTGGTTTATTTCAAATCTTAAATTTTTTGACTAATACATTACTACATTTTTAATTGTCCTATCAACTTATCTTTAACCTATTGAACATTCATAGTTTCATGACTATTTTTAGATATGAACTCTATAGTTTCACTAGTCATAGTTCTTATAAGTTCACACTTCTTATTTATGTCATTTGTCACACCCTTAACCTGTCACTTCATTTCACATGTCATTAAGTAATGCTCTGGGTCAATTGACATTTCACATGATGTTAAGGTAACAAAAGATCCCTTAGGAAATGGCATGTTTCCTACAATTGTGCTAGATATGACTAGTTTGATTGGTGATGATTTCACTAGTATCTAAAAACTTACTACAAAGGTGCTTGGAGTACTAAGAATATTGAAATCAATATTTTTGTTAACTTTACACTCACCCATATTTTGCATAACAACATTACACTTAGCTGTGATTACTCTGTTGAATTTTAGGGGTTTCTATACAACTTCTTCAAACCTCTTCTTAGTTGTGACTACTTCTCTGACTTATTCTAGACTACAATTCTCAAGTATAAAAATAGGCACAAGTGATGCATCCCCTTGAGTGAATGAACCAAGGTTAGATTATCTTCATGCCCATTCTTGAACCTAACCTAAATCTACATTTCATCATTACTTCTTGGAAATACAACCCTTCTTCTTCCACATACAATCGCTACCTCTATAGTTGCTCTTTAAATCTATTATTAAGTTTTTCTAACTTCCTTTTTACAACCTCTTCATGGTTTCTCCATTTTGTTCCTTCCTCTTTTTCTAGGATATTTTCTAATTCCTGATCAATCTCTATGTTCTTTGTAGTTCCTATATTCCCTTCCATCTCTTCTAGTTATCTCTGACCTTCAAATTTGGTTTCTTCTTCCAGAGGTCTAGTTCCTCCCATTTTTTTGCAGCTTCCCTTCTACTCCTACTTTCAGCTACATGTGGCTCTTCCTCTTCAATAATTTTTTTCTTATTCCATATTGTTTTTTGTTGTAGTTATATTTGAAGCCCCATAACTACTTTATCATCTTGTTAGTCTACATTATCCATATTTTGGGTTTTTAGTTTAGGTTCATTGGTTCAATTCATCTTAATTCAACTTAGTCTACATTACCATAGTGCCTTGATTGACTACTCAACATCAGTTGTAATTAGAAAAATGGCCTTTTCCATAACTAACATCCTCAACATCACAAGGATTCACTTCAAATACTTGCCTCTAATCCCTCTAGGAAACAAATCATATGTAGATTCAAATGCAATATACCCCTAAATATAAAATTTCGTAACATACCCATCAATTGTAGTCTTCACCCAATGGTCAATCACATGGGTCTATTCATTGTCTAAGTTTCACAACCTTTCCAAATTTTCTTCATTCCACACAATATTTTGCCTCACATGGTCAAAAATAATAGTATTTGAATCTAGATAGTCAAGTTGCTAATAACTTAGGCAACTTACAAAAAAATATTTCATAAATATATACATGGATGTGCTCATAAATAATCACCTCTATATATACTCCTATTATTATATCTTCTTCATCTACAAATGTCTAGCCAATTTTCAAGGTCCCTTTGACTAGGCAACCATTTCAACATATTCAGGTTCAACAAATGGAGCCATTGTTAGCAATGATCCTTGGAATCACTCATTAGGACATGTTATGTGTTGTAGTTTGTGAATGTTGTGAGAAGACTCTAAATAGTTATAGGAAAATAAAAATAAAATTATGACTAAACATAGTGCAGTTTCATATGCAACACTTTCTTCTTACTTATCATTAATGTATATGCACTTGTGGTAATTCTTAGCATTTAACAGATTCAAAATTAAGCAGTATGCAAGATTACATTTATTCTCAATGAATATTTTTCTCAATTCAAGAAGGTTCTGCAAAATTTTAAGAGAAATTTGATTGCAAATTATAGGTTTTATTTAGTTCCAAAATTTTTTCTCTGTATCCTTCTAATATTTACTTTACAAAAGTAGGGTATATATATGTTACGCAAAGACTATGTGTCTTCATCTTCTTTACGTTTCATTTTTTTGTGTCAAAATATTCAATGTACACATTAAAATTTCATGTATTCCATCAACCTACATGAAACCATATTTTATACAAAACATACTATGGTGTACACTTATCATGTGTTTATCATACAAAAATGTGTGTGAACTATACTTCGTACCTTCCTGCTAACAATGTGCATAAAAGTGTGTGAAAGTATACACATACTATCATTGTAGGTAATGATTGGAAGTTAAAGAGTCACTAGATGAAGGTGAAACATTGCATTGGGAGCCAAAATGGTTTAAATTTAGTAATATTTTTTAGAATATGCCTATATAAGGAAACTAACTCATCCTTGGAAGAGATTTGATCCATATGAAATAAATAGTTAAAATAAGTAGTCCTTAGAGAGAGTTATGAGTAGAGATTTGTGTACAAATATGAAGGAAGGGAACTATGGGATTAAATCATGTCCTTAAATGGACTATGGGTATTATAATGTTGAGAGTGTTTTGAGCCTAGTAATATTGTAGGTAGTTATGTGTGTATCTTTTATTAGTGGTATTTATTTAAGAGCAATAAATATTAGTGTTTTTTATTATGTAAGGATTGTGTAATTGTCCATTTTTGTGTAGGTTACATGGTCTAAGGTTGTACTTTATTATACCCCCTAACTGTGAGTGGATAAAATGGTATAAGAGCTTGTAACAACTCTGGGATGAGTGAGAGAGTGTCTATCCTCTATTATGAAGGAATGGGTAGAGGGTAGTGAGAGAGAGTTGAGTGTTCTCAATATTTTATAGGTGGTTAATGAACATAGGGTACATATTTCATTGAGTGAACAATCGATAGAGGGTGTTTAAAGGTATTATCTGTATTATGTAGGTGGGTAGAGGACTAAGAGTTTAATTAAAATGTGCATAACTCGCATATATTTATAATACATACATTGCAATAATGGGTTAGATGTGTGAGTGAGGAAAGTATGAGAGAGAGAGATGAAAAGTGAGTAGCCTAGTTAGCTAAGTTAAAAACTTTGTTGAGGGAAATACAAGATAAAGTGGAAGCTAAGTAAAAATAAGGGAGGAGGAGAACTTGCATCACACCATGCACTGCAAAGATGAAGATGAGGAAAGTTCCTTGGAATAAAATGACCTTGAAGTATATTAAAGAAGATATAATTGGAGGAGGAGTAATAAATGCATGTCAGTAATAAATGCATGTCTTTTGCAAGACATGAATGTAGAGGTAAAGGATGTGAAAGTGAGTGCATGTGATGTTGATTTAGAGGGAGTATTGAGTGGAGAGGAAGGAGATATTACACTATAGGAAGATGAGGAAATTGCATTAAGAGAAGATGTAGAAACTAAGAGGGATGGTTGTTGAAGTCTCATGTTTTACCAAGGAGGAGAAGAATATTATCTCCTACTTGGAGAAGAGATGAGGGTGATTGAGGGGATGTTTGAATCTATTAATGTTTATTTTATTACAGGTAGTGGGGATAACACATGAACTGATGAAAAGAGGGAAGATGAATAATGTCACACATATGGAATTGACGTAAGGAGTAAGACAAAAGAGGTGGATGAACTATTTAATGACATCCTAAAGGAAAAAATAATAGAGAAGGATGTTGTTACAACATATGTGGTGGAACTATTTGATGTTACAATGATGACAACATAAGAGGTTGGCATGAAATCCATCTTGAAGATATAAATGAAGGTGATGGGTAATAGTATTGATGCCCAAGAAAATGGGGAATCCTTCAACAAGAAAGCTAAGAAGGAAGAGGTAGTGGAAGATGAATACTCTTGGGAGGAATGAGTATATGGAGAATGTGTGGAGAAAAGTGGGTGGAGGTGGATGGATAGTGATGGCCAAAAACCCACAAGAAGAGGAAAAATGAGAAAGAGAATATCTTAGAGAAGGTGGATGGGCTATGCCCAAGCGATGGGAAAGGGGGAGAGAAATCTAAGAAAATATAGGTGTAGGAGGAAGGTCTGAAATCCAGTATGTGGTTGGAAAAGGTGAAATACATCACCTAGTGGAAGGGCCCACCATGGATTTACCCTTAAAGTAAACATGATGGTTCTACCATCTAGTCCAAATTTGTGAGCTCTATGCTCAAAAAAATCTTATCCATATTGTATGATGTAGGAGCATCTAGGTCCACAAGCAATCTTGTGTCAACCAAAATATGTAGGGGTGTGTTTGTGTAGACTATTTGTGTATTTACCATTTTGGCATGGTAGAAATGATCCTTAAAAATAATCAAAAGTATGACTCTTAGAGGGTATAAATTATATCATAGAAGGGCTCTCTTTGGCAACAACATGGTTCTAGATGAGTTGGTTGAGTTTCTCAACAATCAGTAGAATACAAGAAGTGGTTTTGTTTGTTGAAGGCCTAAAAGTGATAGGTTTTAGAGCAGAAGAAAAAGGGATTCAAGAACACCTCCAAAACATATTAGTGTTTCATATTTGCAATCTCCTCCAAACATTATGCACTTTTTTAAAAAATGACACACTTCTTAAAAAAATGACATCTCATTTTGAGTTCATACACAAAAGTTATGGCCTTTCGAAGTTATCAGTTTTGCGTAGAAATTCACATAATGCATATAAGCTCTTAAAATGCATAGAAGTCCCCTAAATGAGATTCATTGTATATAATGTGTGTGTAAGTTACCACAATGTGTAGAAATGCACAAAGAGTGCATAAAAGTTCATGTATTTTGTATATTTATGGACTCTTGTGCATACTGATGTTGATCTATGTTTTAGCTTTGCTTTGCTGATTTGACAAGCATAATTATTTTATTTTCTTATTTTTTGATCTTGACCTAATCCTCAACAATATATGCATAAAATGTTGTGCAAGTTAATTGGTCCAAAAAATCTCTTAAAGAATTCCAATTTTATGTTTATGTATGTTTAAAATCATAATTCTATAAATAAATTCCAACTTAATAATTAAAAAAATATAACATCTTTTTTTAAATAATCAAATACAACTATATTCTTCGCTATGACCTTTCCATATAACATGTAAAAAGACTTAAATTGATATTGATGGTGTGTCTCGGCTGGGGCATGGTTTGAATTGAAAAGTCAGTCTCCAATAAAATGTCTTACACCACGTAACTCTAGAGCAGCTAATAAATTTTTGAAAATTTAAGAAAATTAGGATACATTTGAACGTATAAATGTGTGGTTTTGTTGAAATTTTCCACGTAGAATATTCCACCGAGAATTTGCATCGAGAATATTCCATCAAGAATATTCCACCGAGTAGGAAAGAAATTTACACAATGAATATTCCACCGAGAATTTGCGTGTCAAGTTAGTTGGTTTCATATATAAAATGAATATCCATCCTTCTCCCATCGAATAAATAATATTCGTCTTCCCATTCCGTGTGGGGCGGGTCAAATATAAATGAGAATCACTTACAGTCCTTCATCTAAGATTTTCAGAGTAGGTATAGCGTTTGATGAAAATTTGCCTTCATCTAAGATTTTGAAAGTTATGAAAGAGAATTCCCAACCAATGATGTTTTGTTTTTGTTTTTTTTTCAAATTAGATCATGTTTATATATCTATTAATCAAATTTTAAATAAAGTATTTTAAAAATAAGTGAAGATTTTTATCATTTGGTTTAAAATGAGCACAATTATATAAAATATTTTTCGTTTAATTTTAAAAATGAAAACTTATAAATTATATATAATAATTTATTTCTAGATAAAATAGAGTTAAATTATATTTTATTTATAAAAATGTAGGTAGTATGAAAGTACATTATAATGTATTTTAAGTATTTATAGCGAAGAGACTAATAACAAGGGAATTTTGGTCATTTACTTTACCTTAGATAACATCTAACATGTCATCTCTGTCAAGTAAGAGATTTCAATCATTGTTTGCATTGTTCACTACCTCTACATCATTAACAGTTATACCTTGTTCTTCATTTGCAACAGTTTAGGGGGAAGCTTTTTTAAGATGATGTTTGCAACAATCCCAATGCCTAGGGTGCACCAGAGGAGGCAAGTGCCTATGTGACAACAACCACATAAGTCAGCGATGAGAGTGACAATAGGAACAAATCCTTTTGGGTCTTTACTTCAATGTACCTTCCCTAGATGGAAAGGAGGAGGCACATGGGAAACTATATAGGGCAAATTACCCCAATGGTGTAGAAGTTTCTAGAGATGGGCCACCTTCAGAGCCACCTTATTTCCCCACACTTAAATCCCAATACACACTTTTGAAATAACCATTACTTTATTTTAAGTAGAAAAATGAGCATCAATTCACTAGAATATTTTCTTAAATTTTTGAAACTTTTTGTGTCAAAAAATTATTTTCATGACTATTAATGCATTTTTTATCAATGGGTTTCCCTTACGTAAATTGTGTTAGGGAAAAATACACTAAATTAGGCAAGACAAAATTGCCCCAGTTTAGCAATTTTCCTTTAGTGATACATGTCGCATCAATATTTGCATTAAAAAATTACAATTATGTTTTCCTCTAACAGAAATTTGTATCCTTTGATTTTCTTGATGAAAATTTTACATTAGAAAGTGAAAATATTATTTGATCGAGGTGTTGACCATATCAATGTGATGCAGGAGCATCCCAAGTGCACAAGCAACATTGCATCACTTATGATGGTTAGGTCCTATTCTTTTATTTTTTCAAGGGGCACAACGTGCAAAAATGGAAGGACCTAATCAACACACGTAGGATAAGGGAGCAAAGAATGTGAAGGCTTCAGAGTAAGTGTGGAGAAAATCACATACATTAGGGAAACACGCAAGACCAACTTAATGTACAACTTCTTGATCCACTAGGCTTGACTAATGCCACATAAACTTACAAGGAGACTACTTAGAGTTTAGTTCAGTAGCATAAGGTATGAGTCAACATGATGTGTAGGAGATAACAATTAATGCATGACCTATCTTAACAACTAGTTGGGATTTAGATGATGTCATCTTGGAGAAGCTTATAATTTTCTCAACTTGAGAACTATGCATCATTAATTGAAGTAGATCGTAGTTGCATGATGAAATATCTCGAGCCGTGAACCTCGAATGTTAGTTTGCATGGGTCTTTTGCCATGTAAACACTAATATGAGCATATAAAGGGAAACTCTTGGGTTCATTCAAGGAGAGGATAGAAAAGATAAAGAAGAGAGGTTAAGGATGACTAAAATGATAATGTGGCTTAAGACTTCTAACAAGGGGAAGGACTTTTTAAGTAGCATAGAGGAGAAAGGTAGTCCAAAGGAAGACTTGAACACTGAATTTATATGTAAGCCCAAAATACAGTCAAAGTTTTTAACTTCTACTTGGGATGAATTTGTATAATTGTGATATTTAATTAATACAAAGATTTATTGTTATTTCATAACCACTTGTGTAAACAAAGGGGGAGGAGTGAGATCATTTCACTGCTATGTAGTGAAAGGCATCCTTTCATTAGGATCTAACAATGACTGTACCATATTTGTATCAAAGTGGATTGAGCCTATAGAGAGATTGGTAGGTGAAAGAAGTTAGCAAAATGCCAAACAAGAGGTAGATAACTAGTTCTACACTAAAAAAAAGGTGGGTAGAGACAAGGAGGGTGAAGAAAGGAGATAACTAGGAAGTAAAGATGCCGCCTAGAAGAGATGGTGGTAGAGTAACAATAATAATCAACATAACTAGAAGACTCGACAAAGTCTTGGATGTGTTGTGTGTCCACCAACATTGGCAAATAAAATGTCTACTTGTCCACAAACATTGGCAAAAAAAATGTCTACTTGTCCACCAACCTAAAACTATTACTTAAGTTGTATGATATAGTAGTATCCGAGTCAACAAATAATCTTGCATTAACCAAAATATATACGGTTGTGTGTGCGAGTGAATCCCAACTCAATGAGAGAAAGGACCTCACCTCCTCCCCTAAATAAGCAAATACAACTATATTCTTCACAATAACCTCTTTGTATAAGATGTAATGGCATAAGACTTAGATTGTTGTTAATACAATATAGACTTAAATGGATCAAAAGTATGTCTTCAATAAAGTGTCTCTATATAACTTTATGATGTCTAATAACTTAAAACAATGGTATTTCTATAGTGCATAGATTAGAGTGGAGAGTTTTTAGATAAAATTGTGTTTAAGTTTTTGATCGAGTTCAGTTTGCTATTTTACATTTTTCATTCTAATACCCCAATGATAGTTCATGGAATGTGAACTGAAACGTCAATAAAAAACTCAAACACAATTTTATGCAAAAACTTTCTAATATAATAACTTTTTGAAATACATCATGTATCTATAACATCATGTATCTATAAAATGTCATACTACAAGACTCAAATTGACTTTATTTCAAAAATAAATATTCGATAAACCGTGTACACCATCTAACTTTAGGGTGTCTAATGACTATTCATGGGGCTATAAAAACTTTGAAGAAAATATCGTATAAAAGTCTAATTAGCTCCCATAAATTAATCAAAATAAGTGGACTATTTATAGATTATTGCTGCAAATTGATATTTGACAAAACAATCCAAAATACTTAGAAGTTTCCTACGTTGGACAAAATAAAATTGTTTTGGAAAGGGAAATTTATAGTGTGTGGTTTACATAGTTCATTATAAAAGTCGCTTTGTTGAGATTTAAAAGCTTTAATATATGGAAAAAATAGTGTAGTGTGGAAATTTTTTAATGAATGTTTTTTTATATACTTTTATTAATTAAATTTTAAATGAAGTATTTTTAAAATAATCGAATAATTTATATTTTTTTGTTTTAAAAAAATATATAAGATAAATAAATTCTCTTTTAACTAAATTTAATGTTTTTTACATTATAATTATAATGAAAATTTGTAAATAATATTAATGTATATTTAATGAAATAGAGTTATATTACTTTTTAGAAAATTATAAACTATTTAAAAAATGTAAGTAATATGAAAACATATTTTAATACTAATAAATTTATATTAAAATATAAAAAAATTTAGGAAACAAACATTAGTATTTATGAT
This sequence comes from Torreya grandis, assembly GCA_037957365.1. Classification (NCBI taxonomy): domain Eukaryota; kingdom Viridiplantae; phylum Streptophyta; class Pinopsida; order Cupressales; family Taxaceae; genus Torreya; species Torreya grandis. The sequence continues at coordinate 5,239,894 of JARHVA010000171.1, read as the reverse complement.
TGAATGCTAAAATATCCAAACAATATAAAATAAGTATTTAAGTAGTTATAGCAAGAGACTACTAGCAAATGAATCTTCGTCATTTGCTTTGCTTAACTAACCTCTGACCAATCATCGTTTTTAAGTAAAGAATCTCAAAAGGTGTTTATATTATTCATTGTTTCTACATTTTCTTCAGTTATATATTGTGTTTCATTTATAGAGGTTTTAGGGGAAATTTCTCTAAGATGAGGTGTAGATTCTTATAGATGCAAAGAAGATCCCAATTACTACCTTGCATCAGAGAAGGCGAGCGCCTATGTGATGCTAACCACCTGATCAACAATGAAAGTGACACTGTGAATGAATCCTTTTGTCTCTTCCTCTCGATGTGCCATCCCTAAAAGAAAAGGAGGGGGGCACATGGGCAATTATGTAGGGAATATTACCCCAATGGTATAACAATGCTTTGAGATGGGCCACTTTTAGATCCATCTTATTTTCCTATGGTTAAATCTCCATAAACACATTCAAGACATAACTATTTCTTTATTATAAGTATAAAAATGAGTACTTTTTATTAGTATTTTCTTAAATTTATGACTCTTTTTGTGTCAAAGTTATATTTTTACATGATCATTGATGTAAAATTTGTATCAATGGATTCTATTGATGCAAATTACATTAAGAACAACCACATTAAAGTTGGAAAAATAAATTTTCTCTAATTTGGCAATTTTTCCTTTGGTGATACACATTGCATAAATGTTTGTGTCAATAATGTGCAATTATATTTTTGTCTGACTTAAGTTTACATCATCCAAATTTAATGATGTAAATTTTGTATTAGAAATCAAAAAAGATAATTTGACCAAGGTGTTGATCATATTGATATAAAAAAAAGTCCTAAGATAAAATGTGATACAAACATTTCTCACATTTGTTTGCTAAAAATTCCCTCCCAAAATTCAATTCAAATTTATAATGCAAATCCTAATGTAAAACCTATCATAAATCATGACGTTATTATGTCAAACCACAACATATGTTAGAAAAATATTTTCCCACTATCATGAGTATGGTTGTATATACATAAATTAATACAAAACTGTATAGATTGTTTATGGATATAAATTAATTGGTTTAAATGTGTTTTATGTGGAAAGCAAGTGATGTAAATACTGATTAGGAATTAGAGATTTTTGACTTTCACATTCCATAACATGAGAACAAAGCTTTTTACTACTTAAGAATTATGACATAGGCTAATAATATGTTAGTAAGAGTGAAATTCTTAGTTTGTTATTGTATACACATAATATTTTCAAACTTTATCAATTACTAATGCTTTCTCTCTTGCAGGAACCTGTCAAGTTTCAATCTCTCTAAGTGCACGCTTTAAGGGGTGCAATGGGAAAGGGGTGGGCAGATCATTGGTGGTTCACAGGATTGTTGTCCCTTTACTACCACTTCCTATCTACATAACCATCTCCTAAAAACATTCCCCTAATCTTTTCCTCCTCTTTTTCACCCTCCTCTAGTCATTTTCCACCTTCATTAGCCCTTCCCTAGCCTAAATTCCTCTTTGATGGTTTACAATACAATGTTGGCCCCATCGACTCTGTACTCTAATTGACAAAACACATTTAGGGTCTAGGTTGGCCCCTAGTCAAACTAGACCAAGACCTAATTTATTTTTGTTAATAATGATACAGAGTCGATTGGGCTGACCCTATTGGTAGCACCTTTAGAAAGGATTATGGTTAGATTCAACTATACATACACATTCATTTCATCATTTATTAAGAAAATAAAAGAAGAAGAAGAAGAGTATTATATTATGCATACACTTATCCACCATTCTACTTGAGGAACAAAGCTTAGGGTTTCATATTTTCTTTGGAGATACAGATCTTGTCTTACGGAGAAATCTTTTGGATGCATATATAGGTTGTGTAGCCTAGAGCTAATTTATCCTTGTCATCCTTACATACCACAACAACCTCTTGCAAAGCACCTTGGCCAAGGGAGAGATTGAGGCTTGACATGCTCGTCTTCAAAGGTTACTATTCATAACTTTGTTCCTCCTTTGTAAGAATAAATATATTAGCATTTGTACTTGTTTCCCATGCATTAGGATTTCATATAAATTGATGTAAGTATATATCTTCTATGTATATTTACTTTTTATGTTTATTACCCTGACTTTGTGCCACAAGATTTGATGATCACTAGACTAGACTTTACTTTACTTGTCATTTACTTTTGTGAATATGAAAACATAGGACCTAGTTAAGGTTATTGCATAGTTTTGCATGACTGGGAGATTTGTAACCCTCCCTAGTGATATTATTGTGGTAAGAAATCCCTTGGCTAGGTCTAGTGGATCCATCATGACCCCAAATGTCTAATGTATCAAGAATCAAAAGTGTAAGTAAGATTTATCTTTTCTGAGCTAAGATTGATTTATAGATCAGTTACATTTCTATTTGCATGCATTCTAGTGAACCCGATGTGAAACTAACCCTTACAGGTTATCTTTCATGCCATCATTTATATATTTTTTATATTTATAGTATTTTATCATACTAGTTGGTATAGTTATAACTTTTTGTGTGTAGGTTTAACACACAGTTGCTTTAAAATGATTATGTCCTGTTTGTGTAGGTATTTACCAATTATAGGTTATTAAATCAAGCAATTTGACATAGTACTCTTTTTTAGCTCTAGATTATCACACATAGTTGAGCAGGTCGACTATATTTATTCTTTTCTTCTATCAACATACAATTTAATAAACATATTCGAATAGGTTGACTATGCTCGTTATCTGTTCTTCAACACACAAGGTTTTACAAACTTTGTCAAACTAGTCAACCTAATTGGTAGAATTTTTAAAGTAGCATTTGAACATCTTAACATAAAATTTCAAGATAAAAAATCTTCAATCCCACCAAGGGTAGAGATAGAGCATTCACATGACACACCACCAATTTTTAGAGAACCTCTTAGAAGCTTACTTATGGATCATGCTATGATCGGTCCCTATCATTTTGCTAGATACTAGGATCCTTATAGCCTACTTCCCCAGAGATGTTTGATAATTCCTTTAATCCTTTTACACATCCTTCCTCAGCCAAGCCTAATCTAGATCCTACTCCCACTCTACCCTTAATTGAGCCTCATCCTACATTTGATGTTGTTTCTCCTTCAACCAAGCCTAGACCAGTCTATCCACTAGTCATGCCTCCCCTTAGTGATAGCCTTCTTCCTTTACTATAACTTGATCCCTCACCCTCGTAATGGGTTGATCACCCTTACTGTGACATTCATAAAATTTTCAGCCATTGGACTAGAAACTACCAGTTATAGTAGCCTTCCCTGGCTCCTACTTTTAATCTTTCCATTAATAGCCCCAAAAATTCTACTAACAAGTGTATTTGTTGTTTCTACAACATAGATAATCATTCCTATGCCCATTTCCAAAAGCTTTGATATTATATTGACACCTTGTGCCCTACCCTTCTTTAGCCTAAAGACAAGGCTATACCTCCTCCCAAGTTGTTACCTGAGTATATTCCCAAACATGGAGAGGTATATTAAATCTAGAACCAATGTAGTACCCATCACACTGATCATTATCACATAATATAAAAATATATTCATGATTACCTCATGATCATTCCTACACCCATTCCCCTTCCCATAAGTCATCCACATAAGAAGGCTCCTCCTTCACCTATGGCTCCCACTCCACCTATGGATCCTGCTTCACCTATGGCTCTTGCACCACCTGCATCTTATTCCCTAATCATTGTTTCTTATCCATTAACAGTGCCACCTCCTTGTCCCATAACTACCATTCTAGCATCTATTCCCCTTCTTGAGTATTCTACGCATGAGGGACCCCATGAGCATGATCCTTCCATTATACTTGCATTTTATAAATAATTTAACCATTTCAAAGGATTTATAGATAGTTTTAGCCATAAAATACCATTCTATTTTAATAAAGATAGAGGTAATGAGAGAAGTATGCAATCCAAAAATTAGTCTTGCATTAAGGTGACCCTATGGCAATGCAAATGCCAATGTAGGGAATTCCAAGCTTTAAGTCCATCAATGCTATGAACAACCACTTTGGAAAAAAAAATGATCTATCTGTATATGCTAATGATATACATACCTCATTTATGTTAGGATCCCACTCCTAAGAGCACACTTTGATTACCTTTGTATAAGCAACTAAACACAGAATTAAACTAGAAATAATAAGTAACTAGAATTCAGAAATAACACAGAATATGAGAGACAATACAACCTTGTATTAATACTCTTCCAAAAGGAAATACAATGAAGAAATTACACTCTTCCCACACCTCTTGGGTGTACAGTAATTCTCCCTCAAGAGTTCACTCTCACCACCAATTACAACCACAACTCAATAACCGAGTTGTTCCATCCACCAGTTAGTAACAATACTGCCAGTACCACCAAGTACTCAAAGTACTCCAAGTAGATTTCCCTTGATCTTGCATACCTATAGATCAACCTGGTCTTGCACACCTGTAGACCTAGATCTTACAATTGGAACAATCTCTTCCTTGTCTTTGATTATAATACAGCCCCATGGGTCTATTATATAGATCCCATATAAAGACTAATTAGACTTCCTAATTACAATAATTAGAAACATAGACTCAAGACTTAAATTAGCCTTTTACATGCAAACAAACTGTCTATCTAAAATTAGACTAGTTTTGGAGACACATGCAAATGTATGCATACACAGGTTCCCAACGTTGATTCCTATCTGACCGATGTCAGCTGACCCCTAATCGATGCCGATTACTACGAACACTGAAGATGACTGATGTTAGTTGATCAGATTTATGTCAGTTACTCTGCAACTCAACAACCTCCTCCATGTACATTAGTGAAGCTTTTAGCTCCACAACTTAACAATCTCCCACTTGGAGATAAATACCTACACTTGTACTGTACCTATACTTGTACAGCATCTAATTTTGTTTCATGGCTTGTATCCCTCTTCAAGTTCAATCTTGAAGACCAACCACCACAAATCCTATGGTGTTACTCCTATCATCCAAGTAAACTACCATATCTGGATCTACATACCCATGTAGAGAAGTGCTTGACCCTGCATAACATGAATCCCTATTGTTGGTCCCTCTCAGATACCTTAGAATCCACTAAACTACTTTCCAGTGCTTCTTCCCTTAACTGGCCAAAAACTTGTTGAAAACTCCCACTACTTGGGTAATATCAGGTCTAGTACACATGTACTCAACCTCATCATGTGATTTGGGACACTGTTCTATGAACTGTCCATCCATAGGTGTGCTAACTGGTTCTGCATCTTGCATATTAAACCTCTCCACTACCTTATTCACATAATTATCCTGAGACAACATCAACATGTGATCTTCCATGTCTCTAGAAATACTCATACCAAATAATTTATTTGCTGCTTCTAAATCCTTCATGGCATACCTCTGAACTAACTTTACCTTTAGCTCAGCAATCTCCTGCATGTGTGACCTTGCAACAAGCATATACACTACATACAGTAACAGGATAATGTAGCTAATATTATCTAACCTGGTAAAGTAAACACAATGGTTACATTGACATTGACTAAATCCATGCTTTGTCATACACCTGTCAAACATTAAACACCATTGTCTTGCAACCTGCTCAAGACCATATAACCTGGCCTTCTGTCTCACGTGTCCATTCCCTCCTTTCTTTAACTTGGGAACCCATTCATCTTTCAGTGCTTTCTTTCTGACTGGCATCTCTACCAAATCTCCCATTTGGTTCTCTTCCAAGGAATCAAATTCCTCTCTCATGTCATGCTCCCACTATTTCTTGGATTCTACCTGCATTGCCTCTTCAAAACTTCCTGGTTCTTGACCATCAGTGAGCAACAAGTTCAAGTAGTATAAATAAGGGGAATAAAAAATTTGAGGCTTACATACCCTTTCAATCCTCCTTATGGGCGTTTGAGACTCCTTGACAGCTTGTTGTCCACCCAAAATCTATTCTAATAGTGATCGATCTTGGTCACCCCTCAGTCTGCACCTGACCAATGTCAGTTCCACGCGACTGAGCTAACTAATGATGTTGGTTCACTAATCGATGTTGGTGTTCACTTGATTTCCAATGCTAGTTCTATGACCAGCGTTGGTGTCCACCTGCCTGACACCATCGACTCTAGTCTGCACATGACCGACGTCGGTACCTACCTATTCGATGTTAGTTCCACCTGACCGACGTCGATAACTGTGTTTTCCTATGAGTGATGAATTTTTACCCATGAGCTCACTTTGGATCATAACCTTGTCTAAACTACCCTGCTCAAAATTATTCAACCCCTTGAGCTGATCTCTGTCCATCATCTTCTCTTTGAAAACCAAGGATTTCCTTTTCTTGTCAAAAACATTAGATTTCCTCTTTATGCAATAAACCTGATCCTTTCTTGTAGCATCAGTATCAAGAAACCTCACTTTCTTCTATTGCTTATAGAAATATTGATCTATGTTTTTCGAATCTAAACTCTTACCTTTTGACTCAAGAACATGCATCCCCTTCTTACTTATGTGACCAAGCCTACGGAGCCACATCTTTGCATCTACATCTGAAGTAGATAAACCAGAAGGAGAATCATTAATACAAGTAGATAGATAAAGAGTACCTACTTTTTTACCTCTTTCTAAAATAAGTGCACCCTTGGAAACTTTCCAAGATTCCACTGTGAGAGTTACTGTGCATCCCTCATCACCTAATTTTTCTATAGAAATCAAATTCCGCTTCAAGCCTGGGACATGCATGACCTCCTTCAACACCCATGTGTTGCCCATCTACAATTTCAGCTACACTTTCCCTTTGCCAACAATTTTACAAGGCTTACCATCCCCTAAATAAACTTTTCAAAGTCTCCATGGACATAATCATGAAAAAATTCCCTATTTGGGGTTGCATGGAAAGAGCACCATAATCTAAAACCCAAGATTATACTTTATCCAAGGAACATACAAGAGCATCATGCGCAACAATACTTGCATCTTTTTCTTCTTCATTTCCTTCATGTTGATCTTCTACCAACCAACAATCTTTCTTTATATGCCCTTTCTTTCCATAATTCCAGTAGATTACACTGCCATTTCTGGATCTGGATCTCCTGCCTATCTTTGACCTTGATCTCCCTTGCTCAATCTTCTCTTTGCTTTCCCCTACTTTCAACACTTAAGGTATTACCTGATGATTCCCTTGTGCTTTTCCTGCAAATTTCTTTATTCAAGATTACACTAATAACATCATCAACTTTTAAGATATTTGAAGCAGATGCAGTATTACTTACTGCCATTACCAAGCTATCCCAACTTTCAAGTAAAGATCATAAGATTAAGAGAGCCTTAATTTCATCATAAAAAACTATATTGACTGAATTTAAATAGTTTACCAAACCATGGAAATCACTAAGAGGACTATGTACCGATCCACCTTCCAACATTTATAAATTAAATAATTGCTTCATAAGAAATACCTTATTTGAAGCTGAGGGTTTTTCATATAAATTTTCCAAAGATTCCATTAACTCTACCATTGTCTTTGCCTGTGATAAGTTGGAAATCACAGACGATGCCAGGCTCAACCTTATATATCCCAGAGCCTTTCGATCAAGAACCTTCCATTCTTCATCTTTCATATCTGTGGGCTTGCATGCAACCCCACCCAATGGTAAGTACAGATCTTTCTGATACAAATAATCTTCTATCAGCATCCTCCATAATTGATAATTCTTGCCATTGAATTTCTCCATTCTTAGCTTACTTTCTTCTACCATTGCTTTACTCCCACTCAATCAGAAACCCCTGAGAGTGACCTGTAATCAACAAACACTTAACACACTCTGAAACCAAGGTGTTAGTGAATGAAGCTCTGATAAACCTGCAACCTGGCTCTGATACCACTTGTTAGGATCCCACTCCTAAGAGCACACTTTGATTACCTTTGTATAAGCAACTAAACAAGGAATTAAACCAGAAGTAATACGTAACTAGAATTCAAAAATAGCACAAAATATGAGAGATAATACAACCTTATATTACTACTCTTCCAAAAGGAAATACAATGAAGAAATTACACTCTTCCCACACCTCTTGGGTGTACAGTAATTCTCCCTCAAGAGTTCACTCTCACCACCAATTACAACCATAACTCAATAACCGAGTTGTTCTCTCCACCAGTCAGTAACAATACTGCTAGTACCACCAAGTACTCAAAGTACTCCAAGTAGATTTCCCCTGATCTTACACACCTGTAGATCAACCTGGTCTTGCACACCTGCAGACCTAGATCTTACAATTGGAAGGATCTCTTCCTTGTCCTTGATTATAATACAGCCCCATGGGTCTATTATATAGATCCCATACAAACACTAATTAGACTTCCTAATTACAATAATTATAAATGCAAACTCAAGACTTAAATTAGCCTTTTACATGTAAACAAATTGTCCATCTAAAATTAGACCAGTTCTGGAGACACATGCAAATGCATGCACACACAGGTTGCCGATGTCAGTTCCTATCTGATCGATGTCGGCCGACCCCTAACCGATGCTGATTACTGTGAACACTGAAGATGACCGACGTCATTTGATCAGACTGACACCGGTTGCTCTGTAACTCAGTAACCTCCTCCATTTGCATCAGTGAAGCTTTTAGCTCCACAACTTAACAATTTATCCTATGGGAGGCAACAAAAATCTGGTATAACCCTATGTAAACCCCTTGTTTGCTTTGCATTAGCCTAAAGAAAACCTCTAAGTAATTTAATGAGCTTATCATATGAATCCTTATATGGTTCCCATAATGAAGAGTAGTAAACACGAGGGGTAAATAATTTTAGTGTAGATTTGATACTTTCCTTCTAGAGATAAGGGTTTGGTAATCAAGTAGTAAAATCTATTTTTAATTCTCTCTAATAAATATTTCCATAGCTTAGAGGAGAAACCATCAAAGAAAAAGGAAATATCTAAAAAAAATTAGCCTATCCCCTCTATTGTTCCATTTCAATTAGAATTATTTTAGCTAATCTGAAATAGGCATCATGCTCTACTAAAAGTATCAAATATCAATAGATTGTAGATTTCATCCAAAGGATTTACAAAACACTTAAAGGAAATTCAACACTTCTTTAAAAGAAGCTTCATTTTTCACAAGTGTAAGGAAATATTCATTTGAAAGGTGGCTATTACAAATTTTATTCTTCCTATTAGGAAGCACAATTCCTATGATAAGCCATTTATTGGATCTATGGGTGAGATGGTGACCAAAATATTTGGTTACTAAATGTAGAGTGTGGGAGTAAGAGGGCATCCATGACTCTTAGAATAAAAAAGGCTAAAACTCTTAGACATGTGGCCAATAAGGTTAAACAAGTTGAGGCATCAAAGAAGATATTTTTGATAATTGAGAAAAAAAATCTAAACACTAAATATTTTAACATGATAAGGATAAAGGATCATTCAATATGGTGATATGTGTTATCACATAGATTTTACACCCATCTTTGTGTTGTAACGTGTTATGCAAAAATCTAATGGTATAATGGGATCACCTCCAAGCTATAGGACCTTGGAAAATTGAGGTGAACCTCTTTAGAAGGCTAACTTCCTTTCACCAAGTTTAGTGCGACTGATAAATTACCAGTTCATGTGGAAATTCCGCTTCTTAGTGATCTTGCTTCTAAACTAGGGTTTGACTGTGAGGAAAAGAGTTTTAGAAATGAATTTGCAAAACTAGAATGGTGATTGCACCAAATATTTATAGTGGATTTTAATGCTTGATTTGTATGAACACAACATAATGATAAATATATTGAAATATATTATAGTAAAAACTCATGTAAATATGAAACCAAAGTTAATATTGGGCATTCACCATATAAGGAACAAGATACTTTATTTTTAATCAAACAATCTCTCAAAAGGGTAAAATAATACCACAGATGAAATTTTGTGACTAAAATAAGAATGAAAGCATTCACAAATTTGACAAATAGCCTTGCATACACAAAGATAACACAAACAAGGAAGGCAAATATTCAATCTATTATCATTCTCTAGGTTACAACATGTGGATCAATTGTTCAAAATGCAAAATATTTTTTCTAACAACAAAAAGATAAATGGGCTATGCCATAATACCCATATTTATACAAAATACTCTCTTGGATGAGAAGTAGTTATTAAAAACTCTACGCCCAGTTAAAGAACAAGCAAAATATGAAAACCTCATGCAAAGGGGCATGATCTTTAGCTATAATGACATCTTTGGTAAGGTAAACGACTGGGAAAAGGAACATGCAACTATTGGGCATTCCAAAAACCTATTGGAGGCGTGGAAAAAACTTGTTGAATCTTCATGCAATGTCCTCATGATCTTCAGCTAAGATGTTGTTATCTTCTTCATGAAATGAGGTGCCAAAAATGAAATCATACTTAGAATAATAGAAAGATTTCAGATATCTTAGGTTATTTTTTGAAAAACCTAACTTTGTGTTTTTTAATTGGGACTTTTACAACTTTTTAAGTCCTCCAATTTTGAAAAAACTAGAAATGTAATTTACATCATGAGCTTTTGAAAGTAAGCAACTCAAACTTTGTCAAAAATAAAAGTGCAATTTACAAGTTTGATTTTCATAACTTTTCAATCTGTCAGAAAGGTACTTGGGAATTATAAGTGGCTCTTTCTCAAAAAGAGCTACCAAAATGATTATTGCAATTTGTAACCTACAACTTTATAATGGTTTTTACAATAAGGAAATATAATATACATAATGTATTTGATTTAAAGAATTAATCTACAACCATAACCTCTAAAGATTCTTTATATTTCTTTGCCTATATCTTCTCAATATAAGCATCAAAAGTCTTGAAGATCTCTAGGATACGATCTTCATCAGGACCTAGTGAATATAGGTTACTTATTTCACATTTTTCAATTGTATTAGAGAGTTCCCTTTGTGAAACCCTTTATATTTGAGTGTCTTTGCCCATTTGATCTAGTGCATTATGATACCTGATAAAATGGTGGATGGAGCTCAAGTTGAATGTTGTGTCTTGTGCTGACTCTCTCTCTTGACCACTCCTTTGAACTTGTCTTGAACTTCCTGTATTGAAAGAATTTGGTTTTGACAATCTTTTGCTTCACATGACAACTTATTAAGAAAATATTAAATGTCATAAATCATATTTGTGACCTTATCATGTGTAACCTTAGCTTTAATAATACTCTTTAAGTATTCTTATTCTAAAATTACTTGTTTTGTCCAATTCCTTATGCTCTACATCATTTTTTAATATAGTTTCTGTAATGAGGGTATCAATTTCAATCATGTCCACAACTTGAAATTTTGGGTAGAATAAGTTCAACCATTCCATTTCTTCCTGATATTTGCTCATTGATGTCTTTAAAGACACTCAACCATCTTTTAGAGCTTTGTAGTAGTCCAATGCTAACTCAATTACTCTATTTCCCTTTGTGATGAGCTCCTCTACCTAGTCCTTTATATCCCTTCCCATATTTCCAATATCTATTACTACTTCAAGTGTTTCCTTGTCAAATATCTGAGTAATATATTGTGTTGGTTAGGCTGTAGGTTCGATGAATTTATTCAATGCAGATGTCAATTGTTCAACCTTATTCTTCAATTTGTCCTTTATGACCTTGTCACTATCCATTTTCTTGAAAAGAGAGCTAATGTGTGATTGAACATCATGTTTCAATCCCTATCATGTAGGATGACCAAGGTGAACTTTAGATATTTGGTAATCCCCCATCACTATATCTTCTTTTTATTTGTCTGGTGGGGGGGCTATAATTTATACATATTTCTCCCCTACTAAATCATATAGTATTCTAGATATGGTTATGGGAGTTACCTTTGATTTATTTGATGCCTCTATAAGGCCAAAATATAGTGTGTTAAGGGACACTATCTATTTCCATTTCTTTCTCACTGATTGCACTAGCTAGATTGGAGTGGCATCCTATTGTCATGACACTATCAACTATGAATCTGCAGCGAAAATTAATGCACTGGTGGTTACAGTGATGAGTGTTGTATCTATCATTGATATGGTCATTGAATCCTTGACTAATTTTTTGGAAATCTCTTCCCCCTTTGTGGGTTGAGTAGCCACAGTTGTATCAATGATTTCCTTTGTCTCTACCTCCTTAGTGGGGGTTTGAGTTATTGTGAAAATGGAAGAAATGGGTATAGTGGATATGGATGTGCCTACTGGGGGTGTGGGAATTGGAAGTGGCACAAGTGGAGGGGTAGGCATGAGGAGTTGAAAAAGGGGAACCTATGGGAGTGTGGAATCTAGAGTCATGAATGAATCAATAAAAGTTATGGGGACACTCAGGGTTGATGTAATGGGGAAAGTGATGGGAAATGAAAATGGAGTAGTAGATATCCTAGTGGTTAGGATGACTAGTGAGATTGTATTCAGGATGATTGAATCCACAACCATATATTATTGTGTGGTGTTAGTGATTAATGGGGTGGAGGTGGATATTAGGGATGAGATGGAAGGAATTGTGGAAGAGATGGAAGGAATTATGGAAGATGGGAGTGAAAGTAAAGCGTGAGTGTCCAATTATGTTGATTGAACTATTGGCAATGGAGTCACTAGCACAGGTGAGTTGGTGAAAATAGAGGGGGTAATTATTTGAGGTAATTGTGGAGTGGATATAGGAGGAGGTGGTATTGTAGTTGGTGGAATGATAAAGATAAGAGGAAAAACTATTTGTGCTTTAGTGGTAATTATGTCTTTAGCTAAAATTACTAATTGTCGATCTGTTGTTGCTCCTTAGTTACTAGATTGCCCTCTTTTAGCCTTTTGATTTTATTTTCTCTTGTGGTATATCACTAGCCTATTTGCCTGCTCTATTTAGGTTTCACTATTGGAACCTTTTGCTATTGGTGGCACACCCTTCTCCTTAATTTCTCTTAACTTATCATCAATGCTCATAATTTCCTTGGTCACCTTGATCCCTTTGCTCCTTAACCAGTTGATAGTCCTATTTATTACATTGGTGGTCCTATCCATGAATGAGAAGGACTTAAAAATGGACCATTAGACTGATGGAAGAGGTCAAACAAACATTTATATATCATATTAAACTTTTTCCACTAGAGATTCATCATCTACCAAGTCCTCAGGGATTGGTGCCATGTTATAAGCTTTGATCTACTCCAGGGTCATCCTAGAATAATCTTCTAGTCTCACTTATTCCTCATCTTATAGGTCTTCTCATTAGTCTTCATAGTAGGGAATGTTAGAATATGTTGTGATCCTCAATATATTGGTAATACTGCCATTCACATCAAAAAAATGGCCTTACATTGAGAGATCTTAAGGTCATTTTAAGCATCTCAATATCTACACACTTGGATTTGGATAGAGAAGGGCATGTATACCTACCTATGTTAATGGGGAAATGGATTCATGCCTTGTGTTTACTTGATAATAATTTATGAGTCTCTACAAGTTACCTCACAAGTTCCATTAAAGCCTATTTATCACTTACATACCTTCGGAGGGTATAAGGACAACCACTAAATCCTCCTACTCTGATGTATGAGTATGTTGGGAATTAAATGAAATATGATCCCCAGTTTTTGATCTCAAAAATAATATCATAGAATCTCTTATTTTCTAGCTCTTTGTCAAACATGACTATGATGCAGTAAATGAACGCATCATTTACCCTTCTAAAATGTTGTATGCTTGCCTCAAGGGTGAGGTCAAGGTAATAATTGAAAACTTTGTTAACTTGGTCAAGCACTATGTTTAATCCTAGAAAATCCCTTCCCTTTGCTAGTATGTAGACTATATATGAAGTCATAAAGAACTTCCCTGTATTTTGGACTTCCATCAATTGTTTGTGGATGGAGTCACTTATCAACTGTGCCTAGTGGATGTACTACTTATTTTGGTGGATTACCCATATGTATTGGTACATCCAATCCTAAATTTCTTGGCATCGAGGCTCTTAGTCACTCTATGCAAGAATATGATGATGTCACCCACTTCTTCCTTAAGTCTATTCTTGTCAAGGTTTTGGGAAATCTTGTAGATGTAGGCCTAGGGACTTTTAACCATTGTTTATTGAGGACCCTTAGACATCTAATTTTATTATCCTGATAAAACTTCTTGGATGAGTTAGGAGTTATATCGAGATAACTCTTATATTTTGGAATTAAGAATACTGAGTCTATGAAGTTCAAGTCTAGGTTCAAAATCCTCTCTCCCTTGTTGTTTAACACTTTTCTCTTTTTTGAATCATAGTGTTTTTTCAGTGTGAGAAAAATCTTAGGGATCTACACTGATAAGGTGAAGGTTATTGTCTGGGGTAGTCCACAATCCTAAATTCTTTGAATCCAATCATTTTTGAATTCAACACTTACCCTTATTCAAAAATCCCCTAGTTCTATGTTACCGAGGTCTGTGTCCATGATTTCATTGGTGTTGGATTCTAAGCTGAGTGGGACACTAGGTCCTTTGGATTTAAACTTCATTTATTTTTTAGATATAGGTTTTATAGAATCTGAGGTGGGAAAACCAACTGCAGAGTTGGTGGGATTTGGGATTGCAAAACATAGGTAAAAGTTCCAGCAGACTTTGGAGTTAATTTTACATGGAAAATGTCTAATGAGGATTTTGGTTGCAAAATGTACATAGAAGGTCCAATGAATACTCTAAATATTTTCAAGCTTGCAATTTCAAGTAAGATCCCTGACGGACTTTGGAGTTGTAAAATGCACTAGGATTGTCTGCAAAGTTGTAGGGTTTCAAATGTAGGTGGAAACTCTAT